>OX183132.1:57690610-58015450 GCA_945261195.1 Cryptosula pallasiana
GCTCTCAGGGCTTGAATGATGGCTGTGGCGTCCGCTCCCCTTCCACACTGTTCCGCTTTCCCTATTAGTGCCTGTCGTAGGTGGATGGTGGACTCTTCGGGTAACCATCGATTTGCTCGAGCGACCTCTTCAAATCGCTGAATGAAATAGTTCACGTCTCCCTCACCATTAAATTGAGGGACTCTGAATCTGTCGCGCCCGTTGTTGGTGGACATCCGATCCAAGATGTCGGCCAGGGTACCCATGATTTGTAGGGGAGAGCCATCTCGATCTGAGCTGACTGCGCGGCGTCTGCTTGCCATCTCGTCTTGTGCTGACTCCTGCCTGTGGCTACTGTTCCTGTGGGTCGTCTTGTGTGGGTCTTCTCAATCCCACTGCTGCCACCAATGTACAGGATTTCAGGTTAATGTGGTAGCATTCACCTGTACAGCGGCCCACAGTACTGGATGTGTGCAGGCAGTACAGCGACTTGTCTACTAACGAGCCCAAGGCCCACTAGTTAAACTGGTCGAACTGGATTTGCAGTGTTGTCAGCTCGTGAGCTAGACACAGCGAGGAGTTGTCACAACTGCCTTGCTTTCCACTGATTTCTAGTTCGGCAGGATGACTATGCAGGGTCGAATTAACAGGTGGAACAATCGTTCCAGTATCACACGCCCTAGGGTAGTGTGCAGTGTAAGTCGATTCGACTGACCACTTTCTACTGACTATTGTTCGTTCTGCTAATCGACTTGTCCAAGTGGCTGTTGATGCTTGTGTTTGTTCAAATTGTGTGAATGTACTGTCAGCATGCAATGCTGCTATTGCAATAATCTTGTATGTGCTGTCTACTACTGCTGTAGTAATCTTGTATGAGTCTTTGCTAGTCCACTTAGCTTATCAGCTATTCTTTTGTGTGCGCAAGGTGCTTATTGAAAGGTTTCAAAGAAGCAGTGAGAGTGCCATGTTAACTCTGATTTATTTAGTAAGATGCACACATATTTATACAAAGCCAGTTACATAACATTGATGTCAGTCAGCAAAGAACAAAAGGTGGCTACACCCACCTGGCCTGATTGGCCTAGATAACAAAAGGGGGGGCAGCACTTCGTTACAGCTGAATAAATACATACATGTGTGTTTGTTTACTGAAGTGCTGCCTCTCTGCGCAAAGCTATATGATATATATAAAATAAGTAAAATAGGCTATTGCCGAATGTAGTCCACTATTACTCCATAGAACAGTTATAATGTTAGTAGGCCGAAGCCGAATGTATGCTACATAGAATTGTTTAGGGTCGAAGTGTCACCTGGTGAGATGATCTGTCTGCTTTCCCCAACATTATTATCATTATTAATAATTGATAAATTACAAAAGTTGAAAAAATGAATAATGATTAGCTAATAAATAATAATATAGTATTGTGCAGGATTTCACTGTGGGGGTGTGAGTTGGTAGCTCGGCCTACCTGCACAACCTCCCGAACTGTGATGGCAAACTGTGTCTAGTGCTTGAGCAATACAACCCGCCCACAGGTCGACTAGTATCCTTGGGAGTGGTGCATTACCATCCTAGTCTACTGTCTAACTGTCGGTTGCGTTAGCTATTTCAGTGCAAGGCAGAGGCTGAACTTTGAAGGGCGAACTAGTCAGAGCTAGGTTCGGCCAGCAGAGGTCCAGGCTGATCTGCTTGTATATTACTACTCGAGTAATAATGTTTGTCGTACGAGCATGTACTTAGCGCAGTGAAGTTATTATTGTTAGAGAACAAAGAAACTTCTGAGAGTGTGCAAGCTGACTCTGACTTTATTACACCATGACATCAGTATTTATAAGAACAGTTATGTAATACAAAATTGACAGACAAAGGAAGCCACACCTAGCACAGCCAATTGGCTAGAGTGTGCCAATACAAATACAGTAGGTGTGACTAGAATAATTGCATGAGTGATTGGCTAGAATGGGCTAATGGCAAACAGTGGGTGTAGCTAGGATAAATGCATGAGTGATTAGCACATGGTAAACATATACGATTGAATGGTAAGGTAAGAATATATAAATGTACATAGAGTTATTGTCTTTAGAATGCAAACATAGAACTGTATAATGTAGTCGGCTTAGACTGTACGTAGAATTGTAACTTAGTGTGTAGTGCAATGTAAGATGGCGCCGGTCCTTCACAGTATAACAATAATAAAACTCGACCCCCTAACACTCATGGTCAACCCCCTAACAGGCAACCCCCTAACAAATTCTTCCAACCCCCTAACAAAAAATTTTTCGCGCTTCGCGCAGTTCTATTTTGTTAGGGGGTTGGATTTTTAACTCAAAACGCCCCTGACCCATACGGTCTAGTCTGGGCATTTGTTGTGATACTGATATCGATTATGGTCAGTTTGAGGATACAGAGTCCCAAAGAAAAAGAAGGGTAAAAAAATGGGACAAAAGGTATAGAGTTGTTGAATTGCCAAAACTTGAGCCAGGTCAAGTTGCTTATGTCAATGCACCTAGTGATGCTGGTTCCCAAGGGATTGTTTGAGGGAGGACAATTCTCCTAATAGCTATTGGGCTAAGGTGGGCCAGAGTGAGATACGCCGTAATAGAAAACATTTATTTTTGTATCACTCTGACATTGTGGCTAATGAGAATATCGATTTAACCATCCCATCGCTCGCTGATGGTAATGCTCGTCAGGAGGGTGAAACACACAATTCTGTTGAGGTCGATGGTGGTGATCCTGAGGGTGACACACCTCCTGGTAGAGAGGCCTTGGGACAGAGTGCTAATGGCGGGGAGTCAGGGGAAGAAACCCCTGCTGACAATAATGATGATGATAATGGTGATAATAATAATGATGATAATAGTGATAACAATAGGCCTGAGGTTGCTTCAAACCCTGTAGTAACTAGGAGGGGCAGGCATAGCAAACCTCCCCAGAGATTCGGTGACTATGAATATTATTGATTTGCACATTTTATTTGCCAGGTGTAGCTGTACTATTTATCTGTTCCACTACACTGTACGAATCCTTAGTGTGACAATGGCGGAGAGTTGCCCTAAAGTGGCTGGTGATGGAGGTAGTGCTCCCGGTCGAGGACCTGGTCGTGGCTCTGGAGGACCTGATTGTGGCTCTGGTCCTAATGACAGTGACAAGAAAGTGTTTGGGAAGCCTGGCAACAAATGTTGCATAATTTGCAAGGCTTATAGGGACCATGTTGCTGCAGACTGCCCAGGCAATATCTGCAAGCGCTGTGAAAGGCGTGGTCACTGGGTACGAGAGTGTGCAGTGGCTGCCTGTATGGGGTGTGGCAAGGTAGGACATGAGATTGGTGATTGCATGGAAGGAGGCGCTGGCTTCCTTAAAGGCAACAGCAAGAGGTAGGCTGAGTCCGAGCCACAACGCTAGGTGGCAGTAAAGGCTCCATGCCCTACCTCATCTGTTGTTTCTGGGAAAAATTATTCCCAGGCCATTACGAAGGGTAATGTCCGTGGTGCTAGTGGTGTTGGTGCTGGTGCTTTGGCTAGTCGGCAACCCTTCCTCCAGAAGGTTGAAAGCTTTCTGGCCGACATCAAATCCAGTAACATTATGGACCGTGCCTCGATTGTCTCCCGCAGAAGAGCACTGGAGCAAAGGCGTCAGGGTGCAGAGGAGCAATTTAGGCGTGCTATGGCTGGTATCCAGCGTGATGAGGCTCAGCTTGAGCGTGAAATCGAGAGTGAAGCTGATTTTAGGCAGATCCTCGATCAGCTTGCCAACCTCGAGGACAGGGTCTTGTCTGGCAAGGATGAAAGTGCTAGTGTTAGTGGTACCAGTGCTGGGGGTGCTCACCACACCCTTGCAGCACCTAACAGTCCCACTCAGTCTGAGGAGATGGTCACAGCCCAGAGGAAGTCATCTGTTAGGCCTGCGGAGGCTTCGGCTCCTGCGGAGTAAAGCCAGGAGGTAGTTGCTGTGCAGTCACTTGTGACCGGGCAACAACTTGGCTCCGAGGCTCTTCAGAGGCCTCACTCCGGTGAGAATATGGAATGCGATACTCACTCCGGTGAGGGGGATAGTGCTACTCACCTAGGTGAGACTGTGATAGGTGGAGGTGAGAGTCAATTGTGTGACTTAGATCCAAAGCCAGGTGGAGGTGAAGGCCAACTGTGTGGTCCAGAACCAAAGCCAAATGGAGGTGGAGGTGAGAGCCAATTGTGTGACTCAGATCCAAAGCCAGGTGGAGGTGAAGGCTGACTGTATGGACAGGAACCAAAACCAAATGATGATGGCGGAAGACCCTCTGGTGTGGTGCGAGATTGGTTTGACCGCTGTGGCGATACGGACGATAGCGATCCTGGTGAGATTGAGTCCTTGTGGTGAGCGGCCAGTGGTAGATATGACACGGGTGAGGTATGTATTTGTTCTACCTAACTGTACACCTTGCTGGTGTGGATACTGTCTCTGCCCCTAACCAAAGTGCGTAGTTTGAAGTATGCTTATGACGATGTTTCACCTCTGAAGCTAGCTGTAACGATTGATTTGGTGCCTTGTGTGTCGTTCTAACTTGAAAAAAGGGCATGTTATATACATGCATGTACCCGCTTGCAGGTACACAGGCATATGTGACGTCCACTTGATATTGTGACTACTTGTGATTGTGTTCTCGGCTACCCCCGGTGGAAGTCTATGTCACGTGCTATTGGGGGTCTAATGATCGACTCCCGTGAGACTCGTTCATTCTTGATTCACTATGCTTACTGGTAAGTGCTGCTACGCATTATAACAGTTAGAAAGAGATAGTTGGAGATAGATGGTTAAAGAGAGATAGTTAGAGAGAAAGAGAGTACTGAGTGAGACGGCCTATGTAGTATATAGGCCAGGACAGGTAGTATATAGTCAACATCCCAACCCCGGTGTGGCGTCATGTATCTAGATGCTCCGGAGTCTATAATCCAAGATGCATTGCCTGTAGATTGTGAGCTACTATTTGCAGTAAAGGCGTAATCATCATGTGTGCTTTGTGCTGTTGTGCACTGGTCTTCTCTTTGTTAGGACAGAATCGACTTACGTGACCCGCAACGTTACAGTTGTAGCAAACGACTGGTCTCCTTGGTTTGCGAGGCGGATGATTTGTGCTATTGGACAGCAGAGCGGCATCAGCTGATTGACTAACCGCGTTATTGTCACAAGATTTTCCTAGTCGGTTTTGCTCCTCATTTTTCAGGGGTTGACGTACAAAATCAACTGTTAGACCGTCTACTCTTGCCTCTAAAGCTGTCACAAGATAGGCGTAATTATCGGAGAGACCGCCCAGCAATGTAATAACCCGGTCTTCTTCCGAAATAGCTGCATCGATTGCTGCGAGCTTGTTTGACAAATTTTTCATGTATTTAATGTGTTGTTCAACAAGTGTACCTTCCTTCAAGTTTTGGAAGTATTGTTTTCTCAGAAAGAGTTTGTTAGCTAAAGTGTTTCGCTCAAAATGACTTTGAAATTTTGTCTATGCATCAGCATGTGTTGTACAGTCTGTTATGAGATACAGTAGTTCAGCGCTTACACTCAATACGATATATGAAAAGCTTTACGAGAGCGCTCCTTGTATGCCTCTTTCACTGGCCCATCCTCTGTGTAAGCCAATTCCTTTTCTGAGCCATCAACAAGTTCAAATAATCCCTTAGCTAACAGTAAATGTTTCGTTTGAAACTTCCGCATTTGATAGCTACTCCCATTCAGTCTATCGATTCTCCATTTTGCGTCACTTGAATCCATGATGATGATCAATGGTTGGGCACAGAAACTATAGAACACTAGTCATTAGAAGTATGTGACTGGGCCCATAACCTGTTAGAATACGGGTTGTATATACCTTTATTGCTAAAAGCAAAGCAACTTGTACTGTCGAAGCACTAAAGACCACTGGCTGAAAGCTAAGCACACAGAGGATTATTTTAGAAGCATAAAGATAACAGAAGATTAGCAAAAGTGTTATAAATCAAATGCTTGACATAATGTCTATCTAATGACAAAGGAAAACACCCAGTGCATATCTATACAAACATGGTTATGCCACACTACAAACAGGAACTAACTGATAGAATAAAGATAAGCATGAATCGGATCAGAGGTATTTGACAAAAAAAAGCTCACATGAATGTGAGACAGTTACTTCGAACATATATTACAACACAAATATATAACAACATACACATATATGACACACACACCCACGCACGCACACGCACACACATATAGAACGACACATACATATACAACAACATGTACATATATATAACAATGATGAACCATTTTGTATACTACTAACTAAGACAGAACTAAATATAATTCATGCAGTGGAATGTCAACAAGGGCCAAGTTCTTTTTCACAAAAATAAATTAATTATCAGCTCCAAGTTTGCCAATATTCCATGAAATGTGTGTAATACAATTCACACCCAGTTCTGAAATAGCAGACGTCAACCAATGATGAGAGCTGGCAGTGATAAATAGGTGTTGTGAATGTAACATGTCATCGCCAAAGATGAGTTCTGAATCATGTGGAAGTATATCCAGTTTGTATCAGCTATTGACGCGTTTCTCTTGCGTTGACTAGGAAATACAAAAGGCGTCAAACTGTCAATTATGGATGATATATCACATTGCATAAACTGTGCTATCACAGGACTGGTGTAGTTAAATATAGCACTCGCTGTGTGTCATATATGTATGGGGACATACACTTCCTGTTGTATGGGTAGTATATATAGTGACAGTTACAGTGTTGAGCTACATATCAACTCCACACATACAAAGAGAGACAACATACAACAGGTGAGATGTCAATATATATTATATTCATCAGTTCTATATATTAGTGTATCCTATACACTAATGAAGAGTTGTATTGTACAGAGTATCTGTTTATTTTTGTAGAATGTCAGTAACAAAACTTGCATGTCTTCTGGTGGCAGCCATTGCTGCTGTCTCAGCTTATACACCTTCTCCCTATGATGGGCCAGTAGTTGGTAAGTATATCAACTCCATCAATTGTGTCTTCTCTGTTTTATTGTTTGTTATGGTTTCACTTGTAGCCTCAAACAAAACAAAGTATTTTATTGTAACAATTATAAGCTGGTATAGTCCAAGTTTAATTCTATAGAATATATATTGTAGTAGACAAATGTACCTGCTACGAGAAAGGTAACTACTATTCACCAGTATCTACCGACAACTGTAGAAGTTTTACTCAAAGAACTGCCTTCCTACCAGCTCAAACACAACAATGTCCCTATGGAACTCAGTTTGATGTGAATACTTGTGTATGTAACCATGAAGCAGCTACCAAATGCCCAAGTTACTGCCCCAAACCTTATGAGAAACCAGCTACAGCTTACAGTAAGTACTCAGTCTATGTATGGTATTTAGTGCTGGGGTTGTCCTCCCTCCACTCTCTCTCCCGTCAACAGTACACAATATAATAGATCACTACTTTCTCTCTCATAGGAACCTGCACACAGAATGGTAACATCTATGCCCAAGTTCCTAACACAAACTGCTACCAGTTTACTCAGGCTACAGCTACCCTCCCACCCCAGAGGCATTACTGTCCAGCAGGGCTACAGTTTGATCTGAATGAGTGTGTATGTAACTACCCCAGGAACACAGTGTGCTACGTATAAGTTATCTCCACCTGAGATTGTGTCTTATGTATAAGTTCTCTCCACATGAGATTGTGCGCTATGTATAAGTTATCTCCACCTGAGATTGTGTGCTATGTATAAGTTATCTCCACATGGGATTGTGTGCTATGCATAAGCTTGCAAATATTAAACGTGCATAAACTGTGATATACAGTGCCAAAGCTTACTATTTGATTATGTAATTGTTATTTGATTGTTCTGTTGTTTTTCTATGGATATGTTGCAATAAATGTTCATTTTATTCGAAAACAAATATGCGCCAAAAACTGCATCAACTATATATCTCTGGAAGTGTTTATCAATCTTTTTCCCACAAGATTGTTTTCTATGATGCTGGAGCCTGGTTGTAAGGTTAGGTTTTGAATTTCGAATTTTCTTTCAACTTAGAGATCTAAGTGGAATTAACTTTTTTTTCATTAACTTTAGTGGGTAAAAATCACAATAAAACTTTATCTTGAAAATATCAGAGAGTTCTTTCATGTCAGTTTATGACTCATATTATTTTCTTCCAGTAGGCCTAAACAGCACCATCATTTCGTGGCTTCTCTTTCTTTTGGTCAGTTGTAAGTGTCTATATTCATTGGCATTAGCATTAACTAATATATTTTAACATGAAGTTCAGCAAAACACTTATTGGAACTGATCAGCTGTTTTTAATTTTTAAACGTGTGAGAGAGGGAGAGTTAGAGAGAGGGATAGTTAAAGAGAGGATTAATTAAAGAGAGAGTTAGTTAAAGAGAAGGTTAGTTAAAGAGAGAGTTAGTTAAAGAGAAGGTTAGTTAAAGAGAGAGTTAGTTAAAGACAGGGTTAGTTGAAGAGAAGGTTAGTTAAAGAGAAGGTTAGTTAAAGAGAGAGTTAGTTAAAGAGAGGGTTAGTTAAAGAGAAGGTTAGTTAAAGAGAGAGTTAGTTAAAGAGAAGGTTAGTTAAAGAGAGAGTTAGTTAAAGACAGGGTTAGTTGAAGAGAAGGTTAGTTAAAGAGAAGGTTAGTTAAAGAGAGAGTTAGTTAAAGAGAGGGTTAGTTAAAGAGAGGTCTAGTTGAAGAGAGGGTTAGTTAAAGAGAGGGTTAGTTAAAGAGAAGGTTAGTTAAAGAGAGAGTTAGTTAAAGAGAGAGTTAGTTAAAGAGAGAGTTAGTTAAAGAGAGAGTTAGTTAAAGAGAGGGTTAGTTAAAGAGAGGTCTAGTTAAAGAGAGGGTTAGTTAAAGAGAGGGATAGTTGAAGAGAGGGTTAGTTAAAGAGAAGGTTAGTTAAAGAGAGAGTTAGTTAAAGAGAGGGTTAGTTAAAGAGAGAGTTAGTTAAAGAGAGAGTTAGTTAAAGAGAGAGTTAGTTAAAGAGAGAGTTAGTTAAAGAGAGGTCTAGTTGAAGAGAGGGTTAGTTAAAGAGAGGTCTAGTTAAAGAGAGGGTTAGTTAAAGAGAGGGATAGTTAAAGAGAGAGTTAGTTAAAGAGAGAGTTAGTTAAAGACAAGGTTAGTTAAAGAGAGGGTTAGTTAAAGAGAGGGATAGTTAAAGAGAGGTCTAGTTAAAGAGAGGGTTAGTTAAAGAGAGAGTTAGTTAAAGAGAGGGATAGTTAAAGAGAGAGTTAGTTAAAGAGAGGGTTAGTTAAAGAGAGAGTTAGTTAAAGAGAGAGTTAGTTAAAGAGAGAGTTAGTTAAAGAGAGGGTTAGTCAAAGAGAGGGTTAGTTAAAGAGAGGGATAGTTAAAGAGAGGTCTAGTTAGAGAGAGGGTTAGTTAAAGAGAGAGTTAGTTAAAGAGAGGGATAGTTAAAGAGAGAGTTAGTTAAAGAGAGAGTTAGTTAAAGAGAGAGTTAGTTAAAGAGAGGGTTAGTCAAAGAGAGGGTTAGTTAAAGAGAGGGATAGTTAAAGAGAGGGTTAGTTAAAGAGAGGGATAGTTAAAGAGAGGGTTAGTTAAAGAGAGGGTTAGTTAAAGAGAGGGTTAGTTAAAGACAGGGATAGTTAAAGAGAGAGATAGTTAGAGAGAGATAGTTAGAGAGAGATAGTTAGAGAGAGATAGTTAGAGAGAGATAGTTAGAGAGAGATAGTTAGAGAGAGATAGTTAGAGAGAGATAGTTAGAGAGAGATAGTTAGAGAGAGAGATAGTTAGAGAGAGAGATAGTTAGAGAGAGAGATAGTTAGAGAGAGAGATAGTTAGAGAGAGAGATAGTTAGAGAGAGAGATAGTTAGAGAGAGAGATAGTTAGAGAGAGAGATAGTTAGAGAGAGAGATAGTTAGAGAGAGAGATAGTTAGAGAGAGAGATAGTTGGAGAGAGAGATAGTTAGAGAGAGAGATAGTTAGAGAGGGATGGTTAGAGAGAGATAGTTAGAGAGAGAGGGATAGTTAGAGAGAGATGGTTAGAGAGAGATAGTTAGAGAGAGAGATAGATAGAGAGAGAGATAGTTTGAGAGAGATTGTTAGAGAGAGAGACAGTTAGAGAGAGAGATAGTTAGAGAGATGGGTAGTTAGAGCGAATGTTAGTTAGAGAAGAGAGTGGGATATAAAAGTGAGAGATGCTACAGCTGAGTCTAAGGATTAGGATGCAGTTTTTGAGATGGCGAGCATTTATATTAAGATGAAGGTCATTTCTGACAGCCAAACTCTGTAACAGTAACATAGAGAAATACCTGCACTTATATGAGAACAATCGTAGAAGTCAACAAGGGGTAAAGTTGGAAGTGATATGTGATAAATATGGCTGTCCAAACCCGTCATAAAAAAATCCTTAACATTTTATCAAAGATTTCTGGTTATAGTTGCAAGTGTTAAACAGTTTCAAATGTGGTCGATCCACCTCTAATATATTGGATTCTTTTGCAAATATAGCTAACCGATTATAGTTTTGAAATTGGTCTCAAACAGTGAGGTCTCTGTATTGACAAGTTCATTTACTTGCAAGTTAAACATATTGTGATAACTATGTATAGAGCATACCTGAGTGCAGCAAATCGTGTATCACAGCATACATTACAATACAGATAACAGCTTACATCACTTTGTATATAATGCATCATATGTTACATTGTGCAGTACATCGTACATTAAATCATCTATTACAGAATACATTACATCATACATTACATCATTCATTACATCCTACATTGCAGCATACATTACATCATTCATTGCATCATTCATTACATCATTTATTGCACCATGCATTATACCATACATTACTCATACATTACATCCTACATTGCAGCATACATTACATCCTACATTGCAGCATACATTACATCATACATCACACCATACATTATACCATACATTACGTGATACATTGCATCATACATTACATTACGCGTCACATCACGTATTGCATCACACATTACATCACACACTATAACACACAAAGCATTACCCATTACATCCTACATCACATCATACATTATATCACACATTACAACATAAACTACACCATACATTACACCATACATTATATCATTCATTGCATCGCATACTGCAATATAAACTACATCATACATTCCACCATCAATTACACCATACATTACAACATACATTACAACATACATCATATCATACATACATCATACGTCCCATCATACATCACATCATACATTATGTCAAACATTGCATCATACATTACATCATACCTTACATCAAACATTGCATTAGCTGTCACAGTATTTATTTCATTATACTGTTCATTTAACATACCAACAACTTTCAAGCATTTCGTATTTATGCATTATTCCCCTACTGGTTAGACATTCATTTCTGTGAAGTGAGCAATCACTTCTGTTCCTGGTGCTTTTACCTGGACAGCTTCCACCATCAGACCCCTGGTACTTTTACCTGGACAGGTTCCACCATCAGACCCCTGGTACTTTTACCTGGACAGCCTTCACCATCAGACCCCTGGTACTTTTACCTGGAGAGCCTCCACCAACAGACCCCTGGTACTTTTACCAGGAGAAGCTCCATCAGACCCCTGGTACTTTTACCTGGTCAGCCTCCACCATCAGACCCCTGGTACTTTTACCTGGACAGCCTCCATCATCAGACCCCTGGTACTTTCACCTGGACAGCTTCAAGCATCAGTCTGCATTATATTTGCGCTAAACTTTTTGAATCATGAGCAATTGATATTTATAGATTGCTACAGTCATTAATTACTCATCAGTAGTTGCTAAAGATAGCAAGACAGCAAGACAACAGCATGTTAGATGACAAAGAGTTAGATGGCAGCAAGCGAGCTCAATACATCACTAGCTAGAGCTTCTACGCCTACTCTCCTTAGGCCACCTATCTTAGCCCAGTACTCATATTGTCACCGGTTTTTTTTTTCAAGTCAACTTTACAATTGTTTTCAACATGATATGGTAAATGCAGTCCAAGCGTGTTCAATCAGCACAAACAGATTTTTTATCCCATTCATTTACGTTTCAGTCATTTGAATATAATAAACAGCTCAAACAGGAGATAAGACAGCTCCTTGTAACTTTAACATTAGATTTGAAACTGATTATTTGACAGAGCTTTGAGCAAATGAGAGTAAACATACTAGCTGTATTTCATCACAACCAGAATTATTGTGTAATCGCAATGGAAACAGGCAAACAAAATGCAATGTCTCTCATTTTGGTTGGTTTAACATTGGCATTATCAGCAAGATATAGTGTACAGCAGCAACCAGGTACAGTGTACAACAACCAGATATAGTGTACAACAACAACCAGATATAGTGTACAACAACAACCAGATATAGTGTACAACAACAACCAGATATAGTGTACAACAACCAGATATAGTGTACAACAACCAGATATAGTGTACAACAACCAGATATAGTGTACAACAACAACCAGATATAGTGTACAACAACCAGATATAGTGTACAACAACCAGATATAGTGTACAACAACCAGATATAGTGTACAACAACAACCAGATATAGTGTACAACAACCAGATATAGTGTACAACAACCAGATATAGTGTACAACAACAACCAGATATAGTGTACAACAACCAGATATAGTGTACAACAACCAGATATAGTGTACAACAACAACCAGATATATTGTACAACAACAACTAGATATAGTGTACAACAACAACCAGATATAGTGTACAACAACCAGATATAGTGTACAACAACCAGATATAGTGTACAACAACCACCAGATATAGTGTACAACAACAACCAGATATAGTGTACAACAACCAGATATAGTGTACAACAACAACCAGATATAGTGTACAACAACAACCAGATATAGTGTACAACAACAACCAGATATAGTGTACAACAACCAGATATAGTGTACAACAACAACCAGATATAGTGTACAACAACAACCAGATATAGTGTACAACAACCACCAGATATAGTGTACAACAACAACCAGATATAGTGTACAACAACCAGATATAGTGTACAACAACAACCAGATATAGTGTACAACAACCAGATATAGTGTACAACAACAACCAGATATAGTGTACAACAACCAGATATAGTGTACAACAACCAGATATAGTGTACAACAACAACCAGATATAGTGTACAACAACAACCAGATATAGTGTACAACAACCAGATATAGTGTACAACAACCAGATATAGTGTACAACAACCAGATATAGTGTACAACAACAACCAGATATAGTGTACAACAACCAGATATAGTGTACAACAACAACCAGATATAGTGTACAACAACAACCAGATATAGTGTACAACAACCACCAGATATAGTGTACAACAACAACCAGATATAGTGTACAACAACCAGATATAGTGTACAACAACAACCAGATATAGTGTACAACAACCAGATATAGTGTACAACAACAACCAGATATAGTGTACAACAACCAGATATAGTGTACAACAACCAGATATAGTGTACAACAACCAGATATAGTGTACAACAACAACCAGATATAGTGTACAACAACCAGATATAGTGTACAACAACAACCAGATATAGTGTACAACAACAACCAGATATAGTGTACAACAACAACCAGATATAGTGTACAACAACCAGATATAGTGTACAACAACCAGGTATAGTGTACAACAACCAGATATAGTGTACAACAACAACCAGATATAGTGTACAACAACAACCAAATATAGTGTACAACAACAACCAGATATAGTGTACAACAACCAGATATAGTGTACAACAACCAGATACAGTGTACAACAACAACCAGATATAGTGTACAACAACCAGATATAGTGTACAACAACCAGATATAGTGTACAACAACCAGATATAGTGTACAACAACCAGATATATTGTACAACAACCAGATATAGTGTACAACAACAACCAGATATAGTGTACAACAACAACCAGATATAGTGTACAACAACAACCAGATATAGTGTACAACAACCAGATATAGTGTACAACAACCAGATATAGTGTACAACAACCAGATATAGTGTACAACAACAACCAGATATAGTGTACAACAACCAGATATAGTGTACAACAACCAGATATAGTGTACAACAACAACCAGATATAGTGTACAACAACAACCAGATATAGTGTACAACAACAATCAGATATAGTGTACAACAACCAGATATAGTGTACAACAACCAGATATAGTGTACAACAACCAGGTATAGTGTACAACAACCAGATACAGTGTACAACAACAATCAGATATAGTGTACAACAACCAGATATAGTGTACAACAACCAGATATAGTGTACAACAACCAGGTATAGTGTACAACAACCAGATACAGTGTACAACAACAACTTGATATAGTGTACAACAACCAGATATAGTGTACAACAACAACCAGATATAGTGTACAACAACCAGATATAGTGTACAACAACAACCAGATATAGTGTACAACAACCACCAGATATAGTGTACAACAACCAGATATAGTGTACAACAACCAAGTATATGGTACAACAACAACCAGATATAGTGTACAACAACCAGATATAGTGTACAATAACCAGATATAGTGTACAACAACCAGATATAGTGTACAACAACAACCAGATATAGTGTACAATAACCAGATATAGTGTACAACAACCAGATATAGTGTACAACAACAACCAGATATAGTGTACAACAACCAGATATAGTGTACAACAACCAAGTATATGGTACAACAACAACCAGATATAGTGTACAACAACCAGATATAGTGTACAATAACCAGATATAGTGTACAACAACCAGATATAGTGTACAACAACAACCAGATATAGTGTACAACAACCAGATATAGTGTACAACAACCAGATATAGTGTACAACAACAACCAGATACAGTGTACAACAACCAGATATAGTGTACAACAACCAGATATAGTGTACAACAACCAGATATAGTGTACAACAACCAGATATAGTGTACAACAACCAGATATAGTGTACAACAACAACTAGATATAGTGTACAACAACCAGATATAGTGTACAACAACAACCAAATATAGTGTACAACAACCAGATATAGTGTACAACAACCAGATATAGTGTACAACAACCAAATATAGTGTACAATAACCAGATATAGTGTACAACAACCAGATATAGTGTACAACAACAACCAGATATAGTGTACAACAACCAGATATAGTGTACAACAACAACCAAATATAGTGTACAACAACCAGGTATATGGTACAACAACAACCAGGTATATGGTACAACAACAACCAGGTATATGGTACAACAACAACCAGATATAGTGTACAACAACCAGATATAGTGTACAACAACCAGATATAGTGTACAACAACCAGATATAGTGTACAACAACAACCAGATATAGTGTACAACAACAACCAGATATAGTGTACAACAACCAGATATAGTGTACAACAACAACCAGATATAGTGTACAACAACAACCAGATATAGTGTACAACAACAACCAGATATAGTGTACAACAACCAGATATAGTGTACAACAACAACCAGATATAGTGTACAACAACCAGATATAGTGTACAACAACAACCAGATATAGTGTACAACAACAACCAGATATAGTGTACAACAACAACCAGATATAGTGTACAATAACCAGATATAGTGTACAACAACCAGATATAGTGTACAACAACAACCAGATATAGTGTACAACAACCAGATATAGTGTACAACAACCAAGTATATGGTACAACAACAACCAGATATAGTGTACAACAACCAGATATAGTGTACAATAACCAGATATAGTGTACAACAACCAGATATAGTGTACAACAACAACCAGATATAGTGTACAACAACCAGATATAGTGTACAACAACCAGATATAGTGTACAACAACAACCAGATACAGTGTACAACAACCAGATATAGTGTACAACAACCAGATATAGTGTACAACAACCAGATATAGTGTACAACAACCAGATATAGTGTACAACAACCAGATATAGTGTACAACAACAACTAGATATAGTGTACAACAACCAGATATAGTGTACAACAACAACCAAATATAGTGTACAACAACCAGATATAGTGTACAACAACCAGATATAGTGTACAACAACCAAATATAGTGTACAATAACCAGATATAGTGTACAACAACCAGATATAGTGTACAACAACAACCAGATATAGTGTACAACAACCAGATATAGTGTACAACAACAACCAAATATAGTGTACAACAACCAGGTATATGGTACAACAACAACCAGGTATATGGTACAACAACAACCAGGTATATGGTACAACAACAACCAGATATAGTGTACAACAACCAGATATAGTGTACAACAACCAGATATAGTGTACAACAACCAGATATAGTGTACAACAACAACCAGATATAGTGTACAACAACAACCAGATATAGTGTACAACAACCAGATATAGTGTACAACAACAACCAGATATAGTGTACAACAACAACCAGATATAGTGTACAACAACAACCAGATATAGTGTACAACAACCAGATATAGTGTACAACAACAACCAGATATAGTGTACAACAACCAGATATAGTGTACAACAACAACCAGATATAGTGTACAACAACAACCAGATATAGTGTACAACAACCAGATATAGTGTACAACAACCAGATGTAGTGTACAACAACAACCAGATATAGTGTACAACAACCAAGTATATGGTACAACAACAACCAGATATAGTGTACAGCAACCAGATATAGTGTACAATAACCAGATATAGTGTACAACAACCAGATATAGTGTACAACAACCAGATATAGTGTACAACAACCAGATATAGTGTACAACAACCAGATATAGTGTACAACAACCAGATAAAGTGTAAAACAAAAACCAGATATAGTGTACAACAACCAGGTATATGGTACAACAACAACCAGGTATATGGTACAACAACAACCAGGTATATGGTACAACAACAACCAGATATAGTGTACAACAACAACCAGATATAGTGTACAACAACCAGATATAGTGTACAACAACCAGATATAGTGTACAACAACCAGATAAAGTGTAAAACAACAACCAGATAAAGTGTAAAACAACAACCAGATATAGTGTACAACAACCAGATATAGTGTACAACAACCAGATAAAGTGTAAAACAACAACCAGATAAAGTGTAAAACAACAACCAGATATAGTGTACAACAACCAGGTATATGGTACAACAACAACCAGGTATATGGTACAACACTATTCAGAAGACCCATTTTAGCTTCATATCAACTTGCCACCTTTATTTGGTGCAGAACGGAAACTTGATTTGTAAATTGCGCGAGTATTTGTGCAAAATAGATCTTGTGTAGAAGTGGAACTGCACTTGGCGCTATCAAGCATTAAAGATGTATCTGTCTTTGTTTTTATTTCTGAATATGTTGAAACCTAAATATAGCAACTTAATGGAAACCAACAAACCAAAACAAAAAAATTAGCATTAATTGTAACATTAAGAGTTAAAACAAACAAGTTGGATAGAAAACTGTGATTTTGTAAAGCTTACTGCAACAAATGGAGTTAGTGCAATAGTAGCAAAGTTATACATATCACATAATCACATGTGCAGATAACTTCTATATAATACACAATTGCATGTGGAGATAACTTATACATAGCACACTGTGTTGCTGGGGTAGTTGCATACACACTCATTCAGATCAAACTGTAGCCCTGCTGGACAGTAGTGCCTCTGGGGTGGGAGGGTAGCTGTAGCCTGAGTAAACTGGTAGCAGTTTGTGTTAGGAACTTGGGCATAGATGTTACCGTTCTGTGTACAGGTTCCTATGAGAGATAGTAGTATTATATTATGTTGCATACTGTTGATATGGGAGAGAATGGAGAGGGGACAACTCCAGTAATTAACGCCACACATATATTGAGTACTTACTGTAGGCTGTAGCTGGTTTCTCGTAAGGTTTGGGGCAGTAACTTGGGCATTTGGTAGCTGCTTCATGGTTACATACGCAAGTATTCACATCAAACTGAGTTCCATAGGGACATTGTTGTGTTTGAGCTGGTAGGAAAGCAGTTCTTTGAGTAAAACTTCTACAGTTGTCGGTAGATACTGGTGAATAGTAGTTACCTTTCTCGTAGCAGGTACATCTGTCTACTACAATATATATTCTATAGAATTAAACTTGGACTATACCGGCTTATATTACAGTAAAATACTTTGTTTTGTTTGAGGCTACAAGTGAAACCATAACAAACAATAAAACAGAGAAGATACAGTTGATGGAGTTGATATACCTACCAACTACTGGTCCATCATAGGGAGAAGGTGTATAAGCTGAGACAGCAGCAATGGCTGCCACCAGAAGACATGCAAGTTTTGTTACTGACATTCTACAAAAATAAACAGATACTCTGTACAATACAACTCTTCATTAGTGTATAAAATACACTGATACGTAGAACTGATGAATATAATGTATATTGACATCTCACCTGTTGTATGTTGTCTCTCTTTGTATGTGTGGAGTTGATATGTAGCTCAACACTGTAACTGTCACTATATATACTACCCATACAACAGGAAGTGTATGTCCCAACACATATATGTCACACAGCGAGTGCGATGTTTAACTACACCAAGCCTGTGATGATACAGTTTATGCAATGTGATATATCATCCATAATTGACAGTTTGACGCCTGTTACAGTTCCTGCTACGTGTGATTCCATCTGGTGGACTTCTGCAGTGAAGATTATCATGCGTTTGCATTGACAACCAATCATATGGCTGTCCACATTCGAGGAAATATATCAAAATTCATGAAAGTACATAAGCGTGAGTTTGTTAGAACTAAAGAACAGATGACTCCAAAAGAACAGATGACTCCTAAAAGCATACTGGTGACTCTTGGGGTGTAGTATATACAGTAGGCGTAATATGTACAGTACATGTAGTATATACAGTATGCGTAACATGTACAGTACATGTAGTATATACAGTATGTGTAATAATGTACAGTACATGTAGTATATACAATACGTGTAACATGTACAATACAAGTAGTATATACAATATGTGTAACATGTACAATACAAGTAGTATATACAATATGTGTAACATGTACAATACATGTAGTATATATATACAGTATATAGAGTACGTGTTAAGAAAATCTACATGTGCAGTGTCATGCAGCGTTTATGACCTGTAGCCAACTTCTCTTTTTGTTGGTATATGAACAGATCGGACATGTTGTTACAGCTCTAACTACATATCTACATGTTGCCACAGCTCTAGCTACATATCTACATGTTGCCACAGCTCTAGCTACATATCTACATGTTGCCACAGCTCTAGCTACATATCTACATGTTGCCACAGCTCTAGGTACTTTTATGTTAGTTGAGACAAAAACGTTGAAATATTGCGCAAACTCCTGCCAAATGTTTTTCTCTGTTGAAGGAGGCCATCAATCATCAACGATCAAGTTTCAAGTTAAATATGAATAATAAAGTGAGATTTATTAATACATTTGGTTGTGGCTCAAACAGTCAGAGATGAAAGTATTTTGTGTGCGGTATTTCCTGGAAAGGCTTCCCACGGAGCAAGCAAGTTCATTGAAGCTGTTTAAGAGCTCTTGATATCCGTCCATTATGTAACACTACAGCTGTGCTGCCTGCTGCTATCTGCTTTTAAACAGCTGATTTGGTGGAACTTCAGGACTGTTGCGGAACCGACAGGATTTCTGAAACTACTAAACGCTTTTCCATCACATTTCCCCAAAACTTTTTGTCAAGTAACAGCTTTGGGCTGCCTTTTAGTTAAGTTTAGCTGCGCTATAAACCTTTTAGGTAGTAAAGCACAAAAACCTGACGAAGCTGCTCCGCAATAATCCCGGAGACATATTTTCAAGTTTAATAACTTAGCTGGGTGTTTTGAGGTAACCTTGTAACTGAGCTGGATGTCCTGAGGTGACCTTGTAACATAGCTGGGTGTCTTGAGGTAACCTTGTAACTTGGCTGGGTGTCCTGAGGTCTTGATGAACCAAAAACTGTCGATTGAGTGCCAGGTATAACAATAGGGGCAAACAACTTTAAAATGTGGCCAATGAAATACGGATGAAACACTAGGCTGCCTTCTCTCTCTCTCCCTCTCCCTCTCTCTCTCCCTCTCCCTCTCCCTCTCCCGCTCCCTCTCCCTCGCCCTCTCCCTCTCCCTGTCCCTCGCCCTCTCCCTCTCCCTCGCCCTCGCCCTCTCCCTCTCCCTCTCCCTCTCCCTCTCCCTCTCCCTCTACCTCTCCATCTCCCTCTCCCTCTCCCTCTACCTCTCCCTCTCCCCCTCCCTTCCCCCCTCTCCCTCCCCCTCTCTCCCTCCCCCTCTCCCTCTCTTCCTCTCCCTCTCCCCCTCCCCCTTTCCCCCTCCCTCTTTCCCCCCTCCCCCTTTCCCCCCTCCCCCTTCCCAAGCCCGGGGTAGCTGACCCGGGGTAGGTTCTATATGATGTATAGGGTCTATGCAGGGTCTACACAGGGTCTGGGTCCTCGGTATCCATTTTCGTGGGGGAATTTGCATCGAGACGGAAGGGGAGGGGTCGGGGGTTATGTCTAGCTGGTTAGTGGACAGGACAGTGGGTGGAGGGGGGAAGGGGGGGGGGGAAGGGGGAGGGTTGACTGTATCATACAAATCTCTCACAATATAAAAGGCGTACAAAGATATAAAATGTGTATGAGGTATAAAAGGCCTAGATATGATAAACTTGACAGCTACTTCATCATTGGCACAAATATGTATAATGATTTAATGAGAGAGAGTTTAATGAGATGCTTCGGGGTGACAAAATTATAAATTGCCCACTTCCTAGTGAATTTTTTGTTGTTGTCTGAAGCAAATAGTTCAGCAGTTAGAGCTACTTAAAGACTGTAACACCTGTTCCTCTAGCTGTATAACCTCTATATGTTACAGGTACATCATAGATACAACCTCTATATGTTACAGGTACATCATAGATATAACCTTTATATGTTGCAGGTACATCATAGATATAACCTCTATATGTTACAGGTACATCATAGATATAACCTCTATATGTTACAGGTACGTATACCACAAACCCATTACACATAGATTACAGGTATTGCACAGTTTCACTCAATACAGATATAAAAGGCCAGATGAATAGCTAGATAAATGAGAAGCTTTGACTTGTTTGGGAGGTTGTGGTCATTTAAAGTGAAATAAAACCAAGAAGTGATAATTGATGTGAGATATATATGATTGTGCAAGGTACAGAAATGGGTTTGTACAAGACATATGTAACGGTGCCAACAGTAAGACTGATATACAGCCATTGCTAGCACAATACCTATTGCTCATTTACTATGTAAAGCCTGAGACTTCTCTCTTTCTTGAAAGGCTTTGCTCCGTAAGTACAATAGGTGGTCTGATTCCAAGGCAGCTGTGCCAAACGTTATGTCATACACGCAAATATCTGTAAGTCTTTATCTACGCTTGCTGGCGAGCCTGGTGTTCATTCTGAGATAACTTAGCTGTTAGACAACACCCTCTCTAACAATCAGGTAAGTTGACTGAAAGATGACATTATATAATTGTGTCCAGCTGATAGGCCTTTTTTTATTAAATATTTTAGAAAAGCGGTATTTGTTGTGTTCGTGCTATTTATAGTTTTCTCAGAAATCCTGCTTCTCGCCAAAGAAAATTATAAATATGCAACCAATGATATATTTGGATTTTGAAAAGAAGCCAACATTTGAAATTATAAATTCCATTTCTCTTGCGGCTTCTGACAGTTGTGGCGTTTGTTGTCCGTTTTTAGAGCTATTTTTAATTAACGACCATTGCTGTCAGTAAACAATCCATTACCATTCGTGCCTGTTACAACACACCTGTTCCATCAATATGTTTTTACACTTTTAGTTGCGATGGAAAACTTTGTCGCTGTATTGACAGTGCTAGCAATAGTAACTATGGCAACCTGTGCACAGAAAACTACAGGTACGTATGCTATGGCAGGTTAATTAGATAGAAGTATGATGAAATGGCATAACAATGTACGCCATTAAAAACAATTGTTTCCGCATAAGTATCAGACGCTCTGGAATATAAATGTGCATAGCTTTAGGATATAACTGCATATTACTGTAGTATATAACTGCATCTGACTGTAGAATACAACAGTACATAGATCAAGTATGTAATAATGTATAGCTATGTAACAGTACATAGATCAAGTATGTAACAATGTATAGCTATGTAACAGTACATAGATCAAGTATGTAATAATGCTACAGCTATGTAACAGTACATAGCTGTAGCATTCAATCCCACACATTCCCAGCTGCTAATTGATGTAAGTGTTGTACATCAAATCTCTCATACAACACCTTGTACAGCGAGTATACAATGCTGTGATTAAATGCATGGCTTTCCAAATGTGCAACTATAATATTAAAAAAGTGCCAGGTGACTTGGCAGAGAGAAGGAAAAGTTGTCCTCAGTAAGTATGAAAACAGTCAAATGTGCGGTAGCTGTAAAACCTGGCAACCGGCCAGAAGAAAGCTGTGCCATTCGGAGCCTGGAGCCTTGTTTATCGTAGCCAAATCACCAACCTGTCAAGAGGTAACACGAAGCGCTTGCCATAGATCATGAAAAATGGAAACAAGAGGACAAATTGAAAACTTTCTGCGATGTATATACAGCTAAAATATACTTAGAGTTATACGTATCTAACCAAGATACTGTAGGAATGATGAATAACTAGGCTATTATTAGCATTATATATAACTAGGGTATTGTTAGAGTTATATATAACTAGGGTATTGTTAGAGTTATATATAACTAGGGTATTGTTAGAGTTATATATAACTAGGGTATTGTTAGAGTTATATATAACTAGGGTATTGTTAGAGTTATATATAACTAGGGTATTGTTAGAGTTATATATAACTAGGGTATTGTTAGAGTTATATATAACTAGGGCAGTGCTAGAGTTATATATAACTAGGGTATTGTTAGAGTTATATATAACTAGGGTATTGTTAGAGTTATATATAACTAGGGTAGTGTTAGAGTTATATATAACTAGGGTATTGTTAGAGTTATATATAACTAGGGTAGTGCTAGAGTTATATATAACTACGGTATTGTTAGAGTTATATATAACTAGGGTAGTGTTAGAGTTATATATAACTAGGGTATTGCTAGAGTTATATATAACTACGGTATTGTTAGAGTTATATATAACTAGGGTAATGTTAGAGTTATATATAACTAGGGTATTGCTAGAGTTATATATAACTAGGGTATTGCTAGAGTTATATATAACTAGGGTATTGTTAGAGTTATATATAACTAGGGTATTGTTAGAGTTATATATAACTAGGGTATTGTTAGAGTTATATATAACTAGGGTATTGTTAGAGTTATATATAACTAGGGTATTGTTAGAGTTATATATAACTAGGGTATTGTTAGAGTTATATATAACTAGGGTATTGTTAGAGTTATATATAACTAGGGTATTGTTAGAGTTATATATAACTAGGGTATTGTTAGAGTTATATATAACTAGGGTAGTGCTAGAGTTATATATAACTAGGGTATTGTTAGAGTTATATATAACTAGGGTAGTGTTAGAGTTATATATAACTAGGGTAATGTTAGAGTTATATATAACTAGGGTATTGTTAGAGTTATATATAGCTAGGGTATTGTTAGAGTTATATATAACTAGGGTATTGTTAGAGTTATATATAACTAGGGCAGTGTTAGAGTTATATATAACTAGGGTATTGCTAGAGTTATATATAACTAGGGTATTGTTAGAGTTATATATAACTAGGGTATTGTTAGAGTTATATATAACTAGGGTATTGTTAGAGTTATATATAACTAGGGTATTGTTAGAGTTATATATAACTAGGGTATTGCTAGAGTTATATATAACTAGGGTATTGTTAGAGTTATATATAGCTAGGGTATTGTTAGAGTTATATATAACTAGGGTATTGTTAGAGTTATATATAACTAGGGTATTGTTAGAGCTATATATAACTAGGGTAGTGTTAGAGTTATATATAACTAGGGTATTGTTAGAGTTATATATAACTAGGGTAGTGCTAGAGTTATATATAACTAGGGTATTGTTAGAATTGTATAATTAGAGGCTTTGCTAGAGTCAATAAAAGATTTTGCGCAGAAGTGTTTGATTTGTGACGTTGACCTATATAAAAGGTGACCTAGATATAATGCAGCTATTTTTTCCCCAAACCACATTTTATGTTGCCAAGATTTCTGTCACAAACATCTGCAACTCCCGGCGTTATGACGAATATATCACAGCCAACTGTGTACATCAATATTAATGTTATTCACATGAAAGTATTCTAAAATAAATTATTACAAAACTTTCACTTTGTTGTCAAGTTTTATATGTTTCCTGTGTATCTGTGGAGGTTGGGCTATGGCTGTTGTACAGATACAGACTTCCTGTACAAAGTACATGCCTGTACCATATCACTTTGTATAGATTATTTCTATTGTGTGCTCTTTTCGCCCAACTGCTAGTAAAAACTCACTACATTTCGTGCTACACTATGTAATACCCTATACACTCCAGTAATCACTACACACTACAATACACACTGAATTGCACACTACATTATACACTACACTATACACTGAATACACATTACACAACACACTACACACTAGACACTGCACTACACACTACACTACATGCTACACTACACTACACACTACACTATGCTACACAATACAGCACACATTACGCTACACACTACACACTACACTACACTCTACACACTACACTACACTCTACACACTACACACTACACTACACACTACACACTACATTACACACTACACACTACACACTACAAACTGAAGCACACATCTGTCACAAGTTCACATTTCATTTAATGCCTAGAACGTTGTGGTTAATACTGTAAATAAAACTTTGTAATTTCAAACAATAATGGCAAAGCATGTATGTAGGATAGATAAACCTGTAGATGCTTGAATCAGAGCATATGAAGGATAGATAACTCCTTAAATATACCAATCACAGTGTATGTAGGGAGTATAACTCCATAGGAAAGCCTCAGGTATGAGAATGAATAAAGAATGAGCATAATGGAAAGGTCTTCAAGCCAACTTTTGTTCGTTTTAATTTGGAAATAGAATACAATAACGATTAAACGAGAACTTGTCTTCTGTATCATTTGATGCATTTTACAACCTTTCACTCTGTACATTACACTGTACGCTTTTACTGTCAACCTGTGCTTTATATTTGTATTGTATACTTGTATTGTATACTTGTATTGTATACTTGTACTATATACTTGTATTGTATACTTGTATTGTGTACTTGTATTGTATACTTGTATTGTGTACTTGTATTGTATACTTGTACTGTATACTTGTATTGTATACTTGTATTGTATACTTGTATTGTATACTTGTATTGTATACTTGTACTGTATATTTGTACTGTATACTTGTACTGTATACTTGTATTGTATACTTGTACTGTATACTTGTACTGTATACTTGTATTGTATACTTGTATTGTATACTTGTACTGTATACTTGTATTGTGTACTTGTATTGTATACTTGTATTGTGTACTTGTATTGTATACTTGTATTGTATACTTGTACTGTATACTTGTGTTGTATACTTGTATTGTATACTTGTATTGTATACTTGTATTGTATACTTGTATTGTATACTTGTATTGTATATACTTGTACTGTATACTTGTATTGTATACTTGTATTGTATATACTTGTACTGTATACTTGTATTGTATACTTGTATTGTATACTTGTATTGTATACTTGTATTGTATACTTGTACTGTATACTTGTATTGTATACTTGTACTGTATACTTGTACTGTATACTTGTATTGTATACTTGTATTGTATACTTGTATTGTATACTTGTACTGTATACTTGTACTGTATACTTGTATTGTATACTTGTATTGTATACTTGTATTGTATACTTGTACTGTATACTTGTACTGTATACTTGTATTGTATACTTATATTTTATATTTGTGTTGTATACTACATTACATACTATATTATACAGCTGTGTTGTACATTACAGTGTATAATACATTGTACACTACATTGCACACTACACTGTACACTACATTGCACGGTATGTTGTATAGGTACGTTGTACACTGCATTGTACAAAATATGACTCATTACTTTTCTTGCAGTTGATAGGTGTACCTGCTTTGTGGCTGGAAATTACTACACTGCTTTGCCTGAGTACCAATGTCGCAGGTTTGCTCAAAGTACTCGCAGTTTACCTGCAGTCACTCTCAGATGCCCTCTTGGCCTACTGTTTGATGTAAGCAAATGCACATGCAACTGGAAGTCAAGAGTTGTCTGCCCAGAGTCATGCCCTCAGCAAGAGGGAGCTAGCCAAGAATCTCAGCCAAGTGAGTGAATACTGGCCACAGACACCTAACGCAGCAACTGTCATAGACATTTATAGTAACAGATGCCATAGACATTCATAGTAATAGCTATCATAGACATCCATAGTAATAGCTGCCATAGACATCCACAATAATAGCTGCCATAGACATTATTAGTAATGCAGTCATTACTAGCCATATTCTCCTTACTTGTAGTTACTTGCACAAGGAGAGGCAATACATACAGTCAAGTACCTGACACTACCTGCACCAAGTTTACTCAGACGACAGCAAACTTAGCCCAACAACAACACAGCTGTGCTCCTGGGCTAAAGTTTGACATACAACTTTGTACATGTAACTGGTCTCAGTTTGTCGCTTGTAATGTCTAGTAGTCTACTATGCCTGCCATTTCGTCTGATGTAATAAACAGGGAGTTGTCTTGTCTCTGCCAATGTATGCATCCCAACCATTCACTAACAAACCACATTAACATAATACATTTACATCAACCAATCACGCTGTAGTAGTTATAAAGTATACATACATTTCATATCCTCAGTGTATCTGAATGAACAACCAGGAACTCCCACAAACACAAGAAATGATAACATAATATATTAAAGGATTTAGCTATTGACAGATGGAATAGCCGTACGCTCGTTACCAGACAATATATTGTATTATAGAGACTCAATGCTCTCTGCTAGGAGCACAAATGCGTGTGTGAAACAATCTCTCAGGTAAAGCAATGAAGGTGACTCATTAATGCCACTAATGAAAGCAGTTTGTGCAGGTTATTGTCTGATGCAAAGATATACACGGTCGATACTTCCTGTCCATCCCACTGCTTTCAATGGGTTTCCCATGATGCACCAAATGCTTACAAATGCGCTTTTTTCTGCACATCTGAAGTAATAATTCAGGAAATAACAAAACTTTTGGTCCCAGTGTACAGCAATAGCGAGCTAGTTTATAAATTGTATGGTTCAGTATATGATGTACTATATAATGTGATATACGATATAGTATATGATGTAATGTGTGATGTGGTGTAGGATATGATGTAATTGATGGAGGTAATATAGAACGTATGTATAAGCTGTACTTTATCTACATATACACATGAGAAAATCATCTGTCTGTATGTCTGTACATTTGTTTGTGTGTCTGCAATTCCAGTTGAGTCAATGCCTAAACCACTTCACTGAGAGAAAAGAAAATGGAATAAAATAGGTCCTTGGGATCAATTTAATGTATAGAGGGGTTTAGGTTTAATGTATGTAGGGGTTTAGTTTTAATGTATGGAGGGGTTTAGGTTTAATGTATGGAGGGGTTTAGATTTGCTATTTGTTCTCAAACCAGAGATAGTTCTAGATTTCATAGTTTTCAGGTGATAATAATAATGTAGGTGGAGACAATCACAGTTAGACAATTCAAGTGTCAAAAGAGTATATACATGTATATGTAAACTACTCCGCTGGCAGAAATTAAAACTGATGCAAAGGTCGCCTGTTGGACCAAACTGATGGACGGTTTGAGTTTACGACTTTTTCACAAAAAAGTTATATTTTTAATAATACAGGTGGAGACGAATCACAAGATTACATTTTGCAAATATGTGGTGATTCTAGTGTCAATCAAGTATTCCTTGGTAGCTGATGACACATTACTTCTGTGGGGAATGCATAGATAGCAACATTTTCAAAGGTAGACCAGGATAGAGGTAAAGCAGGGCAGTGGTAGAACAGAGCAGGGGTAAGGCAGAGCAGGGGTAGACCAGGGCAGGGGTAGGCGAGGGCACGGGTAGGCAAGGGCAGGGGTAGACCAGGGCAGGGGTAGACCAGGGTAGTCGTAGAACAGGGAAGAGGTAGAAGTTTAAAAGCTGGGCAAAGGGCGGGGGAAATGGAAGAGACTTCTTCCACAATATTTATTTGTGTACTAGGCCATGTAATACTTCTAGTATTCACACCATATAGTCTGCTTGTAGGCATTTTGTTAGACTTTCTGTTCTGGCAGGTCCAAGTATCGTTGCTGTTTTTATAGTAAGTACAAAATGATTATTTCTCTTTGATCATAAAACCTTGCAGTTTTTTGTATATTTCTGAGTATAGTAAAACTTTGGTAAGGCAAACCAAACAAACCAAATAAAACAATGCAGTTACTTGAGATATACAGTTGGCATGACAACTGGATACTTTAAAGTTTAACATTAGCTATAAAAACAATTTAACAAATAACTTGAAAATACAGGTGGAGATAAGTTATACATTGCATACAGTCTCAGGTGGAGATAACTTATACATAGCACACAGTCTCAGGTGGAGATAACTTATACATAGCACACTGTGTTCCTGGGGTAGTTGCATACACACTCATTCAGATCAAACTGTAGCCCCGCTGGACAGTAATGCCTCTGGGGTGGGAGGGTAGCTGTAGCCTGAGTAAACTGGTAGCAGTTTGTGTTAGGAACTTGGGCATAGATGTTACCATTCTGTGTACAGGTTCCTATGAGAGAGAAAGTAGTGATCTATTATATTGTGTACAGTTGATTGGAGAGAAAATGGAGGGAGGATAACTCCAGCACTAAAGACCATACATAGACTAAGTACTTACTGTGAGCTGTAGCTGGTTTCTCGTAAGGTTTGGGGCAGTAACTTGGGCATTTAGTAGCTGCTTCATGGTTACATACACAAGTATTCACATCAAACTGAGTTCCATAGGGACATTGTTGTGTTTGAGCTGGTAGGAAGGCAGTTCTTTGAGTAAAACTTCTACAGTTGTCGGTAGATACTGGTGAATAGTAGTTACCTTTCTCGTAGCAGGTACATTTGTCTACTACAATATATATTCTATAGAATTAAACTTGGACTATACCAGCTTATATTTGTTGCAATAAAATACTTTGTTTTGTTTGAGGCTACAAGTGAAACCATAACAAACAATAAAACAGAGAAGACACAGTTGATGGAGTTGATATACTTACCAACTACTGGTCCATCATAGGGAGAAGGTGTATAAGCTGAGACAGCAGCAATGGCTGCCACCAGAAGACATACAAGTTTTGTTACTGACATTCTACAAAAATAAACAGATACTCTGTACAATACAACTCTTCATTAGTGTATAGGATACACCAATATATAGAACTGATGAATATAATGTATATTGACATCTCACCTGTTGTATGTTGTCTCTCTTTGTATGTGTAGAGTTGATATGTAGCTCAACACTGTAACTGTCACTATATATACTACCCATACAACAGGAAGTGTATGGCCCAACACATATATGACACACAGTAAGTGCTATATTTCACTACACCAGTCCTGTGATAGCACAGTTTATGCATTGCGATATATCATCCATAATTGACAGTTTGACGTCTTTTGTATTTCCTAGTCAACGCAAGAGAAACGCGTCAATAGTTGATACAAACTGGATATACTTCCACATGATTCAGAACTCATCTTTGGCGATGTCATTTTACATTCACAACACCTATTTATCACTGCCACCTCTCATCATTGGTTGACGTCTGCTATTTCAGAACGGGGTGTGAATTGTATTACACACATTTCCTGGAATATTGACGAACTTGTAGCTAATAATTAATTTACTTTTGTGAAAAAGAACTTGACACTTTTTTCACATTCCGCTGCATGAATTATATTTAGTTCTGTCTTAGTTAGTAGTATACAAAATGGTACGTAATTGTTGCATGTGTGTGTGTTGTTATATATGTATTTGTGTGTTGTTATATATGTATGTGTGTTGTTATATATGTATGTGTTGTTATACATGTGTGTTGTTATATATGTATGTGTGTTGTTATATATGTATGTGTTGTTATATATATGTCTGTGTTGTTATATATGTGTGTGTTGTTATATATCTACGTGTTGTTATACATGTGTGTTGTTATATATGTATGTGTTGTTATATATGTATGTGTTGTTATATATATATGTGTGTGTTGTTATATGTATATGTGTTGTTATATATGTGTGTGTTGTTATATATGTATGTGTGTGTTGTTATATATGTATGTGTTGTTATATATGTGTGTGTTGTTATATATGTGTGTGTTGTTATATATGTATGTGTGTGTTGTTATATATATGTGTGTGTTGTTATATATATATATATGTGTTGTTATATATATATGTGTTGTTATATATATATGTGTTGTTATATATGTGTGTGTTGTTATATATATATATATGTGTGTGTTGTTATATATATGCGTGTGTTGGTATATATGTATGTGTTGTTATATATGTGTGTGTTGTTATATATGTATGTGTTGTTATATATGTATGTGTTGTTATATATATATGTGTGTGTTGTTATATGTATATGTGTTGTTATATATGTGTGTGTTGTTATATATGTATGTGTGTGTTGTTATATATGTGTGTGTTGTTATATATATATATATGTGTTGTTATATATGTATGTGTTGTTATATATGTGTGTGTTGTTATATATGTGTGTGTTGTTATATATGTATGTGTGTGTTGTTATATATATGTGTGTGTTGTTATATATATATATATGTGTTGTTATATTTATATGTGTTGTTATATATATATGTGTTGTTATATATGTGTGTGTTGTTATATATATATATATGTGTGTGTTGTTATATATATGCGTGTGTTGTTATATATGTATGTGTTGTTATATATGTATGTGTTGTTATATATGTGTGTTTTGTTATATATGTATGTGTGTGTTGTTATATATGTATTTGTTGTTATATATGTGTGTGTTGTTATATATGTGTGTGTTGTTATATATGTGTGTGTTGTTGTTGGTGTCGCTGTCTATGTCTATGTTGCTGTCTATATCTATGTCTATGTTGTTGTCTATGTCTATGTTGTTGTCTATGTCTATGTTGTTGTTTATGTCTGTGCTGTAATAGATGGAAGAGGCTTTGCTAGAGTCAATAAAAGATTTTGCGCAGAAGTGTTTGATTTGTGACGTTGACCTATATAAAAGGTGACCTAGATATAATGCAGCTATTTTTTCCCCAAACCACATTTTATGTTGCCAAGATTTCTGTCACAAACATCTGCAACTCCCGGCGTTATGACGAATATATCACAGCCAACTGTGTACATCAATATTAATGTTATTCACATGAAAGTATTCTAAAATAAATTATTACAAAACTTTCACTTTGTTGTCAAGTTTTATATGTTTCCTGTGTATCCGTGGAGGTTGGGCTATGGCTGTTGTACAGATACAGACTTCCTGTACAAAGTACATGCCTGTACCATATCACTTTGTATAGATTATTTCTATTGTGTGCTCTTTTCGCCCTGCTGCTAGTAAAAACACTACAGTACACACTACATACCTTGCTACATTATACACCACACACTGCACACTACATTACACACAATATTGCACACTACCTTTCAGTACACACTACACTACACACTGTAATATACACTACATTACACATTATACTACACTACACATTACACTAGACACTACAGTACACACTACATTACACACCACATTACACACTACACTACTCACTACAGTAGACACTACAATACGCACTACATTACATATCACAGTACACACCATACTACACACCACATTACACACTATACTACAAAATACACCAAATTACACACGACATTACACACTACATTACGCACTACATTGCACTACACTGCATTGCACCACATTACACTACACACTGCACTAGACACTACACACTACACTGCATTACACACTACACACTACACTACACACAACACTACACACTACACAACACACTATGCATTACACAATACACACTGCACACTACAATACACACTACACTACACACTACACTACACACTACAAACTAAAGCACACATCTGTCACAAGTTCACATTTCATTTAATGCCTAGAGCTTCGTGGTTAATACTGTAAATAAAACTTTGTAATTTCAACCAATAATGGCAAAGCATGTATGTAGGATAGATAACTCCTTAGAGGCTAGAATCACAGAGCATATGAAGGGCAGATAACTCCTTAAATATATCAATCACAGTGTACGTAGAGAGTATAACTCCAGAGGAAAGCATGAGGTGTGAGAATGAATAATGGATGAGCATAATGAAAATCTCCTAAAACTCAAAGATGGAAGCGAGCTTTTGTTGTTTTTTAATTTAAAAGTAGAATACAATAACGATTTTCCGAGAACATGCCTTCTCTATCATTTGATGCATGTTTCAGTCTCTCACTCTGTACATTACACTGTAAACTTTTACTGTCAACCTGTGCTTTATATTTGTTTTGTATATTTGTATTGTATATTTGTATTGTATACTTGTATTGTATACTTGTATTGTATACTTGTATTGTATACTTGTATTGTATACTTGTATTGTATACTTGTATTGTATACTTGTATTGTATACTTGTATTGTATACTTGTATTGTATACTTGTATTGTGTACTTGTATTGTGTACTTGTATTGTATACTTGTACTGTGTACTTGTGTTGTATACTTGTATTGTATACTTGTACTGGATACTTGTATTGTATACTTGTATTGTATACTTGTATTGTGTACTTGTATTGTATACTTGTATTGTATACTTGTACTGTGTACTTGTGTTGTATACTTGTATTGTATACTTGTACTGTATACTTGTATTGTATACTTGTACTGTATACTTGTATTGTATACTTGTATTGTATACTTGTGTTGTATACTTGTATTGTATACTTGTATTGTATACTTGTATTGTATACTTGTATTGTATACTTGTATTGTATATAACTAAATGGTATACTTGTATTGTATATAACTAAATGGTATACTTGTATTGTATATAACTAAATGGTACACTTGTATATAACTAAATGGTATACTTGTATATAACTAAATGGTATACTTGTATTGTATATAACTAAATGGTACACTTGTATTGTATATAACTAAATGGTATACTTGTATTGTATATAACTAAATGGTACACATGTATTGTATATAACTAAATGGTATACTTGTATTGTATATAACTAAATGGTATACTTGTATTGTATATAACTAAATGGTATACTTGTATTGTATATAACTAAATGGTATACTTGTGTTGTATATAACTAAATGGTATACTTGTATTGTATACTTGTATTGTATACTTGTATTGTATACTTGTATTGTATACTTGTATTGTATACTTGTATTGTGTACTTGTATTGTATACTTGTATTGTATACTTGTACTGTGTACTTGTGTTGTATACTTGGGTTGTATACTTGTATTGTATACTTGTATTGTATACTTGTATTGTATACTTGTATTGTATACTTGTATTGTATATAACTAAATGGTATACTTGTATTGTATATAACTAAATGGTACACTTGTATTGTATATAACTAAATGGTATACTTGTATTGTATATAACTAAATGGTATACTTGTATATAACTAAATGGTATACTTGTATTGTATATAACTAAATGGTATACTTGTATTGTATATAACTAAATGGTATACTTGTATTGTATATAACTAAATGGTATACTTGTATTGTATATAACTAAATGGTATACTTGTATTGTATATAACTAAATGGTACACTTGTATTGTATACTTGTATTGTATACTTGTATTGTATATAACTAAATGGTATACTTGTATTGTATATAACTAAATGGTACACTTGTATTGTATATAACTATATGGTATACTTGTATTGTATATAACTAAATGGTATACTTGTATTGTATATAACTAAATGGTATACTTGTATTGTATATAACTAAATGGTATACTTGTATTGTATATAACTAAATGGTACACTTGTATTGTATATAACTAAATGGTATACTTGTATTGTATATAACTAAATGGTATACTTGTATTGTATATAACTAAATGGTATACTTGTATTGTATATAACTAAATGGTATACTTGTATTGTATATAACTAAATGGTATACTTGTATTGTATATAACTAAATGGTACACTTGTATTGTATATAACTAAATGGTATACTTGTATATAACTAAATGGTATACTTGTATTGTATATAACTAAATGGTATACTTGTATTGTATATAACTAAATGGTATACTTGTATTGTATATAACTAAATGGTATACTTGTATTGTATATAACTAAATGGTATACTTGTATTGTATATAACTAAATGGTATACTTGTATTGTATACTTGTATTGTATACTTGTATTGTATATAACTAAATGGTATACTTGTATTGTATATAACTAAATGGTGTACTTGTATTGTATATAACTAAATGGTATACTTGTATTGTATATAACTAAATGGTATACTTGTATATAACTAAATGGTATACTTGTATTGTATATAACTAAATGGTATACTTGTATTGGACATAACTAAATGGTATACTTGTATTGTATATAACTAAATGGTATACTTGTATATAACTAAATGGTATACTTGTATTGTATATAACTAAATGGTATACTTGTATATAACTAAATGGTATACTTGTATTGTATATAACTAAATGGTATACATGTATTGTATATAACTAAACGGTATACTTGTATTGTATATAACTAAATGGTATACTTGTATATAACTAAATGGTACACTTGTATTGTATATAACTAAATGGTATACTTGTATTGTATATAACTAAATGGTATACTTGTATTGTATATAACTAAATGGTATACTTGTATTGTATATAACTAAATGGTATACTTGTATATAACTAAATGGTATACTTGTATTGTATATAACTAAATGGTATACTTGTATTGTATATAACTAAATGGTATACTTGTATTGTGTATAACTAAATGGTATACTTGTATTGTATATAACTAAATGGTATACTTGTATATAACTAAATGGTACACTTGTATTGTATATAACTAAATGGTATACTTGTATTGTATATAACTAAATGGTATATTTGTATTGTATATAACTAAATGGTATACTTGTATTGTATATAACTAAATGGTATACTTGTATTGTATATAACTAAATGGTATACTTGTATTGTGTATAACTAAATGGTATACTTGTATTGTATATAACTAAATGGTATACTTGTATTGTATATAACTAAATGGTATACTTGTAATGTATATAACTAAATGGTATACTTGTATTGTATATAACTAAATGGTATACTTGTATATAACAAAATGGTATACTTGTATTGTATATAACTAAATGGTATACTTGTATTGTATATAACTAAATGGTATACTTGTATTGTATATAACTAAATGGTATACTTGTATATAACTAAATGGTATACTTGTATTGTATATAACTAAATGGTATACTTGTATTGTATATAACTAAATGGTATACTTGTATTGTATATAACTAAATGGTATACTTGTATTGTGTATAACTAAATGGTATACTTGTATTGTATATAACTAAATGGTATACTTGTATTGTATATAACTAAATGGTATACTTGTATTGTGTATAACTAAATGGTATACTTGTATTGTATATAACTAAATGGTATACTTGTATTGTATATAACTAAATGGTATACTTGTATTGTATATAACTAAATGGTATACTTGTGTTGTATATAACTAAATGGTATACTTGTATTGTATATAACTAAATGGTACACTTGTATATAACTAAATGGTATACTTGTATTGTATATAACTAAATGGTATACTTGTATTGTATATAACTAAATGGTATACTTGTATTGTATGTAACTAAATGGTACACTTGTATTGTATATAACTAAATGGTGTACTTGTATTGTATATAACTATATGGTACACTTGTATTGTATATAACTAAATGGTATACATGTATATAACTAAATGGTATACTTGTATTGTATATAACTAAATGGTATACTTGTATTGTGTATGACTAGATGGTATACTTGTATTGTATATAACTAAATGGTATACTTGTATTGTATATAACTAAATGGTATACTTGTATTGTATATAACTAAATGGTATACTTGTATTGTATATAACTAAATGGTATACTTGTATTGTATATAACTAAATGGTATACTTGTATTGTATATAACTAAATGGTATACTTGTATTGTATATAACTAAATGGTACACTTGTATTGTATATAACTAAATGGTACACTTGTATTGTATATAACTAAATGGTATACATGTATATAACTAAATGGTATACTTGTATTGTATATAACTAAATGGTATACTTGTATTGTATGTAACTAAATGGTATACTTGTATTGTATATAACTAAATGGTATACTTGTATTGTATATAACTAAATGGTATACTTGTATTGTATATAACTAAATGGTATACTTGTATTGTATATAACTAAATGGTACACTTGTATTGTATATAACTAAATGGTATACTTGTATTGTATATAACTAAATGGTACACTTGTATTGTATATAACTATATGGTATACATGTATTGTATATAACTAAATGGTATACTTGTATTGTATATAACTAAATGGTATACTTGTATTGTATATAACTAAATGGTATACTTGTATTGTATATAACTAAATGGTATACTTGTATATAACTAAATGGTACACTTGTATTGTATATAACTAAATGGTATACTTGTATATAACTAAATGGTATATTTGTATTGTATATAACTAAATGGTATACTTGTATTGTATATAACTAAATGGTATACTTGTATTGTATATAACTAAATGGTATACTTGTATTGTATATAACTAAATGGTATACTTGTATTGTATATAACTAAATGGTATACTTGTATTGTATATAACTAAATGGTATACTTGTATATAACTAAATGGTACACTTGTATTGTATATAACTAAATGGTATACTTGTATTGTATATAACTAAATGGTATATTTGTATTGTATATAACTAAATGGTATACTTGTATTGTATATAACTAAACGGTATACTTGTATTGTATATAACTAAATGGTGTACTTGTATTGTATATAACTAAATGGTATACTTGTATTGTATATAACTAAATGGTATACTTGTATTGTATATAACTAAATGGTATACTTGTATATAACTAAATGGTATACTTGTATTGTATATAACTAAATGGTGTACTTGTATTGTATATAACTAAATGGTATACTTGTATTGTGTATAACTAAATGGTATACTTGTATTGTATATAACTAAATGGTATACTTGTATATAACTAAATGGTATACTTGTATTGTATATAACTAAATGGTATACTTGTATTGTATATAACTAAATGGTATACTTGTATATAACTAAATGGTATACTTGTATTGTATATAACTAAATGGTACACTTGTATTGTATGTAACTAAATGGTATACTTGTATTGTATATAACTAAATGGTATACTTGTATTGTATATAACTAAATGGTATACTTGTATTGTGTATAACTAAATGGTATACTTGTATTGTATATAACTAAATGGTATACTTGTATATAACTAAATGGTATACTTGTATTGTATATAACTAAATGGTATACTTGTATTGTATATAACTAAATGGTATACTTGTATTGTATATAACTAAATGGTACACTTGTATTGTATGTAACTAAAATTTGGTATACTTGTATTGTATATAACTAAATGGTATACTTGTATTGTATATAACTAAATGGTATACTTGTATATAACTAAATGGTATACTTGTATTGTATATAACTAAATGGTATACTTGTATTGTATATAACTAAATGGTCTACTTGTATATAACTAAATGGTATACTTGTATATAACTAAATGGTATACATGTATTGTATATAACTAAATGGTATACAAGTATTGTATATAACTAAATGGTATACTTGTATTGTATATAACTAAATGGTATACATGTATTGTATATAACTAAATGGTATACTTGTATTGTATATAACTAAATGGTATACAAGTATTGTATATAACTAAATGGTATACTTGTATTGTATATAACTAAATGGTATACATGTATTGTATATAACTAAATGGTATACTTGTATTGTATATAACTAAATGGTATACTTGTATATAACTAAATGGTATACTTGTATTGTATATAACTAAATGGTACACTTGTATTGTATATAACTAAATGGTATACTTGTATTGTATATAACTAAATGGTATACTTGTATATAACTAAATGGTATACTTGTATTGTATATAACTAAATGGTATACTTGTATATAACTAAATGGTATACTTGTATTGTATATAACTAAATGGTATACTTGTATTGTATATAACTATATGGTACACTTGTATTGTATATAACTAAATGGTATACTTGTATTGTATATAACTAAATGGTATACTTGTATTGTATATAACTAAATGGTATACTTGTATTGTATATAACTAAATGGTATACTTGTATATAACTAAATGGTATACTTGTATATAACTAAATGGTATACTTGTATTGTATATAACTAAATGGTACACTTGTATTGTATGTAACTAAATGGTATACTTGTATTGTATATAACTAAATGGTACACTTGTATTGTATATAACTAAATGGTATACTTGTATTGTATATAACTAAATGGTATACTTGTATATAACTAAATGGTATACTTGTATTGTATATAACTAAATGGTATACTTGTATTGTATATAACTATATGGTACACTTGTATTGTATATAACTAAATGGTATACTTGTATTGTATATAACTAAATGGTATACTTGTATTGTACATAACTAAATGGTATACTTGTATTGTATATAACTAAATGGTATACTTGTATTGTATATAACTAAATGGTATACTTGTATTGTATATAACTAAATGGTATGCTTGTATTGTATATAACTAAATGGTATACTAGTATTGTATAACTAAATGGTATACTTGTATTGTATATAACTAAATGGTATACTTGTATTGTATATAACTAAATGGTATACTAGTATTGTATATAACTAAATGGTGTACTTGTATTGTATATAACTAAATGGTATACTTGTATTGTATATAACTAAATGGTATACTTGTATTGTATATAACTAAATGGTATGCTTGTATTGTATATAACTAAATGGTATACTTGTATTGTATAACTAAATGGTATACTTGTATTGTATATAACTAAAAGGTATACTTGTATTGTATATAACTAAATGGTATACTTGTATTGTATATAACTAAATGGTATACTTGTATTGTATATAACTAAATGGTATACTTGTATTGTATATAACTAAATGGTATACTTGTATTGTATATAACTAAATGGTATACTTGTATATAACTAAATGGTATACTTGTATTGTATATAACTAAATGGTACACTTGTATTGTATATAACTAAATGGTATACTTGTATTGTATATAACTAAATGGTATACTTGTATATAACTAAATGGTATACTTGTATTGTATATAACTAAATGGTACACTTGTGTTGTATATAACTAAATGGTACACTTGTATTGTATATAACTAAATGGTATACTTGTATATAACTAAATGGTATACTTGTATTGTATATAACTAAATGGTATACTTGTATTGTATATAACTAAGTGGTATACTTGTATTGTATGTAACTAAATGGTATACATGTATTGTATATAACTAAATGGTATACTTGTATTGTATATAACTAAATGGTATACTTGTATTGTATATAACTAAATGGTATACTTGTATTGTATATAAATAAATGGTATACTTGTATTGTATATAACTAAATGGTATACTTGTATTGTATATAACTAAATGGTATACTTGTATTGTATATAACTAAATGGTATACTTGTATATAACTAAATGGTATACTTGTATTGTATATAACTAAATGGTACACTTGTATTGTATATAACTAAATGGTATACTTGTATTGTATATAACTAAATGGTATACTTGTATTGTATATAACTAAATGGTATACTTGTATTGTATATAACTAAATGGTATACTTGTATTGTATATAACTAAATGGTATACTTGTATATAACTAAATGGTATACTTGTATTGTATATAGCTAAATGGTATACTTGTATTGTATATAACTAAATGGTATACTTGTATTGTATATAACTAAATGGTATACTTGTATTGTATATAACTATATGGTACACTTGTATTGTATATAACTAAATGGTATACATGTATTGTATATAACTAAATGGTATACTTGTATATAACTAAATGGTATACTTGTATTGTATATAACTAAATGGTACACTTGTATTGTATATAACTAAATGGTATACTTGTATATAACTAAATGGTATACTTGTCTTGTATATAACTAAATGGTATACTTGTATTGTATATAACTAAACGGTATACTTGTATTGTATATAACTAAATGGTATACTTGTATTGTATATAACTAAATGGTATACTTGTATATAACTAAATGGTATACTTGTATTGTATATAACTAAATGGTATACTTGTATTGTATATAACTAAATGGTATACTTGTATATAACTAAATGGTATACTTGTATTGTATATAACTAAATGGTATACTTGTATTGTATATAACTAAATGGTATACTTGTGTATAACTAAATGGTATACTTGTATATAACTAAATGGTATACTTGTATTGTATATAACTAAATGGTATACTTGTATATAACTAAATGGTATACTTGTATTGTATATAACTAAATGGTACACTTGTGTTGTATATAACTAAATGGTATACTTGTATTGTATATAACTAAATGGTACACTTGTATTGTATATAACTAAATGGTGTACTTGTATTGTATATAACTAAAAGGTATACTTGTATATAACTAAATGGTATACTTGTATTGTATATAACTAAATGGTACACTTGTATTGTATATAACTAAATGGTATACTTGTATTGTATATAACTAAATGGTATACTTGTATATAACTAAATGGTATACTTGTATTGTATATAACTAAATGGTACACTTGTGTTGTATATAACTAAATGGTATACTTGTATTGTATATAACTAAATGGTATACTTGTATATAACTAAATGGTATACTTGTATTGTATATAACTAAATGGTACACTTGTGTTGTATATAACTAAATGGTATACTTGTATTGTATATAACTAAATGGTACACTTGTATTGTATATAACTAAATGGTGTACTTGTATTGTATATAACTAAACAGTATACTTGTATATAACTAAATGGTATACTTGTATTGTATATAACTAAATGGTACACTTGTGTTGTATATAACTAAATGGTATACTTGTATTGTATATAACTAAATGGTACACTTGTATTGTATATAACTAAATGGTACACTTGTGTTGTATATAACTAAATGGTATACTTGTATTGTATATAACTAAATGGTACACTTGTATTGTATATAACTAAATGGTATACTTGTATTGTATATAACTAAATGGTATACTTGTATTGTATATAACTAAATGGTATACTTGTATTGTATATAACTAAATGGTATACTTGTATATAACTAAATGGTATACTTGTATTGTATATAACTAAATGGTACACTTGTGTTGTATATAACTAAATGGTATACTTGTATTGTATATAACTAAATGGTATACTAGTATTGTATATAACTAAATGGTATACTTGTATTGTATATAACTAAATGGTATACTTGTATTGTATATAACTAAATGGTATACTTGTATTGTATATAACTAAATGGTATACTTGTATATAACTAAATGGTACACTTGTATTGTATATAACTAAATGGTACACTTGTATTGTATATAACTAAATGGTATATTTGTATTGTATATAACTAAATGGTATACTTGTATATAACTAAATGGTATACTTGTATTGTATATAACTAAATGGTATACTTGTATTGTATATAACTAAATGGTATACTTGTATTGTATATAACTAAATGGTATACTTGTATTGTATATAACTAAATGGTATACTTGTATTGTATATAACTAAATGGTATACCTGTATTGTATATAACTAAATGGTATACATGTATTGTATATAACTAAATGGTATACTTGTATTGTATATAACTAAAAGGTATACTTGTATATAACTAAATGGTATACTTGTATTGTATATAACTAAATGGTATACTTGTATATAACTAAATGGTATACTTGTATTGTATATAACTAGATGGTATACTTGTATTGTATATAACTAAATGGTATACTTGTATATAACTAAATGGTATACTTGTATTGTATATAACTAAATGGTGTACTTGTATTGTATATAACTAAATGGTATACTTGTATTGTATATAACTAAATGGTATACTTGTATATAACTAAATGGTATACTTGTATTGTATATAACTAAATGGTATACTTGTATTGTATATAACTAAATGGTATGCTTGTATTGTATATAACTAAATGGTATACTTGTATTGTATATAACTAAATGGTATACTTGTATTGTATATAACTAAATGGTATACTTGTATTGTATATAACTAAATGGTATACTTGTATTGTATATAACTAAATGGTATACTAGTATTGTATATAACTAAATGGTATACTTGTATTGTATATAACTAAATGGTGTACTTGTATTGTATATAACTAAAAGGTATACTTGTATATAACTAAATGGTATACTTGTATTGTATATAACTAAATGGTATACTAGTATTGTATATAACTAAATGGTATACTTGTATTGTATATAACTAAATGGTGTACTTGTATTGTATATAACTAAAAGGTATACTTGTATATAACTAAATGGTATACTTGTATTGTATATAACTAAATGGTATACTAGTATTGTATATAACTAAATGGTATACTTGTATTGTATATAACTAAAAGGTATACTTGTATATAACTAAATGGTATACTTGTATTGTATATAACTAAATGGTATACTTGTATATAACTAAAAGGTATACTTGTATATAACTAAATGGTATACTTGTATTGTATATAACTAAATGGTATACTAGTATTGTATATAACTAAATGGTATACTTGTATTGTATATAACTAAAAGGTATACTTGTATATAACTAAATGGTATACTTGTATTGTACATAACTAAATGGTATACTTGTATATAACTAAATGGTATACTTGTATTGTATATAACTAAATGGTATACTTGTATTGTATATAACTAAATGGTATACTTGTATTGTATATAACTAAATGGTATACTTGTATTGTATATAACTAAATGGTATACTTGTATTGTATATAACTAAATGGTATACTTGTATTGTACATAACTAAATGGTATACTTGTATTGTATATAACTAAATGGTATACTTGTATATAACTAAATGGTATACTTGTATTGTATATAACTAAATGGTATACTTGTATATAACTAAATGGTATACTTGTATTGTATATAACTAAATGGTATACTTGTATTGTATATAACTAAATGGTATACTTGTATTGTATATAACTAAATGGTATACTTGTATTGTACATAACTAAATGGTATACTTGTATTGTACATAACTAAATGGTACACTTGTATTGTATATAACTAAATGGTATACTTGTATTGTATATAACTAAAAGGTATACTTGTATATAACTAAATGGTATACTTGTATTGTATATAACTAAATGGTATACTTGTATATAACTAAATGGTATACTTGTATTGTATATAACTAAATGGTATACTTGTATTGTATATAACTAAATGGTATACTTGTATTGTATATAACTAAATGGTATACTTGTATTGTACATAACTAAATGGTATACTTGTATTGTACATAACTAAATGGTACACTTGTATTGTATATAACTAAATGGTATACTTGTATTGTATATAACTAAATGGTGTACTTGTATTGTATATAACTAAATGGTATACTTGTATTGTATATAACTAAATGGTATACTTGTATTGTGTATAACTAAAAGGTATACTTGTATATAACTAAATGGTATACTTGTATTGTATATAACTAAATGGTATACTTGTATATAACTAAATGGTATACTAGTATTGTATATAACTAAATGGTATACTTGTATTGTATATAACTAAAAGGTATACTTGTATATAACTAAATGGTATACTTGTATTGTATATAACTAAATGGTATACTTGTATATAACTAAATGGTATACTTGTATTGTATATAACTAAATGGTATACTTGTATTGTATATAACTAAATGGTACACTTGTATTGTATATAACTAAATGGTATACTTGTATTGTATATAACTAAATGGTATACTTGTATTGTATATAACTAAATGGTATACTTGTATTGTACATAACTAAATGGTATACTTGTATTGTATATAACTAAATGGTATACTTGTATTGTACATAACTAAATGGTATACTTGTATTGTATATAACTAAATGGTATACTTGTATTGTATATAACTAAATGGTATACTTGTATTGTATATAACTAAATGGTATACTTGTATATAACTAAATGGTATACTTGTATTGTATATAACTAGATGGTATACTTGTATTGTATATAACTAAATGGTATACTTGTATATAACTAAATGGTATACTTGTATTGTATATAACTAAATGGTGTACTTGTATTGTATATAACTAAATGGTATACTTGTATTGTATATAACTAAATGGTATGCTTGTATTGTATATAACTAAATGGTATACTTGTATTGTATATAACTAAATGGTATACTTGTATTGTATATAACTAAATGGTATACTTGTATATAACTAAATGGTACACTTGTATTGTATATAACTAAATGGTACACTTGTATTGTATATAACTAAATGGTATACTTGTATTGTATATAACTAAATGGTACACTTGTATTGTATATAACTAAATGGTACACTTGTATTGTATATAACTAAATGGTATACAAGTATTGTATATAACTAAATGGTATACTTGTATTGTATATAACTAAATGGTATACATGTATTGTATATAACTAAATGGTATACTTGTATTGTATATAACTAAATGGTATACTTGTATTGTATATAACTAAATGGTATACATGTATTGTATATAACTAAATGGTATACTTGTATTGTATATAACTAAATGGTATACATGTATTGTATATAACTAAATGGTATACTTGTATTGTATATAACTAAATGGTATACTTGTATTGTATATAACTAAATGGTATACTTGTATTGTATATAACTAAATGGTATACATGTATTGTATATAACTAAATGGTATACTTGTATTGTATATAACTAAATGGTATACTTGTATTGTATATAACTAAATGGTATACATGTATTGTATATAACTAAATGGTATACTTGTATTGTATATAACTAAATGGTATACTTGTATTGTATATAACTAAATGGTATACATGTATTGTATATAACTAAATGGTATACTTGTATTGTATATAACTAAATGGTATACATGTATTGTATATAACTAAATGGTATACTTGTATTGTATATAACTAAATGGTATACTTGTATTGTATATAACTAAATGGTATACTTGTATTGTATATAACTAAATGGTATACTTGTATTGTATATAACTAAATGGTATACTTGTATTGTATATAACTAAATGGTATACTTGTATTGTATATAACTAAATGGTATACTTGTATTGTATATAACTAAATGGTATACTTGTATTGTATATAACTAAATGGTATACTTGTATTGTATATAACTAAATGGTATACTTGTATTGTATATAACTAAATGGTATACTTGTATTGTATATAACTAGATGGTATACTTGTATTGTATATAACTAAATGGTATACTTGTATTGTATATAACTAAATGGTATACTTGTATTGTATATAACTAAATGGTACACTTGTATTGTATATAACTAAATGGTATACTTGTGTTGTATATAACTAAATGGTATACTTGTATTGTATATAACTAAATGGTATACTTGTATTGTATATAACTAAATGGTATACTTGTATTGTATATAACTAAATGGTATACTTGTATATAACTAAATGGTATACTTGTATTGTATATAACTAAATGGTATACATGTATTGTATATAACTAAATGGTATACTTGTATTGTATATAACTAAATGGTATACTTGTATTGTATATAACTAAATGGTATACTTGTATTGTATATAACTAAATGGTACACTTGTATTGTATATAACTAAATGGTATACTTGTATTGTATATAACTAAATGGTATACTTGTATTGTATATAACTAAATGGTACACTTGTATTGTATATAACTAAATGGTATACTTGTATTGTATATAACTAAATGGTATACTTGTATATAACTAAATGGTATACTTGTATTGTATATAACTAAATGGTATACATGTATTGTATATAACTAAATGGTATACTTGTATTGTATATAACTAAATGGTATACTTGTATTGTATATAACTAAATGGTATACTTGTATTGTATATAACTAAATGATATACTTGTATTGTATATAACTAAATGGTACACTTGTATTGTATATAACTAAATGGTATACTTGTATATAACTAAATGGTATACTTGTATTGTATATAACTAAATGGTATACTTGTATATAACTAAATGGTATACTTGTATTGTATATAACTAAATGGTGTACTTGTATTGTATATAACTAAATGGTATACTTGTATATAACTAAATGGTATACTTGTATTGTATATAACTAAATGGTATACTTGTATTGTATATAACTAAATGGTATACTAGTATTGTATATAACTAAATGGTATACTTGTATTGTATATAACTAAATGGTATACTTGTATTGTATATAACTAAATGGTATACTTGTATTGTATATAACTAAATGGTATACTTGTATTGTACATAACTAAATGGTATACTTGTATTGTATATAACTAAATGGTATACTTGTATTGTATATAACTAAATGGTATACTTGTATTGTATATAACTAAATGGTATACTTGTATTGTATATAACTAAATGGTATACTTGTATTGTATATAACTAAATGGTGTACTTGTATTGTATATAACTAAATGGTATACTTGTATTGTATACTTGTATTGTATATACTTGTATTGTATATACTTGTATTGTGTATACTTGTATTGTATACTTGTGTTGTATACTTGTATTGTGTATTTGTATTATACAAGCATTTTTTATTTGTGTTGTATACTACATTGCATACTATATTATACAGCTGTGTTGTACATTACAGTGTATAATACATTGTACACTACATTGCACACTACACTGTACACTACATTGCCCGGTATGTTGTCTAGGTACGTTGTACACTGCATTGTACAAAATATGACTCGTTACTTTTCTTGCAGTTAATAAGTGTACCTGTTTTGTGGCTGGAAATTACCACACTGCTTTGCCTGAGTACTGTTGTCGCAGGTTTGCTCAAAGTACTCGCAGTTTACCTGCAGTGACGCGCAGATGCCCTCTTGGCCTATTTTTTTATGTAAACAAATGCACATGCAACTGGAAGTCAAGAGTTGTTTGCAGCAATAGCTGCCATAGACATTATTAGTAATACAGTCATTAATAGCCATATTCTCCTTACTTGTAGTTACTTGCACAAGGAGAGGCAATACATACAGTCAAGTACCTGACACTACCTGCCCCAAGTTTACTCAGACTACAGCAAACTTAGTTCAACAACAACACAGCTGTGCTCCTGGGTTAAAGTTTGACATACAACTTTGTACATGTAACTGGTCCCAGTTTGTCGCTTGTAATGTCTAGTAGTCTACTATGCCTGCCATTTCATCTGATGTAATAAACAGGGAGTTGTCTTGTCTCTGCCAATGTATGCATCCCAACCATTCACTAACAAACCACATTAACATAATACATTTACATCAACCAATCACGCTGTAGTAGTTACAAAGTATACATACATTTCATGTCCTCAATGTATCTGAATGAACAACCAGGAACTCCTACAATCACAAGAAATGGTAACATAATATATTAAAGGATTTAGCTATTGACAGATGGAATAGCCGTACGCTCGTTACCAGACAATATATTGTATTATAGAGACTCAATGCTCTCTGCTAGGAGCACAAATGCGTGTGTGAAACAATCTCTCTGGTAAAGCAATGAAGGTGACTCATTAATGCCACTAATGAAAGCAGTTTGTGCAGGTTATTGTCTGATGCAAAGATATACACGGTCGATACTTCCTGTCCATCCCACTGCTTTCAATGGGTTTCCCATGATGCACCAAATGCTTACAAATGCGCTTTTTTCTGCACATCTGAAGTAATAATTCAGGAAATAACAAAACTTTTGGTCCCAGTGTACAGTAATAGCGAGCTAGTTTATAAATTGTATGGTTCAGTATATGATGTACTATATAATGTGATATACGATATAGTATATGATGTAATGTCTGATGTGGTGTAGGATATGATGTAATTGATGGAGGTAATATAGAGCGTATGTATGAGCTGTACTTTATCTACATATACACATGAGAAAATCATCTGTCTGTATGTCTGTACATTTGTTTGTGTGTCTGCAATTACAGTTGAGTCAATGCCTAAACCACTTCACTGAGAGAAAAGAAAATGGAATAAAATAGGTCCTTGGGATCAATTTAATGTATAGAGGGGTTTAGGTTTAGTGTATGGAGGGGTTTAAGTTTAATGTATGGAGGGGTTTAGGTTTAAGGTATGGAGGGGTTTAGATTTGCTATTTGTTCTCAAACCAGAGATAGTTCTAGATTTCATAGTTTTCAGGTGATAATAATAATGTAGGTGGAGACCATCACAATTTGACAATTCAAGTGTCAAAAGAGTATATACATGTATATGTAAACTACTTCGCTGGCAGAAATTAAAACTGACGCAAATGCCGTCTGTTGGACCAAACTGATGGACGGTTTGAGTTTACGGCTTTTTTCCAAACAAGTTATATTTTTAATCATACAGGTGGAGACGAATCACAAGACTACATTTTGCAAATATGCTGTGATTCTAGTGTCAATCAAGCATTCCTTGGTAGCTGATGACACATTATTTCTTTGGGAAATGCATAGATAGCAACATTTTTCAAGGTTAGACCAGGATAGAGGTAAAGCAGGGCAGAGGTAGACCAGGGCAGGGGTAGACCAGAGCAGGGGTAGGCAAGGGCAGGGGTAGACCAGGGCAGTGATAGACCAAGGCACGGCAGGGGTAGATCAGGGCAGGGGTAGACCAGGGCAGGGGTAGACCAGGGCAGGGGTAGACCAGGGCAGGGGTAGACCAGGGCAGTGGTAGACCAGGGCAGGGGTAGACCAGGGCAGAGGTAGACCAGGGCAGGGGGAGACCAGAGCAGGGGTAGGCAAGGGCAGGGGTAGACCAGGGCAGGGCAGGGGTAGATCAGGGTAGTCGTAGAACAGGGAAGGGGTAGAAGTTTAAAAGTTGGGCAAAGGGCGGGGAAATGGAAGACACTTCTTCCACAATAATATTTGCGTACTAGGCCATGTAATACTTCTAGTATTCACACCATATAGTCTGCTTGTAGGCATTTTGTTAGACTTTCTGTTCTGGCAGGTCCAAGTATCGTTGCTGTTTTTATAGCAAGTACAAAATGATTATTTCTCTTTGATCATAAAACTTTGCAGTTTTTTGTATATTTTTGAGTATAGTAAACTTTGGTAAGGCAAACCAAACAAACCAAACGAAACAATGCAGTTACTTGAGATAAACAGTTGGCATGGAAACTGGATATTTAAAAGTTTAACATTAGCTATAAAAACACAATTTAATAAATAACTTGAAAGTACAGGTGGAGATAAGTTATACATAGGACACAGTCTCAAGTGGAGATAACTTATACATAACACACAATTTCAGGTGGAGATAACTTATACGTAGCAAACTGTGTTCCTGGGGTAGTTGCATACACACTCATTCAGATCAAACTGTAGCCCCGCTGGACAGTAATGCCTCTGGGGTGGGAGGGTAGCTGTAGCCTGAGTAAACTGGTAGCAGTTTGTGTTAGGAACTTGGGCATAGATGTTACCATTCTGTGTACAGGTTCCTGTGAGAGAGAGAGAGTAGTAATCTATTATATTGTGTACTGTTGACGGGAGAGAGAGTGGAGAGAAGACAACTCCAGCACTAAATACCATACATAGACTGAGTACTTACTGTAAGCTGTAGCTGGTTTCTCGTAAGGTTTGGGGCAGTAACTTGGGCATTTAGTAGCTGCTTCATGGTTACATATGCAAGTATTCACATCAAACTGAGTTCCATAGGGACATTGTTGTGTTTGAGCTGGTAGGAAGGCAGTTCTTTGAGTAAAACTTCTACAGTTGTTGGTAGATACTGGTGAATAGTAGTTACCTTTCTCGTAGCAGGTACATTTGTCTACTACAATATATATTCTATAGAATTAAACTTGGACTATACCAGCTTATAATTGTTACAATAAAATACTTTGTTTTGTTTGAGGCTACAAGTGAAACCATAACAAACAATAAAACAGAGAAGACACAGTTGGTGGATTTGATATACTTACCAACTACTGGTCCATCATAGGGAGAAGGTGTATAAGCTGAGACAGCAGCAATGGCTGCCACCAGAAGACATGCAAATTTTGTTACTGACATTCTACAAAAATAAACAGATACTCTGTACAATACAACTCTTCATTAGTGTATAGGATACACCAATATATAGAACTGATGAATATAATATATTGACATCTCACCTGTTGTATGTTGTCTCTCTTTGTATGTGTGGAGTTGATATGTAGCTCAACACTGTATCTGTCACTATATATACTACCCATGCAACAGGAAGTGTATGTCCCAACACATATATGTCACACAGCGAGTGCTATGTTTAAGTACACCAGGCCTGTGATAGCACAGTTTGTGCAATGTGATATATCATCCATAATGAACAGTTTGGCGCCTGTTGTATTTCCCAGTCAACGCAAAAGAAACGTCAATAGTTGATACAAACTGGATATACGTCCACATGATTCAGAACTCATCTTTGGCGATGACATGTTACATTCACAACACCTATTTGTCACTACCACCTCTCATCATTGGTTGACGTCTGCTATTTCAGAACTGGGTGTGAATTGTATTACACACATTTCCTGGAATATAGGCTAACTCGTAGCTGATAATTAATTTACTTTTGTGAAAAAGAACTTGGCACTTGTTGACATTCCACTGCATGAATTATATTTAGTAATGTGTTAGTTATTAGTATACAAAATGGTACATCGTTGTATATGTCTGTGCTGTAATAGATTCAACAGCCTTTGCTAGAGTCAATAAAAGACTTTGTGCAGAAGTGAGTGCATTGTAAAGTTGACCTATATAAAAGTTGACCTAGATATAATGTAGCTATTTTTTCTCTAAACCAACTTTCGTGTTGCCAAGATTTCTGACACAAACATCTACAACTCCCGGCATTGTGTGAATATATCACAGCCAACATCAATATTAATGTTATTCACATGAAAGTATTTTAAAATAATTTATTACAAAACTTTCCCTTTGATGTCAAGTTTTATGTGACCCTTACACCCCCTGTCCCCTCGCCACCGCGCCACCCAACGCATTGAGTTTCCAGTCTTCCCCACTCACCCCCCTTTCCAATATCCAAACCATACATGCTCCCAGAAGCTAGCGCTCTGACACCGACATCGTCTGCACCCTTACTTCTTCTCCTCCAGTTCCTCAAATCACAGCCTCCTAGAGAGCATACAATATATATCCCATTATTCCTGTCAAACATTGGTAGTAATTGCCATAAGTTTTACTCGAGTTGTCTCCCCTCGGGACACAAATCTCTAGAAGTAGATGACCACCCAACACCGGAACCTGACTACGCATTATATCTGCAGCCAGAGGCCAATTTTAGAAAAACTCCTCACAAGCCAACGTATGGGAGAAAAATACCAAAGGCTATTATAATCAGCCTGCTTATTGAAGAGCCAATGAGCTGGCAGTATTTCAGCTACCCCTGAACTCTATAGTTAGAGGCACAGTGCTCACCAGAGTCTGTTGTTAAAGTGCCGTGCTGGTGTGCGCCCCTTACCTTACCTGTACCTTACCTGTACCTGCCCCTTACCTGCCTGCCCCTTACCTGTACTTTTGTATCTATTACTCACATGAAGTTATATATACATTACAATTGTCTCTTGGTTGGTCGGTTACATCTGGTGGTGGATTGCTAAGTCGAGGTCAAGCCTTGTCAAGTCAAGGTCAAGTCAAGGTTGACTCAAAGTCGAGTTTAGATCGAGTGTGTTGAAAACTCGTCTAACTCATAGACAAACATAGTTACAGTGTTAGCTTTGATATCTTCAGCCCATTCACTGTACAGTACGCCCAATTCTTGCCTGGGAGTACTAAAAATATCTACAATACTTTGAGAAGTTATGTGATTGGTTGAATTGGAAATGGACTGCCAATTTTTTTATCACCATCAAAATCTATCGATAGCCTCAAATAAAACCCTATGGATTCTTTCATCTAATTTTACTGCTAACAATAAAGGAAAGTCATACATCTGTAGGAAATAGCTAGATGCATACCTGTCGTTAACGCTTAGAGTTTTGCTTTCATATCGCACCAGCAAGAACTGGCAGACAGGCTAGAAAGTTTCAAATGCGGATGTAGGTGGAGAAACGTCCAATGTAAGATGTAATGAAATGGGTAGGGAGGCTCGACTAACCCAGAAATAGGTCATTTGATTCTACACAAACCTGCTTTGGATGACAAGAAGTCGGCATTTCTTCAATATACCACTTGAAATGAAATTCGCGAGATTTTTAACTGTACATCAGATATGTAGAGCTCTGTACATTGTGTACTGCACTGGATATTGTGTACTGCACTATATATTGTGTGCTACACTGTATATTGTGTGCTACACTGTATATATATTGTGTGCTACACTGTATATATATTGTGTGCTACACTGTATATTGTGTGCTACACTGTATATATATTGTGTGCTACACTGTATATATATTGTGTGCTACACTGTATATTGTGTGCTACACTGTATATTGTGTGCTACACTGTATATTGTGTACTGTACATTGTGTACTACACTGTATATTGTGTTCTGTACATTGTGTACTACACTGTACATTGTGTATTACACTGTACATTGTGTACTACACCGTATATTGTGTTGTTATCTGCACTTATGGTAAACACAAATACCTGTAACAATAGTAAACGCAGACAAATGTAGTTATAGATAGTATAGCACATACACATAGGTAGTACTAGGAGATAAGGCTATCCACACGAAAGCTAAAATTTCCATAGAAATCACATTGATAGTCGGGATTTACTTGGCGCTCAAGTGTTGAGAGTTCTATTAGGGTTCCTGACTTCCATATAATTCCAGTGGCACCGAGTATTCAATTGCGCTGATTGATAACCAGAGGCAGTTGGCGTTACGTAAAATTATTGATTGCTCTAAAATATCTAACAGAAAGTTACCGGAAGTATGACAATAAATTACTCTTTTTCAAAAGTTTCAAGATCAGCAGCAGAGACACAGCGGTGCCTGTCACTACCTGCACCACGCATACTCGGACTACAGCAAACCTAGGCCAACGACAACACAGCTGTACTCCTGGGCTGTAGTGTGGGGTACAACTTGGCATATGCAAAGTCTGGTCTCAACCTATCACTTGTACTGTCCACAGTACAAGTGATAGGTTGATAGGATACCAGACTTGGCATATGCCAAGTGGCTTCAACTGATGAAACAAATTGAGATTTATCTTGCCCTTGACGATAGAACAACTCCAACTATGTTCCTAATTGTGAGATGGACATGGCATGTTGAACTAAATAATTGCCGATGCTGTGGGTGTAACAAAGGTACGTTTGTGTGTGAGGTACACAGATATATTATGCGATTGAGGGCTACCTATCAAACACAATACAATAAATAAAAAGACATCAAAAACAACAAAATCATAGGCTAATGCGCTGGGAGGATGCGGGCGGAAGGCTATGTTGTCGCCATATTAGGCCAGACAGCACTGCGAGGTAGACTGGAACTGGTACTGTCAGTGAACAGCATGCCTGGCAGTGGTTTCTCACTCGTTAAAGGGACATTGAAAAATGAAGAGCTAGAGCTGGTATTGCTAGCACACACGTTACCAGTCAGTATATCGTAGGACAAAGAATGACTAGACTTTGGTGTTTCTAAGGACCCAGCACTATAATCAAAGCAGTCTTGTTGATCAGCCAATTGTGGTAGTGCAGTGGTGTTGCTAAGGGGAGCACTTTCTGTAGGGTTGCTACTGTCTTGGACCACACTAGACATCTCCCATTCGCCCTCCTTACTGCTGCTTTCAATGACTTTCTCAGGATGCACAAGCTGAATATGCTTGTTAATGTACTGTTTGTAAGCGCAGCGGAACTGGCAGTGCGGACACTTGTGAGGCTTCTCGTCTCTGTGTACAGCGGAGATGTGTTTGTTTAGATATTGTGAGTAGGAGGTGGTGTAAGGACATTGTGGGCAAGAGAAAGGCTTTATGTTATTGTGCACAGCGTCACAATGTTTCTGTAAGTAGGTCTTATAGGACGACCTATAGGAGCAGTGGGGGCAAGCAAACGGTTTCTGTCTATCGTGTACAGCAGCTATATGTTTGGGTATGTACTGTGGGTAGGAGCTGCTGTAGTCACAATGTGGACACTTGTAGGGTCTACACTTGTTGTGTACTGCCTGTATGTGTATGTCTACTACATTCTTAGCCGAGGCTGCGTAGTCACAGTACGGGCATGTGTGCTTGTATTGCTTGTGGTGAACCCCTGACATGTGCACCTCCAATGATCTCTTCAGGTTACACGTATAGCTACAGAGAGAGCAATGGAATGGCTTCAATTTCTTGTGCACAGCATTGACATGTTTAGTGAGAGAGGCTCGCACAGCTGTTGTATGATCACAGTATTCACATTTGTATGGCTTGAGAGAGCTATGCACGGCCCTCATGTGCTGTTTGATGCGACTTTTGTAGGTGCACACATAGTTACAGGACTTGCAGCTAAACAAGCACGTGGTTCCCTCCACCCTCTCTGTCCACATATCCTCCATCTGGTGGCCTTCGTCTGCTACAGGAAATGGTGTACCGTCGGCTTGGTAGAGAAGAGAGTCTGAGGGGGACAATTGAGAAGGAGAGTTGACTGGAAGGGCAGTCAATTGATCTACAGATGACGTATCTGCTTCCATTTCAAGTTTTCCATTTGGTGAGCTGCGTGCAGCCGACTGTCCCTTCAGCGTAGGTGCGTCATCACCGGTGGCAATGCTGACACCACAGTCAGCAGGGATCCACTCTTTTCCTTCCGCTTTAGGTGTCAACAGCACGGGTCTGGAGGGGTCAGTGACAGTGACAGGTAGAAGCGGAGTTGTGCTTTCCTGGTTATTCATTTTGGTGTTTCTGTCCCCTACATAGCACTTGGACTCAACGTGTGAAAGTGGAACAGTGCAAGTCGATCTGTTACGACTTGCTGCAGTAGAACTCAGTCTATCTCCCGCATCAACAACAGGTAAGATATGGGGGGTAGTCGAAGTCTTAACGTCTCCTCCTACAGACAAACAGTTGGTTTTGGCAAAACTATAGCTTTCGTTTAATGCCAATCGGGAGCCGAAGTAAGAGGAGTTGATGAAATAGCCTACAAAACAAAAGGAAAGATTAAATGTAAATTGCTCTGGACTCTTACGACAAGTACACAAAATAGTATACGATTAACTACATGATATGTATAGCACTAGTAACTGTATATGTATAGCACTAGTAACTGTATATGTATAGCACTAGTAACTGTATATGTATAGCACTAGTAACTGTATATGTATAGCACTAGTAACTGTATATGTATAGCACTAGTAACTGTATATGTATAAAGATATATTACTAACTTTGTATGTATATATATATATATACTACTAACTTTGTATGTATATACATATATATATACTACTAACTTTGTATGTATATACATATATATATATTACTAACTTTGTATGTATATACATATATATATGCTACTAACTTTGTATGTATATACATATATATATTACTAACTTTGTATGTATATACATATATATATACTACTAACTTTGTACGTATATACACATATATACATTACCAACTTTGTATGTATATACATATATATATATATTACTAACTTTGAATGTATATACATATATATATATATATTACTAACTTTGTATGGATATACATATATATACTACTAACTTTGTATGCATATACATATATATACTACTAACTTTGTATGTATATACATATATATATATACTAACTTTGTATGTATATACATATATATATTACTAACTTTGTATGTATATACATATATATATTACTAACTTTGTATGTATATACATATATATACTACTAACTTTGTATGTATATACATATATATACTACTAACTTTGTATGTATATACATATATATACTACTAACTTTGTATGTATATACATATATATATACTAACTTTGTATGTATATACATATATATATACTAACTTTGTACGTATATACATATATATATACTACTAACTTTGTACGTATATACATATATATATACTACCAACCGGTTTTGTATTAAAAGAACGACTTACTGGTGCTGCTCGTCGCAGTTGTCTCTCCTTCCTCTTCATTCTACATAAAACATAATATACTATCTGTTTTACTTTGTATATTATACATTGTATGTTGTACATTGTATATTATACACTGTATGTTGTACATTGTATGTTATACATTGTATGTTATACACTGTATGTTGTACATTGTATGTTATACATTGTATGTTGTACACTGTATGTTATAAATTGTATGTTGTACACTGTATGTTATACACTGTATGCTATACATTGTATGTTATACATTGTATGTTATACACTGTATGTTGTACGTTGTATGTTATACACTGTATGTTATACATTGTATGTTGTACACTGTATGTTATACATTGTATGTTATACACTGTATGTTGTACGTTGTATGTTATACACTGTATGTTATACACTGTATGTTATACACTGTATGTTGTACACTGCATGTTATACATTGTATATTGTACACTGCATGTTATACATTGTATATTGTACAGTGTATGTTGTACACTGCATGTTGTACACTGCATGTTGTACACTGTATGTTGTACACTGTATATTGTACACTGTATGTTATACACTGTATATTGTACAGTGTATGTTGTACACTGCATGTTGTACACTGCATGTTGTACACTGTATGTTGTACACTGTATATTGTACACTGTATGTTATACACTGTATATTGTACAGTGTATGTTGTACACTGTATGTTGTACACTGTATGTTATACATTGTATGTTGTACACTGTATGTTATACATTGTATGTTATACACTGTATATTGTACACTGTACACATTAGTATATCCATAACGCACCTGTACCAAAAGCTCTGTGCCAGAAAGCAGGTGCAATAGTTGACTAACAAAAACCGCCTTACATTTCCTCAACTGGGGAACTTTTGGTTCACTGAGCACTTTTAGCCAGAAGGCAGTCAAGCCTACTGCATTCATACCTGACCAATCAGCTTCTTCCATTAGACTCATTTCTACAGAGACAACGGTAAGGGACGCTGGATAGATACTATATTACAAATATATGACATACGACATAAAGGCATGTATATATAATATATTGCACCAAAGTAAGTACATACAGTAATACAGCCATTGTATATAACACACTACATACATACGTTGTAAATACCATACTAGATATACTACAAATATTATATGTACAAACATAACACAGACAGAAACATAAATGTATATGCACACCTTGTGTAAGTTTATACGACAAGATCTCTTTCACGTGCTCACTCTCCATATTGTTGAGCTGTGGGAAGAGATACTTGTATTCAGGGGGAGACAACTTGTGACTTTTGAACAGGCTCTGCCAGTAGGTGATAGCAGCTACAATGAGTATTTAGCTGTGGGTGCAGAAACAAGTAGAGAGAGGCTGGCTACACACTTGCCCGTACTAATGCGATAGTATTCCTCGAGCAACGCCAGTCGTGGTCTTGTCAATAATAATGATATTAATTATGATAATAGCCGGGAGTGGACTTGTAATAACAATTATAATGACAATAAAAGGATAGCGGAGATAAGGAGCAGACACTGATAGGATATATGATACGCCCGAGCTATAGAAGCAAGTAAGAACCTAGGCTAACCATAACAGATATATAATGATATAGACAGCTAGTAGCGGTGAAATAGTGATGGCTTTATTATACACTAGGGGGCACTGTGAGCTCAGTACAGTACACTGTACACTATAGTAGTGTATATATACTGTACACAGTAGTGTATATATACTGTACACAGTAGTAGTGTATATATACTGTACACAGTAGTAGTGTATATATACTGTACACAGTAGTGTATATATACTGTACACAGTAGTAGTGAATATATACTGTACACAGTAGTGTATATATACTGTACACAGTAGTGTATATATACTGTACACAGTAGTAGTGTATATATACTGTACACAGTAGTGTGTATATACTGTACACTGTAGTAGTGTATATATACTGTACACTGTAGTAGTGTATATATACTGTACACAGTAGTGTATATATACTGTACATAGTAGTGTATATATACTGTACACAGTAGTGTATATATACTGTACACAGTAGTGTATATATACTGTACACAGTAGTAGTGTATATATACTGTACACAGTAGTGTATATATACTGTACACAGTAGTGTATATATACTGTACACAGTAGTAGTGTATATATACTGTACACAGTAGTAGTGTATATATACTGTACACAGTAGTGTATATATACTGTACACAGTAGTGTATATATACTGTACACAGTAGTAGTGTATATATACTGTACACAGTAGTGTATATATACTGTACACAGTAGTGTATATATACTGTACACAGTAGTGTATATATACTGTACACAGTAGTAGTGTATATATACTGTACACAGTAGTAGTGTATATATACTGTACACAGTAGTGTATATATACTGTACACAGTAGTGTATATATACTGTACACAGTAGTAGTGTATATATACTGTACACAGTAGTAGTGTATATATACTGTACACAGTAGTGTATATATACTGTACACAATACTGTATACTATACACAATACTGTATACTATACACAATACTATATACTGTACACAATACTGTATACTGTACACAATAATATATACTGTACACAATACTGTATACTATACACAATACTGTATACTATACACAATACTATACACAATACTGTATACTATACACAATACTATACACAACACTGTATACTGTACACAATACCATGTACAGAAATGGTGCAGAGAAGGAGAAGTACCTGGACTGGTGTGAGAGTTGGTGTATTTCTCCTGCACATGACTTGTGTGTAGTTTGGTCAGTGGGGCAGTTTGTAGGGACATCATTGCCTGGTAACAATATCGTCTTTATAAAAGTGTACATATATAAACATAGATATAGTACTTAGATGTAGTACATGCATGCAGTGCTATATAATAGTAGATACGCGATATACATACACACATACAGGACACACAGTATGTACAGAATACACAAAACATAGATACTCACAAAAGATACAACACAAGTACATATATTACATAGTACATTATGTAACCTCAGTTTGCACTTATAAAAGCAAAACACTATAACCAAAACTTCCTATGCAAAAATTGATAGCCAACCTTCACCACATAAACATCTGAATGATTTCACTAAGTATGCCTACTTCGAAATCTGCAATGTTCATGGAAGTGGAAATTTAGAAAACCCAATGAGCACGGAGATAATTTTTTACTATTAGATTAACTCTGCAGATGTGATGAATAAGGAACAAGAAGTTTTGTTATAATAAAAAAAATTGTAATACGAAGACTTTTACCACAAACTTAGTAAACCTTGTGTCCTCTACGTATGTTATGAGGTAGAGATTGCTAGTAGAAAACCTTGTGTTCTCTATGTAGGTTATGAGGTAGAGATTGCTAGTAGAAAACCTTGTGTTCTCTATGTATGTTATGAGGGAGAGATTGCTAGTAGAAAACCTTGTGTTCTCTATGTATGTTATGAGGGAGAGATTGCTAGTAGAAAACCTTGTGTTCTCTACGTATGTTATGAGGGAGAGATTGCTAGTAGGAAACCATGTGTCCTCTATGTAGGTTATGAGGTAGACCAGTAATAAACAGCTCAAGCTCTATTATTTTGTATCAATTTATTAATCAAAGCTATGGCTGGAGTATAGCATCCTATTCTACGGTTACATCATGCTATTTTATACTAAATACTTATACTAATTCTTTTTGGAGAGCAATATCTACTATATCTATCACCAGTTTCACTTGTGAGGCAACCTGTCAGTCAATCAGGTTCAACCACACTCAGGATATGGGTAAAAATAACAGGCTAGTGTGGCAAGCACATGAGGCTGTCTTACAGATGGTTTAGCTGCCCACTAGTTGAGTAGTGGAACATGTGCTGGCTGGTGCAGCGTGGGAAATCACTTACATCTTGGGTGGTTATCCGGTGTAATCAAAACTCAAACAAACCGCTGGCTGAAATCTGTAATTAACAATCATTCCATAAGGTAGCTAGCTGTACAAGCATAGCCTCAAGTTGATTGCCAGATACAGGTAGCTTTTCTAGGCCAGCCAAGTCTATAGTGCTACCGATGTTACACATGTAGCCACTTTGGTGTGGCTGTTTGCAGAGTGCTGGTAACTTAGTTCTACTTTAGAGAGAGTCTGCTTGCCAGTTACCTTACAAAAATACAGGTAGCTTTACAGCTTAGCCATGAATTGTGGTACACAACTTCACTCGGAGGAGTCTGTTAGCTCCATGTGTTCAAAAGTAGTGGAATTAAGCATAGCCTTGTACCTAGTAGCATTCATTGATAGTGTTTGGCTCTGCAATCGGTTTGTTAGTGCAACAACTCAGACCTAGTTAGTAATGGTCGCTGACATCATTATAGCCATGTTATACCCAATTGTTTTGATCATTGTGGTTCAGCTCATTCTAACATTGCTATCTGTCAAAGCGCGACTCCGAAGTGAGTCTACTATCCCACACAGATGGCATAGCCACACGGCCTCTACAAGAGTAGCAGGAGAGTGGCACTCTCTTGCACCCACCAGCCACACTACAGAACTGCTTCACAATACAATTGTGCCAATAATAATAATAATCAATGCATATAAAGTATGATGATATAATATTGATATAATAATCAATGATGAATTATTATAAAAAAAGTAAGAATATTAAAAACTGTTAATATTATAATATCAACCAACGAATCGCAATGATTTGTTTGTTATTGAAAAATTAAATAGTAGATGAAAACAAGAGCAACAATGAATAAATCAAATAATAAATTTTTAATAGTAGTAAATTATTATTATTGATTGATAGAAATTGACGATAATAATTATTATAATAATTATAATAAATGATAAAACTTCATAATAATAGTACCAATAATAATAATCATAGTGGTGTAGTAGTAGTATTTGTCATATTACTATTTATTTATCTACCTTCTACTATTATTATGCTATGCAATAATCCTAATGATTTGGCCAGTATTATGAAATTTTCTTCATTAGATTATGATTAGATAATTTTTTTTCTTTTAAATTTTAATAAATTATCATTTATTATTATTATTTTAGAATAATTAAACTGATAAATAATAATAATTGCTTGAAATAAACCACCATGATTAATTTAATTAATAATAATAATTAATAATAATTTTTTTCTAGAGAAAAATTGACTTGAGACCACAACAACAACGTTATTTATTTCTCAATTCTTTTCATTTCACCACTACTAGTATTATTATTATAAGTATTATTTTATTACTATTATTATTATTATTATTGTACTATTATTATAATTATTAATCATTATTATTATTATAACAATAATTATTATTATTAAATAAATTAATCATCATCATGATGATAATAATAATAAATGATAATCATAATGCTGATGATTATCATTATTATTAATTAAATTATTATTATTTTTTATTAATAATAATAAAATGATAATAAATTATTATTTAATTTTATTATTATTAATAAAAATGAAACCAGCTCAACAAAAGTTCTGAAGGCCCGCTGGTCAACTACGCAGCAGTTGAGCTTGAAAATCCATGCAGTCAACTACCTCATAGCTTGTGTTATGATATATTATATCCCAATAATAATAATACTAATAATAATAATATTTTCTCATCATCATCGTGATTAATAATAATAATAACTAGTGTATTCGGAAATTGCTGATAGCCTGAGAGGCTTGCGAAGATCCGGTTTAGCATTGGGCTCCTCCATAGAGGTATTGGTAAGACCTAGACTAAGAAATTCATCATTGCTTTGTATTTATAGATGTCCCGGCCATAAAGATAGCACACCTCACAGTATAGTTAGCTTTGTTCGGTACGTGATGCTTCAGCGGTTTTTAACTTTTATTATGTTCCGGTTGTGTGTTGTCGCGGAAGTATTTTGATGATAGGTGTGTGTGTGTGTCACCTGTGTGTGTCACCTGTGTGTGTCACCTGTGTGTGTCACCTGTGTGTGTCACCTGTGTGTGTCACCTGTGTGTGTCACCTGTGTGTGTCACCTGTGTGTGTCACCTGTGTGTGTCACCTGTGTGTGTCACCTGTGTGTGTCACCTGTGTGTGTCACCTGTGTGTGTCACCTGTGTGTGTCACAGTGAGGCATGTATGATTGGTAACAAAATGGAATTGTAATGAAAATAACTTGAATTTTTTTTACAATAATATTTATAATACAGAAGGTGTGTTCATTTCGTTCGCATTTCATAACGGCGCTCTCTCAATAATTTTCAAAAATGGCTTGAGAAATATTGTAAATCACTCATCTTGTGCTAATTTTCCAAGAAAGGACACTGTTAGCTCACTTTTGGTGCATAACCATTTGCACTCTGGTCTATTTTTGTTGGTAATTTTTTACAAAGTCTTTAGTTTTATACTCAATTTCTTGATCATTACATGCTCTGATGGGATGTAATGTCCGCCTAAAACACTCAACTGCTATTGGCCTAACAGAAGTTTTTGCTACAATGGCTGGTTGCAAGTCAATGCCACAAAGCTTAAATGGTATTAGAAATTTTCACGAGTCTTTGTATAGATCGATTGTAATTATGATAGTTTGGGCTCTAGCTTTTCATTGGCCAGATTATTACTGGATCCAAGCTATTCAATTTTTGGTTTTGTTTTAAGTTTTGAATCAACAATCGTTGTCCAAATAATAGAATTATCTCCCCCCCCCCCCCCCCCCCCCCCGAGGAGAGATAATTCTATGGTCCAAAATGCCCACGTCAATGATTGTATGAGATCGTTGCTCATGTCTGCGGTAGTATAATTTATAGGATAATCGCTCATGATTTGACGGGCAAAAAATTGAATAGCTTGAATCCGGTAACCATCTGGCCAATGAAAAGTTAGAGCCCAAACTATCATAATTACAATCGATCTATACAAAGACTCGTAAACATTTCTAATACCGTTTAAGCTTTGTGGCATTGACTTGCAACCAGCCATTGTAGCAAAAACTTCTGTTGGGCCAATAGCAGCTGAGTATTTTAGGCGATTATCACACCCCATTCACCGTGAGCAAAAAATTGAGTAAATAACTCAAAAATTTGTCAAAAATTACTACCAAAAATAGACCAGAGTGTAAACTTTTATCTACCAAAAGTGAGCTGAAATTTTCCTCTCTGGGAAAATTGTCACAAGGTGAGTGATTCAAAAGGTTTTTCAAAACATTTTTGACAATTATTGAGATAGCGTCGTAATGAAATGCAAAATAAGTGTTCACACTTTCTGTATTATTGTAAAAAAAAGGATTTAAATTGTTTTCGATACAATTCCAGTAGTTTGTAACCAATCATACCTGGCTCACTGTGCACCTGTGTGTGATACTGTAGTGGAGTGCTGCAAAGTGTAGCGCTCTCTGTGCTATGAGTATACTGGTACCATAGAAATGGAATTCTATGACTGGTATATATTTTCACGTATTTTATGTGGCATGTGCTCCTAAGTCTGTGGCTTTTGATAGTTCAAGGCGTGACAACTCCTAAGCAAGGAAAATAATCAATGGTTGATTTAATTGGTGGCATTACACAGAGAAGACAACTCCACACTGCTGTTCTTTGTACAACATTCATAGTGCTGTAATTGTATAGTAACATACTTCCTCTTCTGTACAATGATTATGCAGCCTACATGGTATTTCCTGGACTCCATATGAATCCACTTACTATACTTACCAGACTTACTATACTTACCATACTTACTATACTTACTAGACTTACTATACTTACCAGACTTACTATACTTACTAGACGTGCTAGACTTATTACACAACTCCTCTGACTCATTCATATGTTTCATTCATAACTTCCATCACAAGTATGAACCATGCAACAATTACTAAAGCTGATGACCAACCAACTGTAGTCCTAAAGATGTCATTGCAGGCGACTCACAATTTGTTCTTCTGGCACCGAGATGATTTTGATAGTAAATCAATTCCATTTCCAGTAGGGATGATCAGAAACTGGGAAATATTTGCTATCGCTCAAATAAAACAATATAGTTGATTACAGTGTTTCGATTTTAGATAGATAATCAACAGTTACAGTAACATAAGACTGGTCATACACACACAGAGGTATACATACATAGAGATATACACACATAGAGGTATACACACATAGAGATATACACACATAGAGGTATACACACATAGAGGTATACACACATAGAGATATACACACATAGAGGCATACATACATAGAGATATACACATATAGAGGTATACATACATAGAGATATACACACATAGAGGTATACACACATAGAGGCATACATACATAGAGGTATACATACATAGAGGTATACATACATAGAGATATACACACATAGAGGTATACATACATAGAGGTATACATACATAGAGATATACACACATAGAGGCATACATAGAGATATACATACATAGAGGCATAGGCACACAGAGGCATACACACATAGAGGCATACATACATAGAGATATACACACATAGAGGTATACATACATAGAGATATACACACATAGAGGCATAGGCACATAGAGGCATAGGCACATAGAGGCATACACACATAGAGATATACATACATAGAGGTATACATACATAGAGATATACACACATAGAGGTATACATACATAGAGATATACACACATAGAGGCATAGGCACATAGAGGCATAGGCACATAGAGATATACACACATAGAAGCATACATACATAGAGGTATACATACATAGAGATATACACACATAGAGGCATACATAGAGATATACATACATAGAGGCATAGGCACACAGAGGCATACACACATAAAGGCATACATACATAGAGGCATACATACATAGAGATATACACACATAGAGGCATACATAGAGATATACACACATAGAGGTATACATACATAGAGATATACACACATAGAGGTATACATACATAGAGGCATACATACATAGAGATATACACACATAGAGGCATACATACATAGAGATATACACACATAGAGGTATACATACATAGAGATATACACACATAGAGGTATACATACATAGAGATATACACACATAGAGGTATACATACATAGAGATATACACACATAGAGGTATACATACATAGAGATATACACACATACAGGCATAGGCACATAGAGGCATACACACATAGAGACACACACACGCAGAGGCATACATACAAAGACCCCACATGCATGTATACATAAATTATGCCTGTCCCATTATATGAATGAAAGCTTTGCCACACAGTATCAGTGCAACACTTGGGAGATTTACAGAAATAAGTCTCAAACATAAATCACTCGCATGACTGGCAAAGTGCGGATATAATCTTTTGGTGGCAATTCAAATGTGCAATAAGAATTAATGAGAATGTGTGTGAATTCAACTCGCAAACAAACTAAAGAACATTTGGAATCAAACAAAGAGAGATGCTAAGGTCTGTCCCAAATATGGTAAAGCTACACCTCAGTTAGTGTGTCTAAATGGTATTTATTAATGAACAAACAGGAAACATCAAATATGCATTCGCAGCTCCTAGCTAGTATAAGGGGTGGGCATAGGTCAACTTGCAGATGTATAGTGAGCGATAGGTATGCAATTGGCGAATAAAGCAGTATATGGAATAGTAAGACAAGGACTGGCTGTAAATGCATAAAATGGAAATAGCCTACAGTCAAGGAATGGTACAAAATCAATTAAAACACTAGATGGAAATCCAAATAGACATATTAAGGGGCACTTTAACAACCTTTGACTTCAGCTTGATAATGTAGGTGATTGGTCCAAAGCTGTAAAACTTAATTGAGAGCAGAAATTGGGGCTAAAGTGTTGGGTAAATTGTGTGTTATTGATTGTGTGGTGACTGGTGGAACCTTAGCAGTCAGTCTTGAAGTAGGAGGATAAAACCAAGTGTGAATCGTAGTTTCTGTAGTGACTGGTGAAACTTTAACAGTTGGTTTAGGAGAGGAAGTGTTAAGCAAGGTGCCTGTCATAGTTTCTGTAGTGACTGGTGAAACCTTAGGAGTTGGTTTAGGAGAGGTAATGTTAAGCAAGGTGTATGTTGTAGTTTCTGTAGTAATTGGAGAAACCTTAGGAGTTGGTTTAGGAGAGGAATGGTTGAGCAAAGTGTGTGTTGTAGTTTCTGTAATGACTGGTGAAACCTTAGGAGTCTGTTTAGGAGAGGTAATGTTATGCAAGGTGTGTGTTGTAGTTTCTGTAGTGACTGGTGAAACCTTAGGAGTTGGTTTAGGAGAGGAAATGTTAAGCAAAGTGTGTGTTGTAGTTTCTGTAGTGACTGGTGAAACCTGAGGAGTTGGTTTAGGAGAGGAAATGTTAAGCAAGGTGTGTGTTGTAGTTTCTGTAGTGACTGGTGAAACCTTAAGCATTGGTTTAGGAGAGGAATTGTTGAGCAAAGTGTGTGTTGTAGTTTCTGTAGTGACTGGTGAAAGCTTAAGAGTTGGTTTAGGAGAGGAATTGTTAAGCAAGGTGTGTGTTGTAGTTTCTGTAGTGACTGGTGAAAGCTTAGGAGTTGGTTTAGGAGAGGAAATGTTAAGCAAGGTGTGTGTTGTAGTTTCTGTAGTGACTGGTGAAAGCTTAGGAGTTGGTTTAGGAGAGGAATTGTTAAGCAAGGTGTGTGTTGTAGTTTCTGTAGTGACTGGTGAAAGCTTAGGAGTTGGTTTAGGAGAGGAAATGTTAAGCAACGTGTGTGTTGTAGTTTCGGTAGTGACTGGTGAAACCTTAGGAGTTGGTTTAGGAGAGGAAGTGTTAAGCAAGGTGTGTGTTGTAGTTTCTGTAGTGACTGGTGAAACCTTAGGAGTTGGTTTAGGAGAGGAAATGTTAAGCAAGGTGTGTGTTGTAGTTTCTGTAGTGACTGGTGAAACCTTAGGAGTTGGTTTAGGAGAGGTAATGTTAAGCAAGGTGTGTGTTGTAGTTTCTGTAGTGACTGGTGAAACCTTAGGAGTTGGTTTAGGAGAGGTAATGTTAAGCAACGTGTGTGTTGTAGTTTCTGTAGTGACTGGTGAAACCTTAGGAGTTGGTTTAGGAGAGGTAATGTTAAGCAACGTGTGTGTTGTAGTTTCTGTAGTGACTGGTGAAACCTTAGGAGTTGGTTTAGAAGAGGAAATGTTAAGCAAGGTGTGTGTTGTAGTTTCTGTAGTGACTGGTGAAACATTAGGAGTTGGTTTAGGAGAGGAAATGTTAAGCAAGGTGTGTGTTGTAGTTTCTGTAGTGACTGGTGAAACCTTAGTAGTTGGTTTAGGAGAGGAAATGTTAAGCAAGGTGTGTGTTGTAATTTCTGTAGTGACTGGTGAAACATTAGGTGTTGGTTTAGGAGAGGAAATGTTAGGCAAGGTGGGTGACGTAGTTTTTGTAGTGACTGGTGAAACCTTAGGAGTTGGTTTAGGAGAGGAAGTGTTAAGCAAAGTGTGTGTTGTAGTTTCTGTAGTGACTGGTGAAACCTTAGGAGTCGGTTTAGGAGAGGAAATGTTAAGCAAAGTGTGTGTTGTAGTTTCTGGATTCTATTCAACTCCAATCATTTTAACTTCAGACAGCAGTCAACAGATGAAACAAGGTTCCAGTGTTACTTATAGTTTCAGTACAAATTCAGAAGTGCTCAGCCAGCACAGCACAGCCTGTCTGGCCATACATTCACAACTAGAACGAGTCTTTAATTTTAAAAATTTCCCAGAGATAATGCTCAAAATATCGTACGTGTTATCAGTGATAGAATTGAAAAAAAATTGGTGGGGGTACTCTGCATGAAGTGGTGCAATGTCAACGCGGGAGCCGCACTCCGCCGCAGGTCGATCGTACGGCAAGTCGATTACGTGTTTCACAACGTTTCAACAAAATGATCCTGCCAATAAGACAGGATACTCGCCAGAAATAACAATTCATACAACTATTAACTGTACAAGCAGATCACGATTAAAAATATCCTTGATTATTATTTTTTTGATAAAAATAAAAACACAACCCTATATAATTAATTATTAATACTCAATAGTAGGTAGTACTACTAGTACTAGCTTGAAGTAGTGAGTGAGAGCCATTTTCAATTTAATTTTTTATTTATACCTTCTTCATTTGTTATTATAGTTAGTGGCAGCAGGCAGCAGGATATTATTATTCATCAAACTTTGTAATAATGATAACAATGATCATTTATTATTTGTATTTTATTAACTAAAGATTATTATTATGATATAACTAAAAGAGTATTATGATAATAATTAAAATAATTCTAAAGTGCTACTACTATATATTAAAACGATAAACTTAACAATAATTAAATAATAACATGGCAATAATAATAGTTCATAATATTTATTAGTTAGTGTTGCTGTTATTACCAGTAGGCAGCTGGTAGGTAGCAGCAGTAAATCTGATTTCTTATTATTAATACTACTAATATTACAACTAAAGCAGTAAGAAGTTAGAAGTTATTGTTGATTAGTGAAAAATAGTACTAATATGAATAACATACAAATAATAATAATAATAATTAAAAATAAGTGTTGGGGAATCCGGCAGCACAATCACATCAGTCGACCCAGGACAATTCGACCTAATCAGGTTCTATGAACGATCGTTCGGCTTCGGCCTTATTTTACTTACATTACAAACAGTCAGTTAGCTATTAATTACTCATACATTTATATCTCATATATATTATATAGCTTTGCGTAGAGAGGCAGCTTTTTAGTCAACAAATGCACATGTACATATTTAATCAACCATTACGAAGTGCTGCCCCCTCTTTTGTTGTCTAGGCCAATCAGGCCAAGTGGGTGTGACCACCTTTTGTTCTATGTTGGCAGCACAAACGTTATGTAATTTACCCTGTATAAATATGTGTGTTTTGTATACAATAAAGCAGAGTTAACATGGCACTCTCACTGCTTCTTTGAATATTTTCAATAAGCACCTTGCGCACACAAAAGAATAGCTGACAAGCTAAGTGGACTAGCAAAGACTCCTTACAAAGATTACTACAGCAGTAGTACACAACACATAAAGATTATTGCAATAGCAGCATTGCATGCTGACAGTGCATTCATACAGATTGAGCAAATACAAACATCAACAGCCACTTGGACAAGTCAATTAGCAGAACGAACAATAGTCAGTAGAAAGTGGTCAGTCGAATCGACTTACACTGCACACTACCCTAGGGCGTGTGATACTGGAACGATTGTTCCACCTGTTAATTCGACCCTGCACAGTCATCCTGCCGAACTAGAAATCAGTGGAAAGCAAGGCAGTTGTGACAACTCCTCGCTGTGTCCAGCTCACGAGCTGACAACACTGCAAATCAAGTTCGACCAGTTTAACTTGCTGGCCTTGGGCTTGTTAGAGGCGAGACGCTGTACTGCCTGCACACACCCAGTACTGTGGGCCGCTGTACAGGTGAACGCTACCACACCACCCCGAAATCCTGTACATTGGTGGCAGCAGTGGGATTGAGAAGACCCACACAAGACGACCCACAGGAACAGTAGACACAGGCAGGAGTCAGCACAGGACGAAATGGCGAGCAGACGCCGCGCAGTCAGCTCGGATCGAGATGGTTCTCCCCTACAAATCATGGGTACTCTGGCCGACATCTTGGATCGGATGTCAACCAACAACGGGCGCGACAGATTCAGGGTCCCTCAATTCAATGGTGAGGGAGACGTGAACTATTTCATTCAGCGATTTGAAGAGGTCGCTCGAGCAAATCGATGGTTACCCGAAGAGTCCACCATCCACCTGCGACAGGCGCTACTAGGGAAAGCCGAACAGTGTGGAAGGGGAGCAGACGCCGCAAACATCATCCAAGCCTTGAGGGCTAGCTTCGGCTTGACCCGAACTGAGGCACAACATAGGCTGACCACATATCGGAAGGGCCATAGAGAGGGTCTAAGGGAACACGCGCTCCAGGTAGAACGGCTGGTGGAAGCCGCATATGGTGACCTCCCTCTCCGAAACAGGACAGAACTCACCTTACAGACCTTTCAGAGCACGCTCGGTCACGTTTACTTACAACGACACCTACTGGCCATACGACCAGCAGATTTAGAGGAAGCTGTGCAGGCAGGAAACGAATTCCTCCAAGTCCAACATCAACCCCCAGCACAGTCAAATATACGCACCGTACAAGAAGACGAAATCGAAGGGGGGAACCCTGCATCGGAAGCCACCCTCAAGTGCCAGGAGGTAGAGGACCCACTGGCCAAGCTGCTTAAGACGATAGAGAGCCTAAGCAAGGAAGTGGCCAGTTTGAAAGAAGAGAACTCTAAGCCCCCTCCTCGTCGCTGCTGGGGTTGCCAACGTACGGGTCATGTACGAAGCCAGTGCAAAACCGCTCCTTGGCAGACACGCCAGGGAAACGAGCGCGGCCCGCAGCAGTAGGCACTCCTACTAGCTGCACAACGGCCCCCTCAGCCAAATTGTTCAAAGACAACTGGGTCGGCCGACCCCCAGAAAAAGTAGAGACCCTTCCCTTGAAGAATAGATTCAGTCCGCTGGCTGGTGACGAAAGCGAAGAGGAGGAACCAATGGAAAAAACCCTACCCTTGGAACGACCCCCCCCCCGACACCAGACCAAAGAGACAAATGAGAAAGAAGGAAATTTCCCCCACAGTAATGAAAGGAAAGCCACTCACGATCCACCTAAATCAGGTGGAAAGACCATCTAAATCTAGTTACTATCTACCCGGACGAGTGGAAGGACGACCAGTAACCTACCTAATCGACACTGGGTGTAATACCAACTTATTGTCGAAGAAAATGTTCGATCAGTTGACTTCACAGAACCAACAGAACCTCCAATCTTATGACTCTCACCGGCTAATGGCCGACGGGACTAGATTGCCATTCTATGGTCTGCTGACACTGACAGGACGCATAAGACACATAAAATATGAGGAAACATTCGTTGTTAGCCAGATCAACGAAGATGTCATCTTAGGAATGCCCTTCCTGGCGAAGCAGAACTGTCAGATGGGCTTCGACCGGCCAGTCCTGTGTGTACAAGGGAAAGAGCTCACTTGCACCGACAGACATGGAAGGGATCTAGTATCCAAGGTCCAAGTACAGCGCGACACCCACATTTCCCCACAGACGGAGGCCACCGTACCCTGCCACCTGGCGAGCCGCACCCCGTGCACACAGGGAGTGATAGAGAGTACAGGAGGAGGCCTGCTGTTGGCCACCAGTGTTAACACCCCTGACGAACGCGGACGCGTACTAGTCCGGTGTTTAAACCCTTCCCACAACAGCATCACGGTGCCCGCCGGAGAAGTGATTGGCACTTTCACAGGGATAGAGCCGGAGGAAGTACGGCCGGTGCACAATCACTCAGAAAAGAGCACGCCTACGGGAGAAGAGCTGCCACCCCACCTCACACAGCTGTTCGCCCAGGCTATAAGTGGATGCCAGAACACTCGGGAAGAATGTCAGCTCCGGAACCTACTCACCCAGTACCAAGACGTGTTCAGCCAGAATGACGGGGACATCGGCCGCACCCAGCTGGCCGAACACTCCATCCCTGTAATCCCTGGTACACGACCAATCCGGCTGCCACCACACAGACTAGGGGCGGAGAAGGAAGCGGAGGCTGAGAGGCAAGTAAAAGACTTGTTAGACAAAGACCTCATCGAACCTGCAGAGGGCGCATGGAGCTCCCCGGTGGTATTAGTCAGAAAGAAAGATGGCTCCTGGCGTTTCTGTGTGGACTACCGCAAACTGAATGATGTTACCCAGCAGGATGCATACCCGATACCCCGGATCGATGACTCTCTGGACGCTCTCGCAGGGAGCCGGTACTTCAGCACTCTAGACTTGACCAGTGGGTACTGGCAAAATCCGCTGGACGAAGATGCCCAAGACAAAGCAGCCTTCATAACCCGCAGTGGTCTCTGGCGCTGGAAGGTGTTACCATTCGGCCTAACCTCGGCCCCTGCCACATTCCAACGACCCATGGAGCGAGTACTGAAAGGGCTCCACTGGAAAACGTTGCTCCTCTATCTGGACGACGTGATAGTCATTGCTCCCGACTTCACGTCCCACCTCCAGAGGCTAGAGGAAGTGCTACAACGTCTCCAGAGTGCCCACCTTAAGGTGAAGCCCTCGAAGTGCGAACTCCTGAGTCCTCAGGTACGTTACCTCGGACATGTGGTCAGCGCGAAAGGTGTGGCCACGGACCCGGATAAGGTGGAAGCGGTGAGGAACTGGCAGGCTCCACGAGATGTGAAGGCGCTGCAAGCGTTCCTGGGAACAGCTGGTTACTACCGGCAATACTTGCCAGACTACGCCACTACAGCCAAACCTCTCACCGTCCTGACCGGGAAGGAGATTCCGTGGAAGTGGGGAAACCTGGAACAGACGGCATTCGAGCAGTTGAAGAACGGCCTGAGCCAAGCACCCATTCTAGGGTACCCCGACCCCAAACTCCCCTATATCCTGGATACGGACGCAAGTGCCATAGGAGTAGGAGGGGTACTGTCACAAATCCAAGAAGGGCAGGAACGGGTGATCGCCTACTACAGTAAGACTCTGTCACCCGCTGAGCGCAATTACTGTGTAACCCGGCGAGAACTCCTCGCAGTGATTAAAGCCACTAAGCACTTCCGGCCGTACCTCTACGGAAGGGAATTCAAGCTGCGCACAGACCACGCTTCCCTCAGATGGCTCTGCAGGAGAAAGGAACCCTCCTGCCAGATAGCGCGGTGGCTAGAGACACTGGCCGAGTTCAAATTCAAGCTCGAACATCGACCAGGGACCCAGCATGGTAATGCGGACGGCCTCAGTCGCCGGGACCCCTGCGTCGACTGCAGACAGTGCCAAGCTATAGAACAGAGAGATGGGGGACCCACCCATGCTGAACTGACCCTGGACGGGCCAGCAGAGCAAAAGGGAAAGATGACTGGGGGACCCACTCATGCAGAGCAAAAGGGAAAGATGACTGGGGGACCCACCCATGCAGAGCAAAAGGGAAAGATGACTGGGGGACCCACCCATGCAGAGCAAAAGGGACAGGTGAACGTAACGGTCACCAACCCCACAGAGAACACCAAAGAGTTGGTACAGGCCCAGAAGGAGGGGCGTCACTCCGTGGCCAAGATCTACGCAGCGGTCCAAACGGGGAGGCAGCTATCCGCCAGAGAGTTAGAGGAAGGAGACACGGAGCTTCGGACGCTGCACAACAGGATCGAGATGATGAGCATCCAACCCAATGGAACGCTGGTCTTGCGATCAGAACACCAGGGGCGAATCAGGATCTGTGCAGTGTGCCCCCCAGCTTGGAGAAGTAAGGTTGTGTGGGATACACACCGAATGGCGCACGCCGGGATCAACCGTACCCGACACCGCCTACAGATAGACTGGTACTGGCCTGGGATGTCGGGACTGACACGCAGACTCATAAAGAGCTGTGAGGTGTGCCAGGTGGCTAAGCGGAGCAACAGACCCACCGAGCCCGACGGCCAGAGACTATTTGCAGGACGACCATTTCAGAAAGTGGCCGTTGACCTGGTGGGACCTCTCCCCATCACCAAGCGGAAGAACAAATGGATAATGGTGCTCACTGACCATTTCACGCGTTGGCAGGACGCCATCGCGCTGCCCGACGCTACAGCCCCCACGGTGGCCACGGCATTAGACGAAAGAGTCTTCAGCTATTGGGGCCTCCCGGAGCAACTACACTCCGACCAGGGAGCCCAATTTGAGTCAACCATCCTGGAGGAGCTATGTGCGTTATGGGGCGTACGGAAAACGCGTACCACTCCGTACCACCCCCAGGGTAATGGCATGGTGGAACGACAAAATAGGACCCTAGGAGATGCCCTCCGGACTCTAATACTGGGAAAGGGCCAGGACGAATGGGACGGGTTACTCCCACAAATCATGCGTGCCTGTCGCGCTACTCCCAACTCAACCACAGGAGAAACCCCCAACTTACTCATGCTAGGGCGAGAAGTACGGCTCCCCGATCAACTGACCGGGTCACCCCCATCCCTCGACCCCTACAGCATCACCGAGCATACCTTCCGTGTACAGAGGGAGTTGGCAACGGCACACGAATATATAAGAGACCAACAGGCCAAGATTCGGCAAGAAGAGACCGGGGAACCCCTCCGCTTTGCCAAAGACGAGTTAGTAGTGATAGAAAACAAAAGGCGGACCAAAGGGAGCAATCCGAAACTACAACCCAGTTACGTAGGCCCGTACACAGTGACCGAAACGTACCCGAATCACACGTATCGGCTGGAGAGAAATGGACAGGGATGTACACAAAACGGTCATCGGCTGAAGTCTTACCGAACTTGTAGAGAACCGGTCGGGAGGGCCCCGCCGAGTCGAGAGACCGCCCTCCGGCCCAATATGAGGGGAGCCTACCAAAGGCGGATGCACCCACTCCCAGGGGAGGCGGTAACACCACCCCCCGAGGTGCCAAGAGAAAGAGTACCAGAGGAACCCCCGACTCCTGAGGCACCCCCACCTGAAACCGCTCCAACACTACTACTGCCGGCACCACCCCCAAACCAGCCAGAGTCAGTAAACGAACCACCACCTACTCCAGTGCCCACACCCGCTGAGGAGGCACCGCTCAACCCCCCAGTAGGAGAAGAACACTGGCCGCCACTTAACACCGAACCAATGACAGAAAGGAATAGACCCATGAGAGAGCGGAGACCTCCAATGCGGTTTACCGATTATCAGTGTTATCAGGCGAAAATAAAACAAAACAATAATGATACACGAGTGCAGGTAAACGGACAGCCCCCCCGAGCACGAGGGAGAGTAGAAGGAATGGTCTATATACCATGGGCAAATGCAGAAGAAACGAGAGCGAAACTAGGACTACATCAACATCAACAAATAAACACCCAGATCGGAAAAGACAATTGGAAAGAAATGCAGTCGGAGCGAGTAGAGGAGCAGGTAACTCCCACAACCCCAAGTGGGCAAGCAACTCCCGCGGAGATCGTAAAACAAGGAACAACGCTACAAGGGTGGATAACTTACACAGGGAAACCTGAGTGGGAAAACACAGAACAAGAGAATACAACTCCCACAACAACTCAAAGCGATATCGAAACAGCGATCGACAATGGGGGGAGCAACGAGAGAATACGTCAGAACACGTGGTTACAAAAACAAAGGACCGAGGAAACGAGCGGCAAGATAAAACAATTAGAGACAGAGCGAGGCTGCACACTAAACAAACAACAAGCACACTACGACAATCATCAAGAGAGAACAGTAACCATGGCCGACGAAGGACACTTATCTGTGGAGGAAGACCCTGCCATCGTTGCCAGCATCATAGCAGCACCCAAGAGAAGGGTTCGGATTCCTCACAAAGAAATGCAGGAGCCACCAGTTAGAGTCGGCAAGGTGAGTGTGAAGGAAGAGGGAGCAGCTAGATGTCGAGCCAGGACCCCACAGCCACCGACACCCCCTGCACCCACTCATCAGGAGACTTGGTTGAGCGATGATACTACACAACTAATCAAGCGAAATACACAACCGACCGAAGATGCCGATCAATGGCAGTGTGGAGTATGTGGACTGAAACTGAACAGAAAGCGGCTTAGTTACCATGTACGCCAACACTATGTGTTCTTTTACTGTCAGTGTGGCCACAAGAGCACGTCACGCGACACAATACTAAAGCATATCCGTCACCGGAATGGTGCTGCCGAACATGGGGGTGCCAACCGCCCACTCTACGAGGTAGATAGAGCCTCATACTTAGAATTTACACAAGCTATCAACTGGACCAACCCCCCTCTGTTCGGCACCCCAACACCTATCAAGGAAAGGTCTACCAGCCCCAATAGACAACCAGTGAAACGGAGGCTAGGAAGCAAGGTGAACGAAACACCACAAAAAATAATGAGAATAGACCTAGAGCCCATCCAACCGAGAGCGAGACCTAGAGAGAGGAGCATCACGCATCGACCTGCCACCACTAGAACAGCTAGTAGAGAAAGGAGAACGGATAGACAGATAGAGGAGGAGAGACGAGAGGAGCGAAGAATAAAAAGATACGAGGAAGAGATTTACCAGGCAACTAGGGAGGCCTTTAAACAGCTACAAAAGGTCGAGGAACTTAAAGCCAACATACAAAAGGAAAGAGACGCATATTAAACCAGGACACATTACTACCCAACTCATGAAATTGGCCCTACGAGCGCCAATGGGGCGGAGAGTGTTGGGGAATCCGGCAGCACAATCACATCAGTCGACCCAGGACAATTCGACCTAATCAGGTTCTATGAACAATCGTTCGGCTTCGGCCTTATTTTACTTACATTACAAACAGTCAGTTAGCTATTAATTACTCATACATTTATATCTCATATATATTATATAGCTTTGCGTAGAGAGGCAGCTTTTTAGTCAACAAATGCACATGTACATATTTAATCAACCATTACGAAGTGCTGCCCCCTCTTTTGTTGTCTAGGCCAATCAGGCCAAGTGGGTGTGACCACCTTTTGTTCTATGTTGGCAGCACAAACGTTATGTAATTTACCCTGTATAAATATGTGTGTTTTGTATACAATAAAGCAGAGTTAACATGGCACTCTCACTGCTTCTTTGAATCCTTTCAATAAGCACCTTGCGCACACAAAAGAATAGCTGACAAGCTAAGTGGACTAGCAAAGATTCCTTACAAAGATTACTACAGCAGTAGTACACAACACATAAAGATTATTGCAATAGCAGCATTGCATGCTGACAGTGCATTCATACAGATTGAGCAAATACAAACATCAACAGCCACTTGGACAAGTCAATTAGCAGAACGAACAATAGTCAGTAGAAAGTGGTCAGTCGAATCGACTTACACTGCACACTACCCTCGGGCGTGTGATACTGGAACGATTGTTCCACCTGTTAATTCGACCCTGCACAGTCATCCTGCCGAACTAGAAATCAGTGGAAAGCAAGGCAGTTGTGACAACTCCTCGCTGTGTCCAGCTCACGAGCTGACAACACTGCAAATCAAGTTCGACCAGTTTAACTTGCTAGCCTTGGGCTTGTTAGAGGCGAGACGCTGTACTGCCTGCACACACCCAGTACTGTGGGCCGCTGTACAGGTGAACGCTACCACCCCACCCCGAAATCCTGTACATAAGCACCACCGTGACCATGAGATAGAAAAATGTTCATCATTCCTTATTCATATATTACATTTATACAGTAGATAAACAATAATAATATAAAAAAAGCAATTTTTAATAAAATATGTATTGTTATTCATGATTAATAATTAACTATATAAATAATAATTAAATAAAAATATTAGTATTTGATGATTTATTATTAGTACAACAACTGCTAAAGTAATAACATTTATTAAATTAATAATAAATGAAGTGATTAATTTATTATTATTATATAATATAAATCTATATAATTTATTTTATTATAAATATTATTACTATAATTTATTGTTAGTAGTAGTAGTAAAACTTAGTAGCAGCTGAGTGAGACAAGCAACAACAACAGCTGATCTCATTCTCAACAACAACAACAGCAGTGAGTGAATGATTGACACACTGCTGGTGGAAATTTATCCAAATTTACTACAAAAAAATGTTTACCTATTGCTTGATTTGGCAGTTGAAGTGAAATAACTAAACAAGGTTCTCCCATTGCTTGTTCTTTTCATGTTGATAGATAGAAGTGAATGACTGAATGAACTAGCTACTTCTACTACTAAATTTTTTGCTAACTAACACCCGCGAATGACAAGGGAGCACACTGTTATTGGATAGCATTGTCTTGACTGACCAATAGTTAAACAGTAAATGTGTAACAGCGAGCCAACTTACATCCATTTGTTACTCACTACCATGGCAACAGAACTTTGATATCGGCATTGAACTATATATGTTTCAATGCCTCGCAATCGTGTTTCATAGCGTTGTTTGGATGCATTTTTGTGTGCAAATTGGTGGGGGTACGTTTTGCCCAACCGTCCCCATTAAAATGTTGGTGAGGGGACGCCGTACCACCGCAATTCTATCACTGCGTGTTATAGAAATATGATGTAGCCAAAAAAGTCTAGGATAGCTAAGGGCGGTTTCTGGTGTGCTTGAGAGGTTCTTATAGGATGTATAATCTCAAAGAGAAGGGGGGAGGGGTTGCTAATGGAGATGCTCAATCTAATTCTCTACTTTTGGTCAATTTGTGAGACCGTGGAGGGGAGAAGGGGAACACTGTACACTTCACACCGACCAGCAATTTTCCACCGTCATGGGCAGCATTCCCAGTGTTGAATGCCATTTAGGGGTTTTGTATGTCACTTCCTGTTGGAAGAGTTGCTAATGAATGTCAAACATCTTGGGAACTCCCATTTATTACGGGGAGAGGAGTAGTGTGTGCAAGGGGTTGCTCAATGAGGGGGGGGGGGGGGGCAAGAGTGTCTGGGGTTATAGCATGTATAGAGCTGACAAGTATAGGAATGGTGCTGGCGAGTATATGGGTGGAAGCAAAAAGGTGTAACAGGTAGTTTTGTTGCTCAGCCGATCAAACTTCCCTACAATATTTAACTGTCCGATTTTAGTTGTCTGGATTTCGTACTGCGTACATCACGTCAATGTGAACTATACCATAGACTTGGTACATCACGTCAATGTGAACTATACCATAGACTTGGTACATCACGTCAATGTGAACTATACCATAGACATCGTACATCACGTCAATGTGAACTATACCATAGACTTGGTACATCACGTCAATGTGAACTATACCATAGACTTGGTACATCACGTCAATGTGAACTATACCATAGACTTGGTACATCACGTCAATGTGAACTAATCCATAAAAGAGATAACAAACCATGCAGTTTCCAAGAACACTTCATCATCTGTCTGGTGGCCTTTGAAACTGCCTGTTAGTCAGTGGAGTTTCTAAAGGAATGCCAGCGAGGCGATGGAGTGCAGAGAGGAAAGACACCCAGACCCATCAGTAGATATTTCACCAGTGGAGGTCACAGAAGTTGTACCAGATGCTGAGAAAGTTTTGAGGGATCCAGCCGGGAACTAACGGCTATCTTAGAAAGAGCCACTGCTACGCTGCTGAGTGATAGCAGACGTGGGCAAGCGCTCTAAAAAGAGCTTATCTGTGACTTGACTAGCTGTTGGTTATAAAAGTCGACACAATAATAGGCAACTATTTATTGCTGCCAATATCCTACGCTTCATTAATGCAGAAAACGATCCTTGTGTCAATCAGACCTGTACTGTATGGTGTGAGTCAGACCTGTACTGTATGGTGTCAGTCTGTCCTGTACTGTGTCAGTCAGACCTGTACTGTATGGTGTGAGTCAGAGCTGTACTGTATGGTGTGAGTCAGACCTGTACTGTATGGTGTCAGTCAGACCTGTACTGTATGGTGTCAGTCAGACCTGTTCTGTATGGTGTCAGTCAGACCTGTTCTGCATGGTGTCAGTCAGAGCTGTACTGTATGGTGTGAGTCAGACCTGTACTGTATGGTGTCAGTCAGACCTGTACTGTATGGTGTGAGTCAGACCTGTACTGTATGGTGTGAGTCAGACCTGTACTGTATGGTGTCAGTCAGACCTGTACTGTATGGTGTGAGTCAGACCTGTACTGTATGGTGTGAGTCAGACCTGTACTGTATGGTGTGAGTCAGACCTGTACTGTATGGTGTCAGTCAGACCTGTACTGTATGGTGTCAGTCAGACCTGTACTGTATGGTGTCAGTCAGACCTGTACTGTATGGTGTGAGTCAGACCTGTACTGTATGGTGTGAGTCAGACCTGTACTGTATGGTGTCAGTCAGACCTGTACTGTATGGTGTGAGTCAGACCTGTACTGTATGGTGTGAGTCAGACCTGTACTGTATGGTGTGAGTCAGACCTGTACTGTATGGTGTCAGTCAGACCTGTACTGTATGGTGTCAGTCAGACCTGTACTGTATGGTGTCAGTCAGACCTGTACTGTATGGTGTCAGTCAGACCTGTACTGTATGGTGTGAGTCAGACCTGTACTGTATGGTGTGAGTCAGACCTGTACTGTATGGTGTCAGTCAGACCTGTACTGTATGGTGTGAGTCAGACCTGTACTGTATGGTGTGAGTCAGACCTGTACTGTATGGTGTGAGTCAGACCTGTACTGTATGGTGTCAGTCAGACCTGTACTGTATGGTGTCAGTCAGACCTGTACTGTATGGTGTCAGTCAGACCTGTACTGTATGGTGTCAGTCAGACCTGTACTGCATATGGAACACTAAGGAAATAATGTACTTAAATTATAGCAATGTGGATTTATGCAGTCCATTACGTACAAAATACATTACTAATGCAATACCACATAAAAACTGCAGTTTTTTTTAGCAATAACATCTGATATGGCAGCAAAGCATAGCAACGAGTGTATAAGTGATGTCATACTGCAGTGTACAAGTGATATAGTATACTGTAGTATACAAGTGATATAGTATACTGCAGTATACAAGTGATATAGTATACTACAGTATACAAGTGATATAGTATACTGTAGTATACAAGTGATATAGTATACTGTAGTATACAAGTGATATAGTATACTGTAGTATACAAGTGATATAGTATACTGCAGTGTACAAGTGATATAGTATACTGTAGTATACAAGTGATATAGTATACTGCAGTATACAAGTGATATAGTATACTACAGTATACAAGTGATATAGTATACTGTAGTATACAAGTGATATAGTATACTGTAGTATACAAGTAATATAATATACAAGTAATATAATATACAAGTAATATAATATACAAGTAATACAATATAACATACAAGTTATATATTATAACATACAAGTAATATAATATAATACAACACTGTTTGAAGGAAATATTATTACAGGTATACACAGATAAACAAATGAACATCACAAATCATACAAAGAGATACAAACATAATAAAATGATGAAATGTACAGAGGAATATGATAAGGAGCAGGTGTAGACAACTACATAAGAAGCAGGTGTAGACAACTACAACAAGGGTGTAGTGCACAAATCTCCATTATTCATAAAATACGGGTGACAGCATTAAACTGAGGCTGTCCATTACACGCTCCCAACAGTCTCCATTTCTGTGAGGAGACCACAGTCTATTCCATGAGGAAGTTCTCAAGGTCACTCTGTAAAAGCAATAATTTAATGAGAGAGTAGACGGCAGTCAAGGAGATATTATCCATCTTAATATCATATATTAGAAGGTTAATCTTCATATCATATATTATAAGGTTAATCTTCATATCATATATTATAAGGTTAATCTTCATATCATATATTATAAGGTTAATCTTCATATCATATATTATAAGGTTAATCTTCATATCATATATTATAAGGTTAACTTACCTCATCCGCTCCCTCAGCTCCTTCAGGCAGTAGTTCACTGGGTGCAGGCAGCCTCATTATCAGAGGCTTACGGGTGCGGGGGGACTCCCCCTCCTCTGAGAGTACACTGGTCATCAGCCTACTGCCTCCGCTATCAGAACCATGTCCAGAGCCTGCAGTCATACAGTCATACAGTCATACAGACACAATGTATATTAGACATTGTGTAATATATACGTATAGCGCATATAATAGTAATATGCCACATACCAGTGGAAAGGGCTGACACGCTGGCACTGACACTAGCCACATCATCATCATGTACCGGTCTCCTTGCCTTCACAGCAGTAGATGCAATCAACCCTCCATGTCTATGAGCAGGTGTACGTGAACCTGCAATAGCAGCAACAAAGTGACATTCGTGGTAGTAGAGTACAGGGGTGTAGTGTACAGGGTAGTAGCGTACATGGGTGTAGTGTACAGGGGTGTAGTGTAAAGGGATGTGATGTACAGGGGTGTGGTGTACAGGGGCGTGATGTACAGGGGTGTAGTGTACAGGGGTGTGATGTACAGGGAGGTAGTGTACAGGGGTATAGTGTACAGGGATGTAGTGTACAGGGGTGTAGTGTACAGGGGTGTAGTGTAAAGGGATGCGGTGCAAAAGGATGTAGTGTACAGGGGTGTGATGTACAGGGGTGTAGTGTACAGGGGTATAGTGTACAGGGGAGTAGTGTACAGGGGTATAGTGTACAGGGGTGTAGTGTACAGGGGTGTGATGTACAGAGATGCAGTGTACAGGGGTGTAGTGTACAGGGGTATAGTGTACAGGGGTATAGTGTACAGGGGTGTAGTGTACAGGGGTTTGGAGTACAGGGGTGTAGTGTACAGGGGTATAGTGTACAGGGGTGTAGTGTACAGGGGTTTGGAGTACAACAGGCGTAGAGTACGTACAGAGGCAGCTGTAACGGAGTCTAAGCTACTAACCGGGCTTGCGTCCTCTGGGACGGCTGACGGAGGTGCTGGCTATCGACCTCGTATCATCATCACTGACTAACATGGCTCTGTAGATGTTAAGGGACTCCCATTCCTCACCCTGGTGTGGAGGCAGATTAGCTATCTGTTTATCTAGATAACTGCCTCTGCAACAGTAAGCACACTAATATCTAAGTCTATGGGCAAATTTAATGGCCTGTGAGTAGGAAAACATCTATGAATAATGTAGAGGTCTATGAAGAGATGTATAAGTCTGTGAGTACATGTACAAATCTATGAGTAGATTTGTAAGTCTATGAATAGATATTTAAGTCTATGAATAGATGTGTATGTCTATGATTACTCACACCACTCTGCGGTCCTGTCTCAACAACTTGTTGACAAATTCACAAAGAATGTCCATGAACGAAAGGTTGGGGGGTATGTTGAGTCCCCCATCCGGGTGCTTTTTTAATGCAAACAATATGCCCTGCCTGAAACAATACATACTTGTATAGTACAGCTACAGACACAATACATACTTGTATAGTACAGCTATAGACACAATACATACTTGTGTAGTACAGCTATAGACACAGTACATACTTGTATAGTACAGCTATAGACACAATACATACTTGTATAGTACAGCTATAGACACAATACATACTTGTGTAGTACAGCTATAGACACAATACATACTTGTATAGTACAGCTATAGACACAATACATACTTGTGTAGTACAGCTATAGACACAATACATACTTGTGTAGTACAGCTACAGACACAATACATACTTGTGTAGTACAGCTACAGACACAATACATACTTGTATAGTACAGCTATAGACACAATACATACTTGTGTAGTACAGCTATAGACACAATATATACTTGTGTAGTACAGCTATAGACACAATACATACTTGTATAGTACAGCTATAGACACAATACATACTTGTGTAGTACAGCTATAGACACAATACATACTTGTATAGTACAGCTATAGACACAGTACATACTTGTGTAGTACAGCTATAGACACAATACATACTTGTGTAGTACAGCTATAGACACAATACATACTTGTATAGTACAGCTATAGACACAATACATACTTGTGTAGTACAGCTATAGACACAATACATACTTGTATAGTACAGCTATAGACACAATACATACTTGTGTAGTACAGCTATAGACACAATACATACTTGTATAGTACAGCTATAGACACAATACATACTTGTGTAGTACAGCTATAGACACAATACATACTTGTGTAGTACAGCTATAGACACAATACATACTTGTGTAGTACAGCTATAGACACAATACATACTTGTATAGTACAGCTATAGACACAATACATACTTGTGTAGTACAGCTACAGACACAATACATACTTGTATAGTACAGCTATAGACACAATACATACTTGTGTAGTACAGCTACGGACACAATATATACTTGTATAGTACAGCTATAGACACAATACATACTTGTATAGTACAGCTATAGACACAATACATACTTGTATAGTACAGCTATAGACACAATACATACTTGTGTAGTATAGCTACAGACACAATACATACTTGTGTAGTACAGCTATAGACACAATACATACTTGTGTAGTACAGCTATAGACACAATACATACTTGTATAGTACAGCTATAGACACAATACATACTTGTGTAGTACAGCTACGGACACAATATATACTTGTATAGTACAGCTATAGACACAATACATACTTGTGTAGTACAGCTATAGACACAATACATACTTGTATAGTACAGCTATAGACACAATACATACTTGTGTAGTACAGCTACGGACACAATATATACTTGTGTAGTACAGCTATAGACACAATACATACTTGTGTAGTACAGCTACGGACACAATATATACTTGTGTAGTACAGCTACGGACACAATATATACTTGTATAGTACAGCTATAGACACAATACATACTTGTATAGTACAGCTATAGACACAATACATACTTGTGTAGTACAGCTATAGACACAATACATACTTGTGTAGTACAGCTACGGACACAATATATACTTGTATAGTACAGCTATAGACACAATACATACTTGTATAGTACAGCTATAGACACAATACATACTTGTGTAGTACAGCTATAGACACAATACATACTTGTGTAGTACAGCTACGGACACAATATATACTTGTGTAGTACAGCTATAGACACAATATATACTTGTATAGTACAGCTATAGACACAATACATACTTGTATAGTACAGCTATAGACACAATACATACTTGTGTAGTACAGCTATAGACACAATACATACTTGTGTAGTACAGCTACGGACACAATATATACTTGTGTAGTACAGCTATAGACACAATACATACTTGTATAGTACAGCTATAGACACAATACATACTTGTGTAGTACAGCTATAGACACAATACATACTTGTGTAGTACAGCTACGGACACAATATATACTTGTATAGTACAGCTATAGACACAATACATACTTGTATAGTACAGCTATAGACACAATACATACTTGTGTAGTACAGCTATAGACACAATACATACTTGTGTAGTACAGCTACGGACACAATATATACTTGTATAGTACAGCTATAGACACAATACATACTTGTATAGTACAGCTATAGACACAATACATACTTGTGTAGTACAGCTATAGACACAATACATACTTGTGTAGTACAGCTACGGACACAATATATACTTGTGTAGTACAGCTATAGACACAATACATACTTGTGTAGTACAGCTATAGACACAATACATACTTGTGTAGTACAGCTACAGACACAATACATACTTGTGTAGTACAGCTATAGACACAATACATACTTGTGTAGTACAGCTATAGACACAATACATACTTGTATAGTACAGCTATAGACACAGTACATACTTGTATAGTACAACTATAGACACAATACATGCTTGTATAGTACAGCTATGGACACAATACATACTTGTATAGTACAACTATAGACACAATACATACTTGTGTAGTACAGCTATAGACACAATACATACTTGTATAGTATAGCTATAGACACAATACATACTTGTATAGTATAGCTATAGACACAATACATACTTGTATAGTACAGCTATAGACACAATACATACTTGTATAGTATAGCTATAGACACAATACATACTTGTATAGTATAGCTATAGACACAATACATACTTGTGCAGTACAGCTATAGACACAATACATACTAGTATAGTACAGCTATAGACACAGTACATACTTGTATAGTACAACTATAGACACAATACATACTTGTATAGTACAGCTATAGACACAATACATACTTGTATAGTATAGCTATAGACACAATACATACTTGTATAGTATAGCTATAGACACAATACATACTTGTATAGTACAGCTATAGACACAATACATACTTGTGTAGTACAGCTATAGACACAATACATACTTGTATAGTATAGCTATAGACACAATACATACTTGTATAGTACAGCTATAGACACAATACATACTTGTGTAGTACAGCTATAGACACAATACATACTTGTATAGTACAGCTATAGACACAATACATACTTGTGTAGTACAGCTATAGACACAATACATACTTGTGTAGTACAGCTACAGACACAATACATACTTGTGCAGTGCGGCTATGGACACAATACATACTTGTGTAGTATAGCTATAGACACAATACATACTTGTATAGTACAGCTATAGACACAATACATACTTGTGTAGTACAGCTATAGACACAATACATACTTGTATAGTACAGCTATAGACACAATACATACTTGTGTAGTACAGCTATAGACACAATACATACTTGTGCAGTGCGGCTATAGACTCAATACATACTTGTATAGTACAGCTATAGACACAATACATACTTGTGCAGTGCAGCTATAGACACAATACATACTTGTGCAGTGCGGCTATGGACTCCCTGTTTTTAATCTGATCCAAACCAAAAGTGAGAGCGAATCTACGAGCCAAGTCTCTAATTATACCAAATCCATTACTGCTGGCATCTATCGGTCCTCCGTTGTCCTCGGCCACTTCGTCATATAGCTGTGTGTAGAAGAGTGTTACATGGAGCTACATGTCTGGAGTGATGGTACATAGAGCTACATAGTCGTAGAGTGATGGTACATAGAGCTACACGTCGTAGAGTGATGGTACATAGAGCTACATAGTCGTAGAGTGATGGCACATAAAGCTACATGTCTGGAGTGATGGTACATAAAGCTACATGTCGTAGAGTGATGGCACATAGAGCTACATAGTCGTAGAGTGATGGCACATAGAGCTACATGTCTGGAGTGATGTTACATAGAGCTACATGTCTGGAGTGATGGTACATAGAGCTACATGTCTGGAGTGATGGCACATAAAGCTACATGTCGTAGAGTGATGGCACATAGAGCTACATGTCGTAGAGTGATGGTACATAGAGCTACATATCGTAGAGTGATGGCACATAGAACTACATGCATTAGAGTGATGATACATAGAGCTACATATCATAGAGTGATGGCACATAGAGCTACATGTCGTAGTGTGATGGTACATAGAGCTACATGTTGTAGAGTGATGGTACATAGAACTACATGCATCAGAGTGATGATACATAGAGCTACATATCGTAGAGTGATGGCACATAGAGCTACATGTCGTAGTGTGATGGTACATAGAGCTACATGTTGTAGAGTGATGGTACATAGAACTACACGCATTAGAGTGATGATACATAGAGCTACATATCGTAGAGTGATGGCACATAGAGCTACATGTCGTAGTGTGATGGTACATAGAGCTACATGTTGTAGAGTGATGGTACATAGAACTATGTCGTAGAGTGATGTTACATAGAGCTACATGTTGTAGAGTGATGGTACATAGAACTATGTCGTAGAGTGATGTTACATAGAGCTACATGTCGTAGAGTGATGGTACATTGAGTGATGCTAGATAGGATGAATATGTAACGAACAAAATATACCGTACCTTGGCTAGAGAAAGGGCAAGGGTTTGTGCTGTGTTCACCCTGGATACCTCTCGACATTTGTTCAATGTGTGCTTGATGATGTCTCCATAGTCATTGAAGAACTGCAATTGATGAGTGATGAAGATATTATTTGTTTTGGTATGTGGTGTATATTGTGGTATGTACTGTGGTGTACATTGTGGTATACACTGTGGTGTACATTGTGGTATGTACTGTGGTGTACACTGTGGTATATACTGTGGTGTACACTGCGCTGAGAAGTATGCAGACTGCAGTAAAAACTAGTTATTACTACTTATCATCAGCGGCTACCATTATTGATTACTTTACTCTCCGTTTTTGAGTAGTCACTGGAAACTTGATGCGTAGAAATAAATGATAAAAATGAATGTTGAAAATAATAGTAAAATATATCGTTTTATGCACGGCTCAAGTAATATATGATGTAGAAATTTCTTAGTCTCTCAATGTATACATTATTTTTACTTGAAACTTTACATCACATGCTAAACTGTTTGACATGACAGGCTACCCGATATTGAATATATCAGTGAGTGCAACACGGATACACAGGGCTTTGTACGACCCACTGACATGCATTACGAATGCTGTCCAACCCCTTAAAATACAAATAATTATTTTAAATATCAACTACCACATTCGCCAAACCAAATGCAATAAAAATACGACCATAAATTTAATAAAATATATTCGTTTTTTACAAACTGGTGAGTCAACAAAACTTAGCTCACTGAACAATAAAAGTAACCAATGACCAATTATTTATATTGTTCTTAGGTAGCAAATGAAATGAAATGAACACTAAGACGTTGTTTCCACTACGATGACACAGCACAGCACAAACCACGATGGTACATTGAGCTTTTCAGATCGCGTCGGTGCACTTCGTTGTGAAAAGCATTCCGCCCCCCACCTGTTGTGACGCGTATACAACGGGCTTGACATGATGTCTAGATGATGGTTTGTCGCACATCCATAAACATCGTGTGAAGTATTGCCCGTAGCAGTGGAGTGAAGACAATAATAAATAAATAGTTCTCCCTTTTCTTCAAGCCTTGTGTTGCCCACGACAGCCAAATTAAAATATAAGCAGCAACTTGAGTCCATGAATATGTAAATTTATTTTGAATAGTTAATAATTAAATATCAACGATCACAAACCTTCAAGTAATAATAATAACTAGATATTGATTTGTGTTAGATCTTCTCAAATAATAATAATAACATCAATAGTTATTATTTATTAATTTAAATACAAAAACATTAATATACTTTGAATAGATAAGCGAGTGGGGCTAGTCGATGTTCTATGGTATTACAGTTCATCTGATAATCAGTGACCGACTCAGCAACGTAGGCTTGAATTGTTGCCGTTCATCCGCTAATAATAATTCAATACATAAATTAACCGCTGCGGTGCGCTTGACTCGCCATTAACCGCTGCGGTGCGCTTGACTCGCCATTAACCGCTGCGGTGCGCTTGACTCGCCATTAACCGCTGCGGTGCGCTTGACTCGCCATTAACCGCTGCGGTGCGCTTGACTCGCCATTAACCGCTGCGGTGCGCTTGACTCGCCATTAACCGCTGCGGTGCGCTTGACTCGCCATTAACCGCTGCGGTGCGCTTGACTCGCCATTAACCGCTGCGGTGCGCTTGACTCGCCATTAACCGCTGCGGTGCGCTTGACTCGCCGAATCAATTGTGAACACTATCGTCATACAACGCACAGCATTTACAATATGACTGAAGGGTAAAACCACTACGATTCATAATGATCGACATAGTGGAAGCAAAGCATAACAAAACTATCACAAACGAGTTTAATTTGTTCATTTCCAGAGGTGTTGCAAATCACTAGTGATTCGAATACTTTGATTTGCAAATACTTGATTTGTGAATTGATTTGCGTTCTATTCAGCTTATTCAATGATTTCAAATAATTGACTCGAACATCAGTTGATTTGAATTGATTTGATTTGTGTCCTAAAAAAAATTGATTTGAAAAATGGGGATTTCAAATCAAATCAAGTCACTAATTTTTTATAGTTTTCACATTTTATACTAAAATAATGATAAACAATGGCACTAACGATAAAGTATTGTTGATGTAGCGGTGTCCTCAGACAAAAAGTATATAAAAAATCACTAATAATAACAGCTGTTAATTGGCCCTTCGACTTATGTTGTAAGGGGAAATGTTATACCACCCCCATTGCTAAGATACTATGATTCACAGTCTACAAAAAACAACGATCCAACCGGAAGCAAACTGTAACTACCACAATAATAATAATGATCACGAGTAAACCATTACTATAATTATTATTATATTATTTCAATCAAATCTTAGTTGCAGAACTCAATTGCTGCACTATTGTTGTGCTGAATTAATTTTATTGTATAAATGAATACTTATTACAGAAAAAATGCAATCCATTCACTCAATTCATTATTTTTGATTTTCGTCCACTAATTACCACTGTTGTTTTGTTTTTAAAAAACTAATCAAAGTTATAATAATAATAAATAATAGTTATATTATATTATTATGATTGACGATAGATAGATAAATCAGAAGCAGTAAGAATAAAATGTTATAATTATTGTTGATAATCAAAATAATGGTATTAACTTAATTATTATTACCATTATTATTGTAAAATCTTTGTCATCAATTTCGTTTCATAAAAAAAAATTGTCATTGCAAACTAAGTAATAAATAAAAATAATAATAATAACAATATTTAATCATTATTATTACCACTGATAATATTATTAGTTAGCCTATTTAATTTATATTATTATATTTTTGTGCTGTTATTTTTATTATAGATTACCATACATTGATTTTTTATCTATTGTCATTAATTATTGTTATTTATGATCATTAAATATTGTTATTATTAGTTATTTATTATTGTTTTTTATTATTATCATTTATTATTATTTTTAATTATTATCAATTATTATTAATTATTGTCAATTCAGTTACCATTAATTATTATTAGTCAACAACTATTGTTAATTATCATCATTATTATCAATTGATCATTATTAGTTATTATTATTATTAGTTATTGTTTTTAATAATATTATGATTATTAATAACCATTATCCATCCTTCAAACATTGTTTTCATTTGCTGTTTGTTTTTACCAATGAATGTAACTTTTAGCAGTTGAAAATCATTTCTATATCTGACAACTTTGTTAAGATGAAGAATTAATCATTATATTGATTTTAACAAATTCAAACAGAAGGTTTTTCATAACAAAAAGCCTTTTGATGAAAAATTGTTGCTATTCTTTTTTAAATCAGGTTCAAGTACGGTAGTTTTTTTTGCATATCAACTATTATTTACAAGTTATTAATAGCAATAATGTAAACAATATTTTTAATTATGTTATTAAACCAGTTCAATATTTTGATAAATATAATTTTTCTGTTCAGAGACCAAGAGCTTATCACTTGTTACCCCTAATTGCAATGGGTTATTAAGATAAATGATGTACCAATCAATCGCGATACAATAGTTTATTTAGCAAGTAGCCCCAATACTTATGGTGAAAGAATTCGAATCAGTATCACTGATGGACATTTGTGTTTCCATCTAAATTCACTTTTGCCCCATGTGTATGCTTTGAGTGGCAATTTCTTATTAAATTTTCAGGCTTTACTAGAAATTTTATTTGACAATCGCATTAAGCTAAAACTGGTGTGTAACAATCAGAAGCTTACCATCATGGTGGGTGATGCGTGCAAACAATTTTTGTAAACATTTGCGGAATTAATGTGTGAAAAAGTTGTGTGAGAGTAACAAGGACGACCATTCTATTACGGCCACACCAGCTGGATTAGAGAGATGCCATGTTAATAAGAAATACCAAAACCATTGATATGTTACCCTAATAATGCATTAACGACATATTTGTTATGTTGCACACATCTAATAATAATGAAATGAGCAATACTGCAATAACTATAATATCAGCTGACACTTTGATGCATCTTAGAACAAAACCATTGCTGATCATGGTAAAATTAGTTCCTCAAAATGAAATCAGATGGTAAGCCATGACCGAGCCTTCTACAATAAATAAATATGTGTATGGTGACAACCAGTAGAGTGCTCCTCCCAGAGCTGTTTGAGTAATGCTGGAGGTGTTACAGTACTTGGATAACATATGACGGAGGCTACAAATTAGTTTGCACCACCAAGATTGTTTAGGTAACGCTTATTTTCCTGATTTGCAAATCAATTTCAAATCATTTCAAATACTTGAAGTGATTTGAATTGTTTACATCGCAATTTGACTTGGATTTGATTTGCCACTGACCCAGTTAGGACTTGATTTGATTTGATCTTCAAGGTTCATGATTTGTACTTGAATTGATTTGCGAAAATGGTGATTTGCAACACCTCTGTTCATTTCAATAAACCGTTTTTTATACTTAAAAGCGCGATGGATTAATTATTATTGGCCATAAATAATGTGTGGCATAAAAGAGACGACTTTACAAACTATTTTAGCTTATAACGTTTTTAATTTTTTCTTTATTATTTAGAGTTTTAGAGTTATCTTCTTTATGATTTAATCAGTAATCTATAAGAATTTATTAAATAATTATGATCTTAACTTATGTTCCATTGTATGCACGACATATTGACTTCCAAACACCTAGCATTTTTCATCTTCTGTTTGACGAACAAGATGCAAACACCCTTAATAGGAACAACTAAAATAAAAAGTAATAATAAATAAAGTATTAACTTTTAGATCTGATGGTTATTTTAAATTAAAAAAAACAGAAAATATCATCATAATAATCAGGTATTTTTTTTCAAAGTAAAAAAGATCAACAAGCATTGTTAATTATACGGGTGAACGAGCAGTAGTAATAATACTACCTTCCTGGATTATCACTTGCTCAATGGATTTGATGGGAAAATTTTGTAATTATAATAAATAAAGCGTTTTTTGTATAAATAATTGCCATTTTTCAAATGACAAAAGTAAAATTCGTAACTGAATTATGTAATTGAAATAATAAATCCTATGTGAACTTTTGTTTGGCCATTCATTATATGGGTATATTTGTTGCTAGGTCAAGTTTGACAGCTAGTCAGGCATGAGAGCCCTCTGACTGTTGTTCAGCAGGTGTAGAAAACTCTGAGGCCTGATTGATCAACAAAATCGACCTAGCAACAACAATACTAATAAATAGCAATAAATAGTAATAAATAATAATAAATAGCGATAAATGTTAGTAAATAGTAATAAATAATAATAACTAGAAAAACGATGAAAAAAAATAACACTTACACAGGCTGAAAAATGCTTTTGCTTGGTTTTTTAAGTACAACACATAGTAATATAAAATCAAGCAAAGACTATCACCATGTATCGCCACATCGTTATAATGCAACAACTTCAGTATATTTGATGTCAACAGTTTATAAGTGAAGATATCTGAAATGAATCCTAAACTGAGGGCACATTAGATGCATTGTATAAATGAGATAGCTTGCCATTCGGGCTATATAAATGAGATAGCTTGCCATTCGGGCTATATAAATGAGATAGCTTGCCATTCGGGCTATATAAATGAGATAGCTTGCCATTCGGGCTATATAAATGAGATAGCTTGCCATTCAGGCTATATAAATGAGATAGCTTGCCATTTGGGCTATATAAATGAGATAGCTTGCCATTCAGGCTATATAAATGAGATAGCTTGCCATTCGGGCTATATAAATGAGATAGCTTGCCATTCGGGCTATATAAATGAGATAGCTTGCCATTCGGGCTATATAAATGAGATAGCTTGCCATTCAGGCTATATAAATGAGATAGCTTGCCATTCAGGCTATATAAATGAGATAGCTTGACATTCAGGCTATATAAATGAGATAGCTTGCCATTCAGGCTGTTTTGAATCAATATCTTTTATTTCAAGTCATTTAACTCGTTAATTGAAGTATATTTAGTCAAGATAGACTTTCTATTTGAATTATATTGTATAAAACATTTGAAATTGATTTCAACTTAGTAATTATCTGGCCCTATCCCCAGTAGAGCTCCTGATATACATACGTGTACATAATACATACCACTATATACATACGTGTACATGGACATACACAATACATACCACTATATACATATGTGTACATAATACATACCACTATATACATACGTGTACATGGACATACACAATACATACCACTATATACATATGTGTACATAATACATACTACTATATACATACGCGTACATGGATGTACACAATACATACCACTATATACATACGCGTACATGGACGTACATAATACATACTACTATATACATACGCGTACATGGATGTACACAATACATACCACTATATACATACGCTTACATGGACGTACATATGCATATCACTAGACATACAGATAAGAATGTTCAAATCATTTCACTCTTTGCACTAGCAGAGGGGATGCCACAGTTTCAATGGCCCGATTCACACGATGATCAAAGGGCAGTGACTACATAGAGTTAGACATTCATAAAGTTATATATTCATAGACACACACACATATCCATTGCTTGAGCCAATAGGCTGTACCTTGACATAGTTTTTGAAGATCTCGATAGCGTTTCTAATAGGAATGATGTTACAAGTGACAAGCTTGGCAAATGCAGCCAGACGTCTCCTTTTGTTGTGCATCTCATCTATCTTATCATTGTCGTCTGTGTCCATAGAGCTATCATCCGCAGTGAATATATACTCAGTAAGAAAAGAGCAAAGCTGTTTCTGTAGATCTTCGCTGGCCTCATAAACGAGAGGCTCCAGCGCTGGATAGAGCACAGCCAGCTGTGGACTGAAAACCACCAGGTTGTCACACACCGTCACAAAAGTCTGCAATAACAAGCAATACACCAGCAATACACAAGCACTACACAAGCACTACACAAGCACTACACAAGCAATACAAAGTCGCTGAAGAAACACAGACTACAGCAAACACCCAACAAATAGAAATGTACTACAGTGAATATCTCACACATCGACACTAATACAGTGAATACCTCATACAGAGACATGTGCTACAGTGCATTACTCACACATAATCATGTATTACAGTAAATACCTCACACATATACATGCATTACAGTAAATACCTGACATATACACATGTATTACAGCAAATATCTCACATAGAGACATGCACTACAGTGAATACCTCACACAGAAACGTGTAGTACAGTGAAGACCTCAAACATAGACGCATACTACAGCGAATACCTCACATAGAGTCATGGCATTAGCTGTGAGAAGCAACTCCTGGAGCACTTTCATGTAACTGTTGACTTTCTTCTTGAGAGACTTGAGTTCTGACCTGTCTGGACTGTCGACATTGATAGACTTGAGTATCCACAACAGGATGTTGGAGCCCACGCTAATCATAGCCACAATAATCTACAACATATGTACATGCTTACGTGTTATAAGAATATACGTACAGACAATGACAGACTGATATAAGTGCAACTACGCATATGTTATATCTACAAACAGTTATACACTACTATTAAATGATCACCTCATCTGGTATCTGGCTTGCCCTCTTCAGCGTTCTCATCACACTCTCCCACACGTCTATGATGGACGTGGCCTGCACGGCATGCACCGCTGAGAATGCATGCAGCTTCTTGGTGGCCGAGTACAGCGCCCAGATGGCCTCTTCACTGGAGTCTCCCTCTTCCACACACAGCAGCCACGCATCCTTGTACTTGGTGATGATGCTGTCGACGAGAGAGCTCTTAGCCAGATCTACTTTGGTGTGGATACCGTACTGTTCGTTGGAGAAGTAGTCATACACATCAGCACATGCCTGTAAAGTCTACAATCAAGCTGCTTATTCACTCATTGGTTAATAATGTACAAATTTACACTGATTGGTTGAAGGCGTATAGGTCCCTATGTAATTGGTCAATAAATACACACTCAATAATGATTGGTTAAGATAAGAAGATATAGCGTATCACTGCAGCAGGAGTATAGCACAAGCTGTTTACTGAAGAAACTCACTGATTGGTCAGACTGCTTCTCAACGATGTCCCTCAGTATTTTGAGCAATGCCTGCAGGTACTTGTCCTTTCTGCTTTTTGTATACACATTCAGATCAAAATGAGTGGCAATTTTCAGCAGGTGATTGACATTGTCTTTCTCTGTGCCATACTATACAAGTCATATGACAAGCGGTTACACAAATACATATTCATATAAAACAGCAGCGAGTGTATATATAGCTTGGATAGGAGCTTACTGCATTGCATCAGCCATCTAAAACCTTCAGGGCCATCAACTAATTCTGAAAGTGGGTGCAAGACAAACATTCTTTAACAAGCTGGTCATCGGATGATGAATGAAATATCAAAATAATACTTTGGTAGAGCTGGTTTATCCAGAGTACGCGCCAACCGTAGCTGTACTTTATATATAGCTTCAACTGTAGCTGTGCTTTATATACAACTTCAACTCTAGCTGTACTTTATATATAGCTTCAACTGTAGTTGTACTTTATATACAACTTCAACTGTAGCTGTACTTTATATACAACTTCAACTGTACTTTATATACAACTTCAACTTCAACTGTACTTTATATACAACTTCAACTCTAGCTGTACTTTATATACAACTTCAACTGTACTTTATATACAACTTCAACTGTACTTTATATACAACTTCAACTGTACTTTATATACAACTTCAACTCTAGCTGTACTTTATATACAACTTCAACTGTACTTTATATACAACTTCAACTGTACTTTATATACAACTTCAACTGTACTTTATATACAACTTCAACTGTACTTTATATACAACTTCAACTGTACTTTATATACAACTTCAACTGTAGTTGTACTTTATATACAACTTCAACTCTAGCTGTACTTTATATACAACTTCAACTGTACTTTATATACAACTTCAACTGTACTTTATATACAACTTCAACTGTAGTTGTACTTTATATACAACTTCAACTCTAGCTGTACTTTATATACAACTTCAACTGTACTTTATATACAACTTCAACTGTACTTTATATACAACTTCAACTGTAGCTGTACTTTATATATAGCTTCAACTGTACTTTATATACAACTTCAACTGTAGTTGTACTTTATATACAACTTCAACTGTAGCTGTACTTTATATACAACTTCAACTGTACTTTATATACAGCTTCAACTGTACTTTATATACAACTTCAACTGTACTTTATATACAACTTCAACTGTAGCTGTACTTTATATATAGCTTCAACTGTACTTTATATACAGCTTCAACTGTAGCTGTACTTTATATACAACTTCAACTGTAGCTGTACTTTATATGCAACGTCAACTGTGGCTGTTATTTGTATATAGCTCCAATCTTAGCTGTTAGTTGTATATAGTTTCAACACTAAGCTTGTATTGTATCGTTGCACATGCTTGAATTTTTTTTTAATTTTTAATGGCTGCCTGTGTCAAATGGCCCACATTGCTACACCACTTTTTGTGCAATGTGTGCCAGAACACCGACAGACTGTTCCATCAGGTGAGCAGAATAGAGGGCACAGCTGAGTGGGAGAGCCATGGCATGGAGGGCGGAAGACAACCACATAGAATATATACACATGAAAGTAGAGTTACTAACCTTAGAGAGCAGAGAAGGAAGGGTTTCAACAAAGTGCTCTGTCATGTCGTAGCGGTTGTCTTTGGCCTGCTTCTGCTCTTTGCCAGTAAGTTTCCTGTGGGCGGTGCCGCGGCCTGGTGGGTACTCACCGGTGGCTGCCTGATGCACACAGCAGGTCATTATGTCTATAAGACGGCTTTCCTGTCCCTGGTTCAGCGCTGATAAGTAGCAATATCGATGAGCACTGACAGTGCTCCACACCAGGTAAAGAGTGTTTTCCATAAACGAAATTTCTTGTCATATTTGAAAGCTGCATATTGTTTACCCAAGAGAATGTGAATTTGGTTGGGATCTAGTATAAGTGAACCAAATTGTGGAGGGAAATTAGATTTGTTAATTAAAAAGATTGTTATTGCAAGTTTGTTAGCTGAGTACACCTGTCATCCCTCAAATTGTGGGGATGGAGAAAGGGAGAGAGGGTAGGTAAGGAAGGCGATGGAACAGGGCGGGGCAGAGGGCGAGAAGTTGAGCAGGGAAAGAATAGAGCGAGCTGGCAGAATTATTTATATTTGAATACGACGGGTAATACTCCTAGTTTTATAACGTTATGACCGAGATCGTTGGAGAAAACAATTTGGGCTTGAAAACGACCTTCAAATCGTGGGAGCACATGTTTTCAATTAGACGCAATTCGCAAGCTCAGTCATATCTTTTCTCATAACTATAAGATTTCAAAAGTCCTAAACAAACCAAAGAGAACAAAGTTGGGACTCGCAGTTTTATGTGGGCACCAGCAATAACCCCCTTGAGAAGCTGCTATGTGCTAACATGACCCCAAAAAGTAAGGCTATTTTCTATATGTTAGTATTGACTGTCACTGGCCATTCAGCGGCTCGCATCGCGAATACACGATCAATTCAGTTTATTCTCCGGCAGTGTTTTGTTTATTGGCAATGGCTATAGGGAGAAAATGATGAGAGTCGCTGGTGTGTAAATACAAATATGTTTTTCACACCAAAACTGGCTATATGCAGACTTCAGATATGACAAGGAAATTTGCTTTTGAAACTTTTAATAACCCGACCAACTACGATATCCGTTCACAGGTGCCAAATACTTTCCAAGCGTTCATAGTGACCTCAATGCTAGCATGAACTGACGGTAAGTGCCGAGAAATAGGGACTCGGTGAAATATAGAAAAATGGCGGTAGAAAAGAGTGGACAAAAAAGGTATTCACATAATTAAAGAGACTAACCTTCATCGGTAGAAGACTCATCTAACAACAGTTCTGTCATGGCTGGCCAGTCCTTGAGCATTGGGTTCACTTCCCAAAGTGCATCCACCAAGTAGGTAGCATGTTCGTGAAGCTGTAAATACAAAAGACGACACAACGTCGGCATCAAATCCATATAATACAAAGGTAACAAAAATATAAGTGAAGGAAGGCATTAGTGTAAAACATTATGTATGCACAATATGAAAATCCAGCAGAAAATAATTGTTGGTTGTCAGTTGTTACTTATTGGTTGTTGTTTGTCAGTTGCCACTAACTGGTGGTTGGTTGCCAAATGTTTTTAATTGGTTGGTGATTGTCAGTTGTCACTCATTGGTGGTCAGGTGTCATGGATGAGATATAGCTCAGTAAATTCTCTGGGAATGGATGTACTTTAAGAGAAGATTTTATAATTTTAAATCAGCTCTTCATCAACACTTATCATTGATACGCAATAAACACAATTGGTGTCAACTTATATACGTAAGCCTGAAAAAATCTGTCTGAATGTACATTCTATATATGCCTACACCGCTCAGCTGAGATGAATGAAAATTGCTAAAAAAAACTCTATTGAACCAATTTGGTGGATAGCTGGGGCTTAAACTTGCCATTTTTTTTAAACTGAAGATTTTTGTAGATTTAATACTATTATATTATTCAATAATATAACGTGGAGACGAATCACAAAAAATTGCATTTCGCTAAGTGAGGTGTTTGAGTGACAGGCACGCAACTCTGTGTTGGTTGCCGAGTCACATCATTCCTTTGCATTACGCATAGATTGCAACATCTCTTCGTAGTAACATTTTTATAAGTTTTTTTGCCTGTGGTAGTGACTACTGCAGTCTACCAGTACACTGTTTGCTTGTGGTAGTGACTACTGCAGTCTACCAGTAAACTGTTTGCCTGTAGTAGTGACTACTGCAGTCTACCAGTACACTGTTTGCCTGTGGTAGTGACTACTGCTATCTACCAGTACACTGTTTGCCTGTGGTAGTGACTACTGCAGTCTACCAGTACACTGTTTGCCTGTGGTAGTGACTACTGCAGTCTGCCAGTAAACTGTTTGCCTGTAGTAGTGACTACTGCAGTCTACCAGTACACTGTTTGCCTGTGGTAGTGACTACTGCAGTCTACCAGTACACTGTTTGTCTGTGGTAGTGACTACTGCAGTCTACCAGTACACTGTTTGCTGTAGTAGTGACTACTGCAGTCTACCAGTACACTGTTTGCCTGTAGTAGTGACTACTGCAGTCTACCAGTACACTGTTTGCTTGTGGTAGTAGTGACTACTGCAGTCTACCAGTACACTGTTTGCTTGTGGTAGTGACTACTGCAGTCTACCAGTACACTGTTTGCCTGTGGTAGTGACTACTGCAGTCTACCAGTACACTGTTTGCTTGTGGTAGTGACTACTGCAGTCTGCCAGTACACTGTTTGCTTGTGGTAGTGACTACTGCAATCTACCAGTACACTGTTTGCTTGTGGTAGTGACTACTGCAGTCTACCAGTACACTGTTTGCCTGTGGTAGTGACTACTGCAGTCTACCAGTACACTGTTTGCCTGTGGTAGTGACTACTGCAGTCTACCAGTACACTGTTTGCCTGTGACATATTTAAAATTGAGGGGGGAGGGGGGGAAGGCGAGATGAAAAAAGTAGAGCAACGGTATATGGTAACAAATAGAGTGGGGCGGGTGAGGGGTAAAGAGCGGGGCAAGATGGGGAAAGGTCAGCACTGGGCGAGATGGGGAAAGGTCAGCACTGGGCAAGATGGGGAGAGGTCAGCACTGGGCGAGATGGGGAGAGGTCAGCACTGGGCGAGGTGGGGAGAGGTCAGCACTGGGCAAGGTATGGGGAAAGGTCAGCACTGGGCGAGATGGGAAAAGGTCAGCACTGGGCGAGATGGGGAAAGGTCAGCACTGGGCGAGATGGGGAGGTCATAATTAAATAGCAACAGGTAACACTGCTAATGTTATAATTAAATAACAACAGGTAACACTGCTAATGTTATAATTAAATAACAACAGGTAACACTGCAATGTTATAACTAAATAACAACAGGTAACACTGCTAATGTTATAATTAAATAACAACAGGTAAAACTGCTAATGTTATAATTAAATAACAACAGGTAACACTGCAATGTTATAATTAAATAGCAACAGGTAACACTGCTAATGTTATAATTAAATAGCAACAGGTAACACTGCTAATGTTATAATTAAATAACAACAGGTAACACTGCTAATGTTATAATTAAATAACAACAGGTAACACTGCTAATGTTATAATTAAATAGCAACAGGTAACACTGCTAATGTTATAATTAAATAACAACAGGTAACACTGCTAATGTTATAATTAAATAGCAACAGGTAACACTGCAATATTATAATTAAATAGCAACAGGTAACACTGCTAATGTTATAATTAAATAGCAACAGGTAACACTGCTAATGTTATAATTAAATAGCAACAGGTAACACTGCTAATGTTATAATTAAATAACAACAGGTAACACTGCTAATGTTATAATTAAATAGCAACAGGTAACACTGCTAATGTTATAATTAAATAGCAACAGGTAACACTGCTAATGTTATAATTAAATAACAACAGGTAACACTGCAATATTATAATTAAATAGCAACAGGTAACACTGCTAATGTTATAATTAAATAACAACAGGTAACACTGCTAATGTTATAATTAAATAACAACAGGTAACACTGCCAATGTTATAATTAAATAACAACAGGTAACACTGCTAATGTTATAATTAAATAGCAACAGGTAACACTGCTAATGTTATAATTAAATAACAACAGGTAACACTGCTAATGTTATAATTAAATAGCAACAGGTAACACTGCTAATGTTATAATTAAATAACAACAGGTAACACTGCTAATGTTATAACTAAATAACAACAGGTAACACTGCTAATGTTATAATTAAATAGCAACAGGTAACACTGCTAATGTTATAATTAAATAACAACAGGTAACACTGCAATATTACAATTAAATAGCAACAGGTAACACTGCTAATGTTATAATTAAATAACAACAGGTAACACTGCTAATGTTATAATTAAATAGCAACAGGTAACACTGCTAATGTTATAATTAAATAACAACAGGTAACACTGCTAATGTTATAATTAAATAACAACAGGTAACACTGCTAATGTTATAATTAAATAACAACAGGTAACACTGCAATGTTATAACTAAATAACAACAGGTAACACTGCTAATGTTATAATTAAATAACAACAGGTAACACTGCTAATGTTATAATTAAATAACAACAGGTAACACTGCAATATTATAATTAAATAGCAACAGGTAACACTGCTAATGTTATAATTAAATAGCAACAGGTAACACTGCAATGTTATAATTAAATAGCAACAACACGCCTTTCGGGTATTATTATTCAAAACAATGTTTTTCATCAACCACGGTTCATCAAACAAACAGCAGTACGCCATGTTTTTGTCATTTTCACAAAATAATCAATGCATATTTTTTACCCGGTATTATTACCATTTATTTATATTTGCGAAAGGCAATAACAATTATGATTATTCATAATCATTTTTAAATATCTTAGCTCTTTGGTTATTCTTTTTCTGTTTTTACTATTATTCATTTTTCTGCAACGAGTATTTGAGATTTCTAATGAGAAAACAAATGCTGCTTCTCCTTCCGTTGAGTGGATTTCAAGCATGTAGTAAAGTGGACCGCTACCTGTGTCCGTGAATTGCTAGTTCTTAAAGGAAAACGATAATAACTATAAATATAATGATAAGAAGATAATCAAATGAATGAAACAGAATATATATATAAAATATAAAAAAATCAACGTACAGGAAAATAATACAACTTATTGTTGATATAAATATATAAACGTGTAAAACATCAGTAGTCTGTATATGCATCTATCTGTGCTTCCATAGATGCCTGAACAGCTACACTGAGAGTACTAAATACTGCTGTAAGAACTCTGCACCAGGTGAATCTAATGTGTGGCGCGGGTTCAAATTTTTTAATCAGCTCTCAACCGAAGAGTTCATTGTATTTTTTGACATTTGAAACTAACTTCAGTGATGATTTGATCCGGGTATTTCATGACGAATTATATCTAAAACTTGTGATGGTCATTGGTTCGTTCAAGATTGTGATGAGTTGCGCTTTGACAGCGACGCAAAAATGTTATTTTAGCAGCCACGGGAAGAGACCACCACGGGAGGTTGCTATGGCAGGAGGCAGCAATGAATGACGAGAACATACATCAACAACGATGCAAAGTAAAGATCAAATAGTTGGTAAAATCTGCAGATTATTGGACTGAGCAGATATGTTCTGATTCAGATTCACTAGATAGGAACATCCCTACTCAGTACAACACTAGTGCTTTTAGAATAAATAAACACCAAATGAAAGTACATTTAAACAATACTATTTCATTACAACATCTCTATTATCAAAGAGTTAACTAACCAGGCTTCTCAATGCCAACTGACAACCACTAATTGACAACTGACAACCGACAACCAATAACTGACAACCGATAACTGACAACAACACACCAGATTTCTATATCATACAATGCAATCCATTCTATGCATTAAATAGTGTACCAGCAGTTGAGGCTCTAAATGGCGTAGTATCAAGGTTTAGTAACAATACCTGCAAGGAGCTGCATGTGAAGGTCAACGCAAACAGGAAACAAAAGATGAACAATGCAGTGCACAATAATGATCTGTTAACATATGTATTCATCATGCGACGAAGTGTGAATGAGCTACTAAGGCATAAGCCTACACTTGTTGTGTTTATTGCATTATCTGACAGCAATCTAATTAACCTTATACCTTACCAATCTAATTAACCTTATACCTTACCAATCTAATTAACCTTATACCTTACCAATCTAATTAACCTTATACCTTACCAATCTAATTAACCTTATACCTTACCAATCTAATTAACCTTATACCTTACCAATCTAATTAACCTTATACCTTGCCAAACTAATTAACCTTATACCTTACCAATCTAATTAACCTTATACCTTACCAATCTAATTAACCTTATACCTTACCAATCTAATTAATCTTATACCTTACCAATCTAATTAACCTTATACCTTACCAATCTAATTAACCTTATACCTTACCAATCTAATTAACCTTATACCTTACCAATCTAATTAACCTTATACCTTACCAAATGAAACCAACAATTGTGAGAAGGAATCATTGGTGATTGGAAGGTATAAGGCTTGCATCAACCAGGTACAATCGACTGCGCTGGTATAAGTAACCGCGCGTGTACTACTAACCTCTGATTCATGAAAGAACTGCACAGTTGTTTTTAGTTTAGCGTAGTTGGGGTTACAGTCAACCTTTTTACCACTGGAGCTGTCGGGGTCCTCGTCTGGTCCGTCAATCATCTTGTAGTTAAGGAACTCGGCAGAAGCCTGTGCGACCCCTGCATCATATAGATACCAGCCCTGCGTCATATATATACCACCCCTGCGTCATATATATGTACCACCCCTGCGTCATATAGATACCACTTCTGCGTCATATATATACCACCCCTGCTTCATATATATGCACCACCCCTGCGTCATATAGATACTACCCCTGCATCATATATAGGTACCACCCCTCCGTCATAGATATACCACCTCTGCATCATATAGATACCAGCCCTGCGTCATATATATACCACCCCTGCGTCATATATATGTACCACCCCTCCGTCATATATATACCACCCCTGCATCATATAGATACCAGCCCTGCGTCATATATATGTACCACCCCTGCGTCATATAGATACCACCCCTGCGTCATATAGATACTACCCCTGCGTCATATATAGATACCACCCCTCCGTCATAGATATACCAGATGATATCAGATGATGTATACATGTAACACAATATATACATATATAATACCTCTATTGCTGGAGAAGACGAGCTCATAAACATTTTCTGCATCTCTCATAGACATAACACTAGCATTTCTCCTGCAAAGTAAGTATATACATGTAGATATAGTACATAGTAAGTATATACATGTAGGTAGGCATAGTACATAGTAAGTATATACGTGTAGATATAGTACATAGTAAGTATATACAGGTAGATATAGTACATAGTAAGTATATACATGTAGGTATAGTACATAGTAAGTATATACATGTAGATATAGTACATAGTAAGTATATACGTGTAGATATAGTACATAGTAAGTATATACATGTAGATATAGTACATAGTAAGTATATACACGCAGGTAGATATAGTACATAGTAAGTATATACATGTAGATATAGTACATAGTAAGTATATACAGGTAGATATAGTACATAGTAAGTATATACAGGTAGATATAGTACATAGTAAGTATATACAGGTAGATATAGTACATAGTAAGTATATACAGGTAGATATAGTACATAGTAAGTATATACATGTAGGTATAGTACATAGTAAGTATATACATGTAGATATAGTACATAGTAAGTATATACGTGTAGATATAGTACATAGTAAGTATATACGTGTAGATATAGTACATAGTAAGTATATACATGTAGATATAGTACATAGTAAGTATATACACGCAGGCAGATATAGTACATAGTAAGTATATACATGTAGGTATAGTACATAGTAAGTATATACAGGTAGATATAGTACATAGTAAGTATATACATGTAGATATAGTACAAAGTAAGTATATACATGTAGATATAGTACATAGTAAGTATATACATGTAGGTAGGCATAGTACATAGTAAGTATATACGTGTAGATATAGTACATAGTAAGTATATACAGGTAGATATAGTACATAGTAAGTATATACATGTAGGTATAGTACATAGTAAGTATATACATGTAGATATAGTACATAGTAAGTATATACGTGTAGATATAGTACATAGTAAGTATATACGTGTAGATATAGTACATAGTAAGTATATACATGTAGATATAGTACATAGTAAGTATATACACGCAGGCAGATATAGTACATAGTAAGTATATACATGTAGGTATAGTACATAGTAAGTATATACAGGTAGATATAGTACATAGTAAGTATATACATGTAGATATAGTACATAGTAAGTATATACAGGTAGATATAGTACATAGTAAGTATATACAGGTAGATATAGTACATAGTAAGTATATACATGTAGATATAGTACATAGTAAGTATATACAGGTAGATATAGTACATAGTAAGTATATACAGGTAGATATAGTACATAGTAAGTATATACATGTAGATATAGTACATAGTAAGTATATACATGTAGATATAGTACATAGTAAGTATATACACGCAGGCAGATATAGTACATAGTAAGTATATACACGCAGGTAGATATAGTACATAGTAAGTATATACACGCAGGCAGATATAGTACATAGTAAGTATATACACGCAGGCAGATATAGTACATAGTAAGTATATACACGCAGGTAGATATAGTACATAGTAAGTATATACACGCAGGTAGATATAGTACATAGTAAGTATATACACGCAGGCAGATATAGTACATAGTAAGTATATACACGCAGGCAGATATAGTACATAGTAAGTATATACACGCAGGCAGATATAGTACATAGTAAGTATATACATGTAGATATAGTACATAGTAAGTATATACAGGCAGATATAGTACATAGTAAGTATATACATGTAGATATAGTACATAGTAAGTATATACATGTAGATATAGTACATAGTAAGTATATACATGTAGATATAGTACATAGTAAGTATATACAGGCAGATATAGTACATAGTAAGTATATACATGTAGATATAGTACATAGTAAGTATATACAGGCAGATATAGTACATAGTAAGTATATACAGGCAGATATAGTACATAGTAAGTATATACGTGTAGATATAGTACATAGTAAGTATATACGTGTAGGTATAGTACATAGTAAGTATATACATGTAGGTATAGTACATAGTAAGTATATACATGTAGATATAGTACATAGTAAGTATATACATGTAGATATAGTACATAGTAAGTATATACGTGTAGATATAGTACATAGTAAGTATATACATGTAGGTATAGTACATAGTAAGTATATACGTGTAGATATAGTACATAGTAAGTATATACACGCAGGTAGATATAGTACATAGTAAGTATATACACGCAGGTAGATATAGTACATAGTAAGTATATACACGCAGGTAGATATAGTACATAGTAAGTATATACACGCAGGTAGATATAGTACATAGTAAGTATATACACGCAGGTAGATATAGTACATAGTAAGTATATACAAGCAGGTAGATATAGTACATAGTAAGTATATACACGCAGGTAGATATAGTACATAGTAAGTATATACATGTAGGTATAGTACATAGTAAGTATATACACGTAGATATAGTACATAGTAAGTATATACACGCAGGTAGATATAGTACATAGTAAGTATATACACGCAGGTAGATATAATACATAGTAAGTATATACATGTAGGTATAGTACATAGTAAGTATATACACGTAGATATAGTACATAGTAAGTATATACACGCAGGTAGATATAGTACATAGTAAGTATATACACGCAGGTAGATATAGTACATAGTAAGTATATACACGCAGGTAGATATAGTACATAGTAAGTATATACAAGCAGGTAGATATAGTACATAGTAAGTATATACACGCAGGTAGATATAGTACATAGTAAGTATATACACGCAGGTAGATATAGTACATAGTAAGTATATACACGCAGGTAGATATGGTACATAGTAAGTATATACAAGCAGGTAGATATAGTACATAGTAAGTATATACACGCAGGTAGATATAGTACATAGTAAGTATATACATGTAGGTATAGTACATAGTAAGTATATACACGTAGATATAGTACATAGTAAGTATATACACGCAGGTAGATATAGTACATAGTAAGTATATACACGCAGGTAGATATAGTACATAGTAAGTATATACACGTAGGTATAGTACATAGTAAGTATATACACGTAGATATAGTACATAGTAAGTATATACACGCAGGTAGATATAGTACATAGTAAGTATATACACGCAGGTAGATATAGTACATAGTAAGTATATACATGTAGGTATAGTACATAGTAAGTATATACACGCAGGTAGATATAGTACATAGTAAGTATATACACGTAGATATAGTACATAGTAAGTATATACACGCAGGTAGATATAGTACATAGTAAGTATATACACGCAGGTAGATATAGTACATAGTAAGTATATACACGCAGGTAGATATAGTACATAGTAAGTATATACATGTAGATATAGTACATAGTAAGTATATACTTGTAGATATAATACATAGTAAGTATATACATGTAGATATAGTACATAGTAAGTATATACAAGCAGGTAGATATAGTACATAGTAAGTATATACATGTAGGTATAGTACATAGTAAGTATATACAGGCAGATATAGTACATAGTAAGTATATACAGGTAGGTATAGTACATAGTAAGTATATACATGTAGATATAGTACATAGTAAGTATATACATGTAGATATAGTACATAGTAAGTATATACAGGTAGGTATAGTACATAGTAAGTATATACATGTAGATATAGTACATAGTAAGTATATACAGGTAGATATAGTACATAGTAAGTATATACAGGTAGGTATAGTACATAGTAAGTATATACAGGTAGATATAGTACATAGTAAGTATATACAGGTAGGTATAGTACATAGTAAGTATATACATGTAGATATAGTACATAGTAAGTATATACAGGTAGATATAGTACATAGTAAGTATATACAGGTAGGTATAGTACATAGTAAGTATATACATGTAGATATAGTACATAGTAAGTATATACAGGTAGATATAGTACATAGTAAGTATATACATGTAGATATAGTACATAGTAAGTATATACAGGTAGATATAGTACATAGTAAGTATATACAGGTAGGTATAGTACATAGTAAGTATATACAGGTAGATATAGTACATAGTAAGTATATACAGGTAGGTATAGTACATAGTAAGTATATACATGTAGATATAGTACATAGTAAGTATATACAGGTAGATATAGTACATAGTAAGTATATACAGGTAGGTATAGTACATAGTAAGTATATACATGTAGATATAGTACATAGTAAGTATATACAGGTAGATATAGTACATAGTAAGTATATACAGGTAGGTATAGTACATAGTAAGTATATACATGTAGATATAGTACATAGTAAGTATATACAGGTAGATATAGTACATAGTAAGTATATACACGCAGGCAGATATAGTACATAGTAAGTATATACATGTAGATATAGTACATAGTAAGCATATACACGCAGGTAGATATAGTACATAGTAAGTATATACATGTAGATATAGTACATAGTAAGTATATACATGTAGATATAGTACATAGTAAGTATATACAGGTAGATATAGTACATAGTAAGTATATACATGTAGATATAGTACATAGTAAGTATATACAGGCAGATATAGTACATAGTAAGTATATACAGGTAGATATAGTACATAGTAAGTATATACAGGTAGATATAGTACATAGTAAGTACATACAGGTAGATATAGTACATAGTAAGTATATACACGCAGGTAGATATAGTACATAGTAAGTATATACAGGTAGATATAGTACATAGTAAGTATATACAGGTAGGTATAGTACATAGTAAGTATATACATGTAGATATAGTACATAGTAAGTATATACATGTAGATATAGTACATAGTAAGTATATACATGTAGATATAGTACATAGTAAGTATATACAGGTAGATATAGTACATAGTAAGTATATACATGTAGATATAGTACATAGTAAGTATATACAGGCAGATATAGTACATAGTAAGTATATACAGGTAGATATAGTACATAGTAAGTATATACAGGTAGGTATAGTACATAGTAAGTATATACATGTAGATATAGTACATAGTAAGTATATACAGGTAGATATAGTACATAGTAAGTATATACACGCAGGCAGATATAGTACATAGTAAGTATATACATGTAGATATAGTACATAGTAAGCATATACACGCAGGTAGATATAGTACATAGTAAGTATATACATGTAGATATAGTACATAGTAAGTATATACATGTAGATATAGTACATAGTAAGTATATACATGTAGGTATAGTACATAGTAAGTATAAAGAGACAAGTTTCCACGAGCTGAAACTGACACCAGACATTGGTAGCATTTGCAATGTGTGTAAAATTGCCTTTAATCCTGCTATATCATCATTGACTCTATGAATGATTAGGAGTTGTCTCATTAATGAGTATGTGGTTAAAGTATAGCTAAAAAGGCCACGTTGATGGTGACTTCTTTCTCTACTCTCTAGGCATGATGTTGCCATGTGGCAAGACCAATCAATAGTCTTGGAAAACTGTATTACAGGTTTACATATTGCTAATAAAACCTATGGACATTGATGTGACAGAAGGTCTACTTTGAGAGGCGCCCTTTGTAATGTTATGGATACGCCCTTTGTAATGTTATGGATACGCCCTTTGTAATGTTATGGATACGCCCTTTGTAATGTTATGGATACGCCCTTTGTAATGTTATGGATACGCCCTTTGTAATGTTATGGATACGCCCTTTGTAATGTTATGGATACGTCCTTTGTAATGTTATGGATACGCCCTTTGTAATGTTATGGATACGCCCTTTGTAATGTTATAGATAGGCCCTTTGTAATGTTATGGATACGCCTTTTGTAATGTTATGGATACGCCCTTGGTAATGTTATGGATACGCCCTTTGTAATGTTGTGGATACGTCCTTTGTAATGTTATGGATACGACCTTTGTAATGTTATGGATACGCCCTTTGTAATGTTATGGATACGCCCTTTGTAATGTTATAGATAGGCCCATTGTAATGTTATGGATACGCCTTTTGTAATGTTATGGATACGCCCTTGGTAATGTTATGGATACGCCCTTTGTAATGTTGTGGATACGTCCTTTGTAATGTTATGGATACGACCTTTGTAATGTTATGGATACGCCCTTTGTAATGTTATGGATACGCCCTTTGTAATGTTATGAATACGCCCTTTGTAATGTTATGGATACGCCCTTTGTAATGCTTGAGTTGTACATATTCACAACAAGCACTGAGCTTATGCAATACTTCATTGACTATTATTGATTATTATTGATTTGAATTTTGACAACTATTGCGTTGTTGTTTATGCTCATTATCAACTGTCGCTCGAAAATTGTAATTTTTTGAGATTAAAAGTAATAAAGAATAATTCCAACAAAACTAGCCCCTTTTTGAGGTTCCTAAGGCTACAAAAGCTTGTTGCTCATGGATACAGATGTCACAGAACACTGGCGACTTTTGAAGTCAGCTTTCTGTCGCAGCCATGTCACAGCACAGAGTCTTATAATAGTCTCAGTCACAAGTTAATAATCAACTTGTGAGTCAGACTATCTTTAGTGCAAGCGCATCATTGCTGAGACACGCTGGTTTATTGGAGCCACACCTCAAAGCTGTTTTTGCAGAAATGAGATTAAATGTTTCGAACGACAACTGTGTAATAAGCTTTAAAAACTTTGAGTAAGCTGTCAGTAATAACAGAAATGGAGAAAAATGTTATTGGTATTCCAGTAAAAAACACAAGGGTATTACCCTAATTTTCTCAGTAGGTACATCGGAGGAAGGCGAGGGGGGGGGGGGGGGGAGAGCCCTGGCTGAGATACATAGGAAGTAATTAGCCTGTAACAGTCAATATGTACCTCGCTATAACAAGAGGAAGGGGGGGGGGGGAGAGAGCCCCTGTAACAGTCAATATGTACCTCGCTATAACAAGAATGAGTTTGACGGCAGCGATGGCAACTTCGTAGTCCTTGTCAAGGGTCATCTCCACAATTCTGTCCTTGAACCTGTGAGTGAAGAGCTCTAGTTTAGCCTCATAGCCTTCCTCCAGCTCGTAGAGCGAACTGATGGCCTTCACACATGTCAGGCGAACTTCAGACACCTGTAATGCCCGTAGAACAAATTGACGAGCTGCAAACCTGATACAGTAATCTACCGTCATACCACTGCTCTGGTAGAGAATGACAATGCAATACCAACCCTATGATAGGCAATGGCAATGTAATACCAACCCTATGATAGAGAATGGCAATGCAATACCAACCCTATGATTGGCAATGGCAATGTAATACCAACCCTATGATAGAGAATGTCAATGCAATACCAACCCTATGATAGGCAATGGCAAAGCAATACCAACCATATGTTAGGCAATGGCAATGCAATACCAACCCTATGATAGAGGATGGCAATGCAATACCAACCCTATGATAGGCAATGTAATACCAGTTGTGTCCTATGCAGTACTCAAATTGTGATAAATTGTGTCTATGCAATACCAACCCTATCATACAGCGTCCAGCCGAGATACTTGAGATAGCTGTCTTCCAGATAGAGAGAGGGGAGTTTTACAATCCACAGACCGAGCTCATGAATGGAAATACTGCGGATGTCCGGTACCACGTCCCTGTATCTGAACACGAAAACTCCCCGGAATATAAATGTGAGCATATTCAACAGCTCCGTGTGGTTCTGGTCCAACTGCAAACAGAGTTAGCACTGTTACTACATCGGTTCAACCTGTTATTACAATAGCAGATATGGGTTACAAACCTCTTGTTTTTTGTGCTGCAGCGCACTTAACCTCTCACTGGCTTTCTTGCTCTGGTGTTTGTGCTTTTCGCTCTCGTACTGCCTTCTCGCATTCTCTTTGGCCTTCTCCACTGTCACAGCTATGTCTACTATTGCAGTCATCAGCTTCATTGCTAGACAACACGCTCATCGAATATAGGGCTGGGATATGGTCAATGAAAGATACACATATATATATATATATATATATATATATATATATATATATATATATATATATATATATATATATATACATATATATATATATATATATACAAAAGTGAAAAATATTGGTAATCTGTCTGACGGTCTAAAACTGGAGATTTTGAGTTTTGAAGTTTTCCAATGGTAAAAAAAAGCAACCACTTTTTGCGATAATCATGTATTTGGGTCTTTCATAAACAAAGTATACTGCAGCTAACGATTTATACCACGGTGCACGATACAGTGCGAGGATCATTGGTTGAATTGACATCGGTAGAGGTCGAACTTTAAAAGTCAAGCAAAAACGTATTTTGGGCCATAGGAAATATTATTTTTTTCAGTTTCTTTTCTTTTCATCAGTACAATGATGTTATTCACTTGAGGATTTTACTGGCACCACTTGTAAAAGGACAGTTATTAATGCAAAGAAAACACATTATTTATTAAAAGTGCAAAAACTTCAATCGAGGTTATTACGCAAACAATACATGCCAAGACTATTTATTATTATTGTTTATTATTATAAGTAACGGTGGTGATAATTTACTTCGAAAAAATACCTTATTACTATCATAATAACAATAGCATCGATTCATTTCAACTCAAAATGATTACTGAATTTAATAATAATAATAATAATAATCATCCTTTCATTGTTGAAATTATTATTAGCAGTATTTATTTGCTGTTACATTATTATTACTTATTACCAGCTACTGGCATTATTGCTTGATCTTTTGTTCGTTATTAAACAAGTTGGTTTAAGAAAAAAGTGACAACACTGTAAGAAATAATCACAGTGAGTATTTTTACATATAAAAAGAAGCAAAACTGATCAAGTTTTCAAGTATTTTTTAAAAAAAAAATAAATTTGTTTACATCATACGATTTTGAAACTGGAAATAAAAGAATTGCCAAAAATGAACAAAAAAAGAGTCAAATCAATGAAACGGGTGAGCCAAATAATACTAAAACACCATCTAAGTTTGACTCGCTTTAAAACTAGGGATGCAGAGCTACGTGGTAACCGATAATTGCCTTCACCACTAATCGATATATGTAGTAAACACATACATATATGTATAACTAATACATATATGTAGTAAACACATACATATATGTATGTAGTAAACACATACATATATGTATAATTAATAGATATATGTAGTAAACACATACATATATGTATGTAGTAAACACATACATATATGTATAATTAATAGATAGATGTAGTAAACACATACATATATGTATAATTAATAGATATATGTAGTACACACATACATATATGTATAATTAATAGATATATGTAGTACACACATACATATATGTATAATTAATAGATATATATAGTAAATACATACATATATGTATAATTAATAGATAGATGTAGTAAACACATACATATATATATAATTAATAGATATATGTAGTAAAAACATACATATATGTATAATTAATAGATAGGTGTAGTAAACACATACATATATGTATAATTAATATATAGATGTAGTAAACACATACATAAATGTATAATTAATAGATAGGTGTAGTAAACACATACATAAATGTATAATTAATAGATATATGTAGTAAACACATACATATATGTATAATTAATAGATATATGTAGTAAACACATACATAAATGTATAATTAATAGATATATGTAGTAAACACATACATATATGTATAATTAATAGAAAGGTGTAGTAAACACATACATATATGTATAACTAATAGATATATGTAGTAAGCACATACATATAGGTATAATTAATAGAAAGGTGTAGTAAACACATACATATATGTATAATTAATAGATATATGTAGTAAACACATACATATATGTATAATTAATAGATATATGTAGTAAACACATACATAAATGTATAATTAATAGATATATGTAGTAAACACATACATATATGTATAATTAATAGATATATGTAGTAAACACATACATAAATGTATAATTAATAGATAGGTGTAGTAAACACATACATATATGTATAATTAATAGATATATGTAGTAAACACATACATATATGTATAATTAATAGATATTGTAGTAAACACATACATATATGTATAAGTAATAGATATATGTAGCAAACACATACATATATGTATAATTAATGGATAGGTGTAGTACACACATACATATATGTATAATTAATAGATATATGTAGTAAACACATACATATATGTATAATTAATGGATAGGTGTAGTACACACATACATATATGTATAATTAATAGATATATGTAGTAAACACATACATATATGTATAATTAATAGATATATGTAGTAAACACATACATATATGTATAATTAATAGATATATATAGTAAACACATACATATATGTATAATTAATAGATAGGTGTAGTACACACATACATATATGTATAATTAATAGATATGTGTAGTAAACACATACATATAGGTATAATTAATAGATATATGTAGTAAACACATACATATATGTATAATTAATAGATATATGTAGTAAACACATACATATATGTATAATTAATCGATATATGTAGTAAACACATACATATATGTATAATTAATATATAGATGTAGTAAACACATACATATATGTATAATTAATAGATATATGTAGTAAACACATACATATATGTATAATTAATATATAGATGTAGTAAACACATACATATATGTATAATTAATAGATATATGTAGTAAACACATACATATATGTATAATTAATAGATAGATGTAGTAAACACATACATATATATATAATTAATAGATAGGTGTAGTAAACACATACATATATGTATAATTAATAGAAAGGTGTAGTAAACACATACATATATGTATAATTAATAGATATGTATAGTAAACACATACATATATGTATAATTAATGGATAGGTGTAGTACACACATACATAAATGTATAATTAATAGATGTATGTAGTAAACACATATATATATGTATAATTAATAGATATATGTAGTAAACACATACATATATGTATAATTAATAGATGTATGTAGTAAACACATATATATATATGTATAATTAATAGATAGATGTGGTACACTTACTCAGCAAGGTGCTGGTGTGTCTGAAAGCTCTCACTTGAGAGTCAGTCAAGCCTGTAAGGAAGCTAGACACATTGTCTATAAGGTAACCATCATAGACAAAGCTGTTCTGGCACAGCTTTACTGTGTGCTGTATAAAGTCAGTGAGGTTGGACCTGAGTTTCTTGTATTGTCGATCTGTAGCAATAATGAGAGGGTAGTCTGCTGAGTCCTACAACAACAGGCCACAGCCATTCACCATTTACATGCTAATGAGAGGCGAAACTACTAGCTAGTCTCTACTAGCAAATCTAAAGCACTGTGCACAGCTGCTCGGGGCTACCTCATCAAACTCCTCAGTCATCTTTCTGATGATCTCAGCAAACTCCATGTTTGCCTGCATCTCTTCATCTATGACACCCTTACAGCCAGACGCTTGAATAAAGAACTGGAATATCTGCAGAAGGCCGGCATCCCTGTCATTCTTGTAGACGTCCACCCAGTCGTGTGCAACAGACTGCATGTCCACCCGACCAGCTAGAACAGTGTCATATATTGATTTCTCTTCGACCTTTTGCACTCCCTTTCTTCTTTGCCTGGTCGGCGGAGGCATCAGCTCTCCTTCATCATCATCCCCAACCGAGCCAGCAGCTATCATTACAACAACAAATAACATGAAAAGAGAGGGGAGAAAGACATACGGAAATGAACTGCATTATAACGCAAATCCACGTAAAACAACAGAAAAAAATTAAGAAAAAACTACAATGCATCCTGCACAAAGAGAATACAAAACTCACCGACTGAGTCTCTCTGACGCCTCCTGGGTTCCTGCGGCACATTAGCCAAAGTTTCCTTGGCCACCAGCTTTGCCTTTCTAGCACCAGGCATTGTCACACTACAACTGCAGAGCATGTTGCTGTAGGCAAATGTAATTTACTACGTATATGTATGGCATGTGTGGTTGTAGGTAATTGTGGGTGAGATGTTAGTGGGTGTGGGTGAGATGTTAGTGTGATGTTAGTGTGATGTGAGTGGGGTGTGAGTGGGGTGTGAGTGGGATGAGAGTGAGATGTGATGTGAGTGAGATGTGAGTGTGATGTGGGTGAGATGTGAGTGTGATGTGGGTGAGATGTTAGTGGGTGTGGGTGAGATGTTAGTGTGGTGTGAGTGTGATGTGAGTGGGGTGTGAGTGTGATGTGAGTGTGATGTGGTGTGTGAGATGTGAGTGGGATGAGAGTGAGATGAGAGTGAGATGTGAGAGAGATGTGAGTGGGATGAGAGTGAGATGAGAGTGAGAGAGATGTGAGAGAGAGATGTGAGAGAGAGATGTGAGTGAGATGTGAGTGAGATGAGAGTGAGATGAGAGAGTGATGTGAGTGAGATGAGAGTGAGATGAGAGTGAGATGAGAGTGAGATGTGAGTGAGATGTGAGAGAGAGATGAGAGTGAGATGTGAGTGAGATGTGAGAGAGAGATGAGAGTGAGATGTGAGTGAGATGTGAGTGAGATGTGAGTGAGATGAGAGTGAGATGAGAGTGAGATGTGAGTGAGATGAGAGTGAGATGAGAGTGAGATGTGAGTGAGATGAGAGTGAGATGTGAGTGAGATGAGAGAGATGTGAGAGAGAGATGTGAGAGAGAGATGTGAGTGAGATGTGAGTGAGATGTGAGTGAGATGAGAGTGAGATTCGAGAGAGATGTGAGAGAGAGATGTGAGAGAGATGAGAGTGAGTGAGATGAGAGTGAGATGAGAGTGAGATGAGAGTGAGATGAGAGTGAGATGAGAGTGAGATATGAGTGAGATGTGATGTGGGTGAAATGTGAGTGAGATGAGAGTGAGATGAGAGTGAGATATGAGTGAGATGTGAGAGAGAGATGAGAGTGAGATGTGAGTGAGATGTGAGTGAGATGAGAGAGAGATGTGAGTGAGATGTGAGTAAGACGTGAGTGAGATGAGAGTGAGATGAGAGTGAGATGAGAGTGAGATGTGAGTGAGATGTGAGAGAGAGATGAGAGTGAGATGTGAGTGAGATGTGAGTGAGATGTGAGTGAGATGAGAGTGAGATGAGAGTGAGATGAGAGTGAGATGAGAGTGAGATGTGAGTGAGATGAGAGTGAGATGTGAGTGAGATGAGAGTGAGATGAGAGAGATGTGAGAGAGAGATGTGAGTGAGATGTGAGTGAGATGTGAGTGAGATGTGAGTGAGATGAGAGTGAGATGCGAGAGAGATGTGAGAGAGAGATGTGAGAGAGAGATGTGAGAGAGAGATGTGAGTGAGATGTGAGTGAGATGTGAGTGAGATGAGAGTGAGATGCGAGAGAGATGTGAGAGAGAGATGTGAGAGAGATGAGAGTGAGATGAGAGTGAGATGTGAGTGAGATGAGAGTGAGATGAGAGTGAGATGAGAGTGAGATGAGAGTGAGATGAGAGTGAGATGAGAGTGAGATGAGAGTGAGATGAGAGTGAGATGAGAGTGAGATGAGAGTGAGATGTGAGTGAGATGTGAGAGAGAGATGAGAGTGAGATGTGAGTGAGATGTGAGTGAGATGTGAGTGAGATGAGAGTGAGATGAGAGTGAGATGAGAGTGAGATGAGAGTGAGATGTGAGTGAGATGAGAGTGAGATGTGAGTGAGATGAGAGTGAGATGAGAGAGATGTGAGAGAGAGATGTGAGTGAGATGTGAGTGAGATGTGAGTGAGATGTGAGTGAGATGAGAGTGAGATGCGAGAGAGATGTGAGAGAGAGATGTGAGAGAGAGATGTGAGAGAGAGATGTGAGTGAGATGTGAGTGAGATGTGAGTGAGATGAGAGTGAGATGCGAGAGAGATGTGAGAGAGAGATGTGAGAGAGATGAGAGTGAGATGAGAGTGAGATGTGAGTGAGATGAGAGTGAGATGAGAGTGAGATGAGAGTGAGATGAGAGTGAGATGAGAGTGAGATGAGAGTGAGATGAGAGTGAGATGAGAGTGAGATATGAGTGAGATGTGATGTGGGTGAAATGTGTGTGAGATGAGAGTGAGATGAGAGTGAGATGAGAGTGAGATGTGAGTGAGATGAGAGGGAGATGTGAGTGAGATGCCCATTGAAACATTAACTTTAATTCGATGCACTTTTGCCGCTACCATATCAACCAAACTTTCCTCCACCAGATTTTAATGCCCACTCTCTTTACTGAATCACTAAAATCCACGTGTTAACTACTGATTTAATAGCATAAAATCGTAATATTGCAGGTTACAAAGAACAACTTCCATGTGTTGGCTCAATAGCATTTTCTTTAAAGGGATAGTCTACAGAGAAAGCCAAAAATGACATTTTTTGATGCTAGTTTATTTGATATTGGAATGGTTAGGTAGCACTAATTTAATACATAAGCTACCAAAAGACAGTGATTTTCCCAATAGGGGACCAAATTTTATTGAAAAAATTTTCAAAAGTATAAAAATAGCAGTATAAAACTGTCAAGTTTGCACAAATCTATCTTGAATTTCGCGCTGTTAGAAATATCGTCAAAGACTCGTTACATTGTTGTCTATAACGAGGGTACACCCCGCACAGACATAGCGTGCATTCAACTTGTGCGACATTAGTAAACCACCACTGCTGGAGCGCGACTGTGAGTGACCCCCAATATGACGGGACCGGCTTGCATGCCTCGTCATTATTACACAGATACTTATCAGCATTGTGGCTATTTCACATTACGCTATATCAGTGATCAGTGATGACAATAATTATCACGGACAACTTCTCCTATCAGCGATCATTATTAATAATAATAAGCGCTATTATTGCATATCTATTGGTATTATGTATGATGTTGCTATGATTATGAAATAAAAATATCAAAAATATTATTAGCATTTTTTTTATTTAGTATTATTATTATAAGAATAATACTACTAAAATACTAAATATTATTATTATTAATTATAATTTTATAAAAATAACTTGCAAAAAAATTAATTATTATGGTTTCAGCAATGAATGGCCCCTAATAACTAAAATTATTTAATATTTCAATGTTTTTTTTAGTAGTCCACAAAGCAAAAATACCTGAATTGGTGAAACTAAGGGTGTAATAACATTGGAAAATGATAGCTTGACAATTATATCGTATAAGGAAATGAACGAGTTTGGGGTGTACGCCAATCCCGGTGACGAACCAAACAATGTATTGCCGATATCCAAAATGCGATTTCGCATTTTCCCTTAAATCTCACAAACTAAAATGTTAAAAACAACAAAGATATTCCCTTATTTATTGTTACTGCTATTCAAAGTTTGTATAAAAATTTAGTTTTCGCTGTAGAGAATACCTTTAAGGCACAGTATTTACTTGGCTTGCACAATAGAACTGTGTAATTGAACTTGGCCTAATGTTGAACGCGTCACTTTTTTTGCCATCCGAATGTTAAACGAACCCATTTGAGTTCGTAGTAACGAAAAAAAACTAGTCATACAATAAATGGGATTCCACAGCCTGAAAATCACGAGACAAAAAGTCAAGTGAGTCCGATAGCAACATGCGTTGTTGCCATAACTAACAGCAAAAACAATATTTTTCTCTTTTTTAATGATAAAAAGTTTGCTGCTAAAAAATTAATATTACTAGAGAAACACGACTTCAGTAGCCAGTGTAGTATTACTAGAGATAGATGACTTCAGTAGCCAAAGTGCAGTATTACTGGAGATACAAGACTTCAGTAGCCAAAGTGCAGAATCACTAGAGATACACGACTTCAGTAGCCAAAGTGCAGTATTACTAGAGATACAAGACTTCAGTAGCCAAAGTGTAGTATTACTAGAGATACAAGACTTCAGTAGCCAAAGTGCAGTATTACTGGAGATACAAGACTTCAGTAGCCAAAGTGCAGAATCACTAGAGATACACGACTTCAGTAGCCAAAGTGCAGTATTACTAGAGATACAAGACTTCAGTAGCCAAAGTGCAGTATTACTAGAGATACAAGACTTCAGTAGCCAAAGTGCAGTATTACTGGAGATACAAGACTTCAGTAGCCAAAGTGCAGTATTACTAGAGATACACGACTTTAGTAGCCAAAGTGCAGTATTACTAGAGATAGATGACTTCAGTAGCCAAAGTGCAGTATTACTAGAGATACACGACTTTAGTAGCCAAAGTGCAGAATCACTAGAGATACACGACTTCAGTAGCCAAAGTGCAGTATTACTAGAGATACAAGACTTCAGTAGCCAAAGTGCAGTATTACTAGAGATACAAGACTTCAGTAGCCAAAGTGCAGTATTACTGGAGATACAAGACTTCAGTAGCCAAAGTGCAGTATTACTAGAGATACACGACTTTAGTAGCCAAAGTGCAGTATTACTAGAGATACAAGACTTCAGTAGCCAAAGTGCAGTATTACTGGAGATACAAGACTTCAGTAGCCAAAGTGCAGTATTACTAGAGATACAAGACTTCAGTATGTAAAGTGCAGTATTACTGGAGATACAAGACTTCAGTAGCCAAAGTGCAGAATCACTAGAGATACAAGACTTCAGTAGCCAAAGTGTAGTATTACTAGAGATACACGACTTCAGTAGTCAAAGTGCAGTATTACTAGAGATACACGACTTCAGTAGCCAAAGTGTAGTATTACTAGAGATACACGACTTCAGTAGTCAAAGTGCAGTATTACTGGAGATACAAGACTTCAGTAGCCAAAGTGCAGAATCACTAGAGATACAAGACTTCAGTAGCCAAAGTGTAGTATTACTAGAGATACACGACTTCAGTAGTCAAAGTGCAGTATTACTAGAGATACAAGACTTCAGTAGCCAAAGTGGAGTATTACTAGAGATACACGACTTCAGTAGCCAAAGTGTAGTATTACTAGAGATACACGACTTCAGTAGTCAAAGTGCAGTATTACTAGAGATACACGACTTCAGTAGCCAAAGTGGAGTATTACTAGAGATACACGACTTCAGTAGCCAAAGTGTAGTATTACTAGAGATACACGACTTCAGTAGCCAAAGTGTAGTAACTGGTTAAACATTGGCCAATGAAAGTATATAAAAACGAACCATAAAATGTAAATAAGAAGATTGAATATCAAACTTTTGCAATGGGTAAGCAAGAGGGGGGGGGGGGGGGGGTGTGTGTGTGTGTGAGTTAGTTACCTCATCAGTATGCGTCAGGTGGGTGCGAAACATGTTAAGCAAGCCATCGAAAGATCTAAAAATTGTGGTCAGCTTAATTATATACAACAACAAGTGAGACGAGCATTTTGCAGCGGATGAATGACAATTATTGAAAATTTTTCCTTTCAAATAGATTTTAGTGAGGCAACATGTACGTTGCAACTGGCTTGGTTCATCAATCATTTTCACTGTATTATTACTGTTTATTATGGACAAATAGAGACCTAAACGGAGGTAAACCAATTATTTGCCAGTGATAAGTAGATAGCTCGTTGTTATCTCACACGGGACCACTTATTGCGTGCAATCTACTGCTATTTATTTACTATGAGTAATCTAAGTAATTAATTGTCCAAGTAGCAGTCTTATTATTTATTTTGCATTATCTATTTAGAATTTTTTTTAATAGCTATGTTATGTAATAATTTGCAAGCCAAAGTGATAGTGTTATTACTCGCCAAAAACACCATATAGAGGTGCGCAGCTATAATAATTGAATTATCATTTTATAATTATTGCTACCTGCCCAGCATCAGAAATATTCATTGGATTATCATCACAAAAATGGAAAATTATCGCAGCAGGACACAAATCCCAATAATATAATAGTAGCCAAGCCAAACAATCCCTCACACAACAGCCACGCATCTAAAAATTAAATCCAGTTTGATATGATCCCATCCAATCCTCGCTTTCTAGACATTACTGTAAGATGGTAGCGAAAAACACCTAAACTCGGGAGTGACCACTACATTGGCACATCATGGGGCCTGTTTGTGAGCATAACCAACATGTTGGTCTATGCCCAATGCCGAAGGCACATCGGCATCCCCTGATTGGTTAAAACAAAATATTTTCCCAAGATCATCAAGTTTGACCATTTACAACACATTTCCGCTAGAATTTTTATCAACAACGAGCATCTACTTCAAATTCCGAAGAACTGTTCATGTTGTAGAATTTTAACATCCATCTATTTGCAACAAAATAATTTTGATGTAATGCAGATGTTGCCAAAAACAATTCAGTCCAGTGAATTTATTTGACATGGCTCATAAAATAGGGATAATAATTGATAATTTCAACATTACTGAGTACAATTATAATAATAATTAAACTTATTATCAAGTACAACAATAAAATAAATGTTGAATAATTACAATATCCTGAAGATTTGATAATAGTAGGGGTTTGGGGTACGGATGTTTGGGTTTGAACATGATGTTCCATCTTACATTTTTGTAGTTGAGAGCCGACCTGATGATTGTGCCTAGAACTCTTTTATTTTATTTTTCCACCTTCTTTCCAAGCACATGAAACAATTTGTAGTCATCCAATAGTTTTACCACCTTCTTTTACTATTTTATTGCTTGTTATTAGTATAATACATAATAACATATATATATATATATATATATATTGTACAGGAAAATAGCGTGACTTCCTGTGGATACCTGTAAACAAACAATCATAGCAACAATTCTGTAAACTGCGTACATGACAAACGTATCGTACCCTTTTTCTTTGTGTAGCCAATCTTATACCGCTAAAGCTATTTTCATACGTACTTGAATCGCTCTTTGTTAGCCTCCCTTCCTTGTATATGTCATTAGGGCTAACTGCTACACAAAAGAACCTTAGTAACACTTTGTATAAATACAGCAGCTGAGCCCTTCACTAATCAGTGTAATCTTGGAGGCTCAGCAGGTTTTAGTTAGTAAGAATAAAACACCAGTATGCACTCACTCAAGTTTATCTTGAATCTCTCTCACACCTATACGGACTAGACAGCTCTAGCACTTCAGAAGACGACTGCTTCAACGACCTACTATTATTGGTCTAGAAGCCTTCAGTTGTCTAGGAGTGGCAGGCGAGATACAGACCTGCCTGGCAGACGTTGCCTATCCAAGCCTACCTTTGGCAGACGATGCTGAAGGACAGGAAGTGGTACCGACGGCCTGCCAGCAAGCTGGTTACAGCAAGTAGATGACTCTGCCTACCTAGGGGTAGTGCAGGTGGCTACCGGGGCAACCGTCGTTGTTGCCATAAAATCCTGCACAATAATATAATTATTATTATTATATTATTATTTATATATAATAATTAAGAATAATAAATAATATGTAATAAATATATAACATATATATATGCAAACATTATATAATGATGTATATAATAATTATCAAAATAAAAATATAATATATGTTTTAATAAAATAATCTATTATTATTATTATTTATTATTATTAAATTAAACAACAACAACAAACAAACAACATCATTCATCATCATGCAAATGAAACTGCTATACATCAACAACTAACAGCTGTCTGTGAGTAAAACCAGGACCAGGAGCTGCGAGTTGATGCCGGAAACGGTCCTTCGCAGTATACGACGTAAATCTAAATCTTATCAGTGTAAATTTGGTACAATAATACTTCAATGGACAGAGAAAAAAGCAACTGATGATCAACAACAAGTGGAACCAAGTTGTGATCAAAATACAAGAAAAGGCTATAATTTGGCGGGTGCGACGTTGTGGGAGTAGCCGTGAAAACTTTCAAACAACATCACTAATCACGGGCTATACATTGGTGAGCAACAGGTACTGTAACCTAAGTGCAATGCTTTTGATTTCTGTGGAAAGGGCTAACTCAAGGAGCCGCTGACGAACACGCGTGAGACAGTTAGCCAATAAACAGCAAGCAAGCTTCTCATTGGGAGCTATAATACGGGATCTAGCTCTATGTTCCGGTGGTTCTATATTCCGGTGGGTCTATGTTCTGGTGATTTTGGCTCTATGTTTCGGTGAATTATTTTTCATAAAAAAATGCTACTGTTGAGCACTATTAAAAATGGACGCTACCTTTCGCAGTAAACTATTACTAAATTATTTTATAATGAAGTTTTGTTTTTTCATTGTTTTTATTGCTAATAAAATTAGTTTATTACTTGTTGCATAATCATAAACTGTTTTCATTAAAGTTTTTTTCAAACCAAGTACCAAATCAAATAATACAATCAGTTGGAACTTCATTGTTTTTAAATGTGAAAGACGCTCGACGATAGTCTTCTTCTATGAAAACTAATTCACCTGAACATAGAGCCAAAATCGCCGGAACATAGGCCCGCCGGAATATAGAGCCACCGGAACATAGAGCGTTCGCGATAATACGCGGGCGCAACTATTTCAACTCTCAGTTATATTTATTAGCTTCCTGTGAACCTCATTTTTCTCTCGATTAGATGCCTTGAGCCACTACAGATCGTTTTTTAACTTTTTACTTCTCAATATCAACTCAAAAATGATAATAATCTTTTTACAGTTAGAAACCAAAAATATTTTTATATCCAAGTTCTATTTCACTTAACTTTGATGGATGATGATGATGATCATAATAATAATAATAATAATAAATAAATAGTAATAATAATAATAATTAATGATGATCATCATCATTAAATTTAATTATTATTACTATTTGTTATTATTGTGATCGAATCGATGCTGTTGTTGTTGATCCTCCATCATTTACCATAATAACAACAATACAAAAATAATATTACTATAATATTAATTGATAATAATAAATTGTTCATTTATTTAGTAAAATGGTAATATATAAATGTAGAATCCAAAGTTTTCTCCAGTAGGTTATGCTCAAGTTTTGGTTTTATTATGTTGTTGTTGTTTATTTCATTATTATTATTATTATAAATATTATAATTATTTTCCAACTTTTATTACAACTAACATCATCATCCTCATGTCTTCCTCCCTGTTACCCATACCCAAGGGGTCTAGGAGATCTGGGCTAATGTAACATAACGTGATAAGCTAGAGGTTGGGCATGACAGCAGTTTTATCAGCTGTGAGTTGCCTAATAATAATGGCTGATAAATACATATGCTAAAAACAAATCAACAATATTCTTCTTACATCTGAAACATTACATTTGGCGATGATGATGTCTGATTTAAAAGAACTAGCTAGTCAAGGGACTCATGTAGCGAGCAATCATGTCGTACCAATGGCATTTGCACCTCCATTTTTGAGCACCCCAAGAAAGCCACTAATACCATGGATGACTTGGATAAAGATATATGACTATTATGCAATTATGGCACAGCTGGGGAGAGCATATGAGCAGACGCAGAAGGCTTATTTGACCAATTCTTTTGGTGTGGAAGGCCAGAGATTGTTTTTCAACATGCCTGTTAGTGATAGCATTTGTGCTGCTGCCAGAGCTGCTATGAAAAGACATGTTACACCAGTGTGCAGTGAAGTGGTAGAGTAGATTAAGTTTAGACAGCAGAGGCAACTGGCCTATGAGAATTATGAAGATTATGTGAATACTTCGAGGGAGCTTCTGTTCGACTGTAACTAAACAGCTTGTGAGCAGGATATGCTCAGAGATAAGATTATTGGGAAGTGCCATTCAAACAAACTTCGTGAAAGACTCTTGTACTTGTTTGTGAGGATGCATTATTATCATTGGATACAAAATTATCTATAGCTGAGATCAAGGAGACAGTGGGCCAAGATACACAGACAATAACTGGCAGTGAGTCTCGTTGTAGTATGACAACAAATTTTGCTAAAGTTCATGCTTTAAGTAAGCCAAGCAAGTATGCTCAGGTTAGGCAAGATAGAGCTACAAAGGTTGGTGTTACTGACAGTGATGTAGTGTGCTATAGCTGCTCCAATGTGGGTCATAAATCCACTTACCCAAGATGTGCTGCAAGAGGTCAAGCCTGTTGTGATTGCAAGGTTGTTGGTCACTTTGCTAATAGTAAGAAGTATAGGCATGCTGCTGCCATTGCTAAGACCAACCAGATTGTTTCTCTAAATGAAACTAGTGGGTTTTCAGTAGCAAATTATGACAGTATAGACAGAGATGGCTCATTTTACTGTTTCAATATTAACAGCAGTAACTCAATAGATAGTAGTGCCAGTGCTATTATGATGAATGCAATTGTTTTAGTGTCTGATAATGCTGGTGAAAATATTTTGTTTCAAGTATATACTGGTGCAAAGGTTTCCATAGTTTCACTTGATGTATATCAGAAGTATTTCCCTATGTCTATGTTAAAAGAATCTAGGAAGCGTTTGGCAAACTACTTGAGAAATAGCAGTGTGTAAGGTAGCTAGTAGGTGTGTTTCTGTTGAAGCAAATTCTTGTGTAGTAGATTTGTATGTGGTAGAACATGGCACACCCATAATAGGTAAGGATATAATTTAAAATTGTGTGTAAAATGCTCATGTCACCAAGCTTGTTCACGATGTCAAGTCGAAACAGAATTTTACTACTCACACTGTTATATTTTAGATCAGGTTGCTTGTATTGTAATCAGAACACAACTGGTTAGCAATCGAAAAGGCCGGAGATCAACAAGGTAATTGCACAGCTGTGTAAAACTAGCTGGAAATTAAGCTGCTATCCAATAGCTGGCTTATGCTAAATACAACAGATTCTCCCACCTTAAAATTTCAGCTGCATTACATTAGAAATGGTGCAATATAAACAAAACAGTGCAAAATTATGATCATGTAAGTTACGAATTTACCAGATCAAAAGCCCAGACGTTCTGGTGGTTTTCGCTCCCTATTTGAGCTCCTTAGTACTGGTGGTGTGGTAACCTGAGAGGAAGGTGTACTTACTGCCTGAGACATTTGAGTTGTAGGCTGCGGTGGTACCAGATGCGGAGGCAAGACGTCCCTCCGCGGAGAAGAGAATGGCTGCAGGTCTTCTGAACTGGCAAACGAATTATTATTCCTAGAAAGCACATTATATGACAGCTGACCCAGCAAAGATTCCCTGATATCTGGGGAGGATTCTAGTGGCATAGGTAAATCACTGTTGGCAACCCCTTCACGGCTCTTAAGTTGATCAATGTGCCGCTTCCATTTTCTCCCCTCAACTTCCACATAATAGCATCATGGGCCAATTTGGTCAATAATGATGCCTGGTTTCAACTTTACTGCTCCCAGATAACATCTCACCCACATGAAAGCACCTACTTCAAAATCACGAGGCTTCATGTCAGGTCTAGCAACCCATTCTTAAACAAAATATCTGGTCTTACACAGTCTAACCTTGTTCTTAAATGTCGCCCTAGCATTAAGTTTGCTGGACTTTGTCCTGCAGTAGAATGTGGGGCATTGCGATATGCTAAGAGAAACCTGTCAAGTCTGTAGTGCAAACCTACATTCTCCATATCAGTCTGGGACGCTTTGAGGGCATTTTTCACTGTTTGAACAAAACGTTCAGCTAGTCCATTTGTGGCTGGGTGATAAGGAGCACCAAGTTTATGCCTGATGTCTAAGTGAGTCATGAAACTCTCAAATTCACTGCTGCAAAACTGTGGGCCATTATCACTTATAAGTTCCTCCGAAACTCCCTATCGAGCAAATATTGTTCTTAGCAAATTTACAGTACTTTGTGAGGTTGTAGACTTTGTGATACAAACTTCTGGCCACTTAGAAAAATTAGTCAACAACCACTAACAACATATAACCCCTTTTATTGGCCCTGCATAATCTGCATGAATACGTTGGTAGGGTCGAGTTGTAGGTAGCCAGGGATGTAAATTAGCTATCTTGGGGTCATTGCTCATAATCATGCATGAGTCGCAAGTCCTACTGACTAGTTCTATTTCTTTATCAAGACCAGGCCACCAAATTAATGACCTGGCTACTGACTTAATTTTGCACATCCCAATGTGACCCACTTGAAGTTGTTGCAAAAGACTACCACGTAAGGATTGTGGTATAACCACTCTGTTACCCCACATAACCACCCCTGACATGACAGATCGCTCCTCTCTACGGTTGAAGAAAGGAGTTAAGTTCAAATTCTCGTCAGACAGTTTACTCGGCCAACATTCGTTTGTTAACCGCAACACTTTAGATAGAAACACATCTCTAGTGGTTGCTTTTGCTACCTGTGAGGAGGTAATTGGAAGTTCGAGTTCACTAACTTTGAAAACGAATGCAATTTGTTCTTTGTACTCATTTGTAGGTGACTGGTCGGGATATCGTGAAAGAGAATCAGCTTTGTTTTCAGTACCGCGTCGCCACCCAACGCTATAATTGTAGCTTGAAACCTTTAAAGCCCATCTTTGAATGCGTTCTGCTGTCATGGTTGGAAGGCTTTTTTCTGGGGAAAATATCTTGCTCAGGGCCTGGTTATCTGTGACTAAAACAAACTTGCGGCCGTAGAGAAAATGTCTAAACTTGCCCAATCCAAAAACAATAGCTAGACCTTCACGCTGTATTTGTGGGTATAAAATCTGAGCTGGGGTAAGTTTCTGGGATGCGAGCTGTATTGGGCGGTCTTCCCCTTCAATGTTATGTGAAAGTACCGCTGCCATACCAACTCCTGAAGCATCACATGTCAATTTAACTGGTAAGTTGGGATCAAAGTGAACCAACAATTTACTTTCTCTCATTAAAGTTTTGGGTTTCTCAAATGAACTACTGACTTCTCCATTCCAATCAAATATAACATGATTTTTTAGCAAAGCATGCATTGGGGCGATAGTTGATGCCAGATTAGGCAAATAACGTCTGTAAAAGTTAAGTAAACCCAAATATGGCCTAATCTTGGATTTATCCTTAGGGGTTTCTGTCTGTAGAATACTATCTATCTTTGCGGGAATGGGCCTGGTACCTTGTTCATCAATAATGTGACCCAGGTAACTTACTTTTGACTTGAGAAACGAACATTTGGCTAATTTTAATTTTAAGCCATACTGCGCTATGCGTTTAATTACTAGCTCTAACCTATGATTATGTTCCCCTACAGTACGTCCTGCTATTAGAATATCGTCGTAATAAATGTGTATACCTTCTATGCCTCTAAGCACACTCTCTACAGTCCTTTGCCACAATGAAGGAGCAGTTTTTATTCCATATGGGAGACTGGTGTATTGGTACAGGCCTCTATGAGTGACTAAAGTTAAAAGTTTCCTTGACAAGACATCGATGGACATTTGATTGTAAGCTTGCGTAAAATATAGATTCGAGAAGTATTTATTGCCTGCCAAATTACATAATATATCCTCCATGTTAATTTGAGGTGGTGCTACCTCCTTCAACAATGGGTTAACTGTTGACTTGAAATCCCCGCAAGGCCGAACTGACCCATCAGGTTTAGGAATGAATAGTAAGCTAGTGGACCATTCACTATGCTCTACGGTGGTCAAAATGCCATCATGCAACAATCGGTCCAGCTCTTTATCAGCTGTTGGCTGGAGTCCCAAGTATACAGAGTGCCAAAGGCACTCTGTATACTTTCGATCGTTTTGGAGTAGCCCCATCGATAAACTCAAGCTTAGCCGGTGAACCTTTTAACAAACCTTGCCCCTTAAAGATATCAGAGTACTTGGAGAGTAGTTTGTCTAGGTCAATTACCGGTGTGCAAGTTACACTTTTGATGGACCGCCAGTCCACACAGAGCTCTTCCAGCCAGTCTCTCCCCAGCAAAGTGAAGCGTGACTCCCTCAGCACATGCAACCACAGCGCCTTTACTTGACCAAGATATTCCACTGTTACATACATGTTACCCTCACATTTCACCACATCACCAGTGAAGCTACAAAAATTCACATTCGATTTGATAAGTTTCACATCACTGAAAAACTGTTGGTATACATTATAAGGAATAAGTGAAATGCATGCACCAGTGTCAATATCCATCAGCAAATTGGTGCCATTGACTAAAATATTCACTGAATACTGGTTGGAAACTCGCGATTTGGTTACAACTAAAGTGTTAGCAACTGTTAAATGATCAAAACTACAGTCTGAGTTCCCTTCGCCAAGGTCTCTGACGACATTATCTTGCACTCTATTGTTGTTGTTACACATTGGCTTAATGTGCCCAATCTGACCAAAAATATGGCAGGTAGCCTCGTTAAAACGGCAAACTTCTGCAAGATAATTTTTCCCACATCTCCAACACTTTTCACGTGAATACTTAGCTTTAGTAGCTGTTAGTCCCAGGCCAGGGGCTAGATTAGAGGATGTCTGGGACCTTTGTGCAGTTGGGCCCCTCTCATTAGACTGCCTCCCTGGGTTGATGGCTTCAACCTCTGCCACTGGAGCTGATGATGATTGTTGAGCCATTGTACTCAGCTGGTACTCATCCATCTGTGTTGCCAAGGTAACAGCTGCTTCCCAAGTCAAGGTAGGTCCTTCTCTAATCAGTGTCTGACGAATAGTTTCCAATCGAACAGCTGCTACCAGTCGGTTCCTAAGTTTTTGCTTCAGCTGAGCAGATGATCCAAAGTTACAATAGGTAGAAAGTTGTTTCAATGCTAAAACAAATTCTGGTATTGATTCTGTACTAGGTTGAGTACGAGTGTCAAACACGTAAGCTTCGGCAACCTCATTTCTCCGAACAAAGTGATCATCAAACTGTTTCACAAGCTCATCATACATTTTGTCGGCAATTAGCTCAGGGGAGCATAAGTTCACAAGTAGCTGAACAGCGTCGCCGCCAAGAACAGCAATCAAAGAAGCCTGTTTCTTGTCAACATCAGTAACTTCGTTTACCACCAACCATGAGCTGAGTCTTGTTTTGTAGGTCGGCCAATCGTCTTTATCAGGTTTGAACACATCAATGTTCCCAATAGGCATAGTTGCACTGACGTATATGAGTTATAGTACCGATCCTCATCGCCAATCTGTTATATCTTAGAGCAGGTTGCTTGTATTGTAATCAAAACACAACTAGTTAGCAATCGAAAAGACCGGAGATCAACAAGGTAATTGCACAGCTGTGTAAAACTAGTTGGAAATTAAGCTGCTATCCAATAGCTGGCTTATGCTAAATACAACACATACTGCCAACCTGCATCCTATACCTCTTAATTTGCGAAGTAAGGTCGCTGCTGAGGTGCAACATTTGGTGTCAGAAGGTATCGCAGAACCTATAGATTCTTCAGAGTGGATATTACCTATTGTTGTTGTCAGTAAAAAGGATAGTGAGGACATCAGACTTTGTGTAGACTTGTCCCGGGTGAACCAGTCTACTGTCTTAGATTGTCACCCACTGCCAAGGATTGAGGAGGTATTCAATTTGTTATTTATTACCAAGGTGTTCTCTACACTTGATTTAAAATGAGCATATAGCCAAGTACCCCTGCATCCTGATTCGGGATTTGACTGCATTTGTTCCAGATGATGGCTTGTTTATATTTAAAAGAATATCATATGGCTTGGCATCAGCACCCTCATTATTTCAGCAAATGATGGGTATTATTTCACATAACCAGGAGGGAGCTCAGTGCGATCTAGACAATATTCTAGTATATGGTAGATCTATGCAGGAGCATGATACAAGGCTCAAGCAGGTGACCCAGAAGCAGAATAGTGTCAATTTAAAGCTAGTTTACAACATGTGTGTCATTGGTTAACCAAAAGTGAACTACTTAGGGGTATTACTTTCTGGTGAAGGTATTGAGCCACAAGAGGACAAGCTAGCTGCCATGCTGTTTGCTGGAATGAAGCCAACAACAACAACAACAACAGGTGAACTCCGGACTTTCTTTGGTCTAATTCAGTACTACCATAAGCATCTTCCAAACTTGGCTGCTCTGTCATTGCCCATTGGAAAAGTTCTTCGGCCTAATGATGAACCATCAAACATAAGTCTCGAGCAGCAAACATGCATAGATGAGGTCAAGCAAAATTCGTTTTGTAGTACCGCGGCGTCGACTTTTGACGAGCATCTTCCTACCAAACTGACAACAGATGCCAGTATGAAGGATTTAGAGGTTTTATCACAGGTTCATCCAGGTGGTAGTGAGCGTGTGGTTGCTTTTGTTTCCAAAGCCCTGACACCAACTGAGGAGAAAAACAACGTTCTAGAGTTGAAAGCCCTCACTTGTTCGTGAGCTGTTGAGCATTGGCATGTTTATTTATGGGGTAGGCATTTCAATTTGGTCCATTGTCCTTTCACTACAACATATGGTTCTACTAATAAGAGAGCAGGTCATAGAGTTTCTAGGTTGAGGTCAAGGCTAATGGTATACCCTTTTGTGGTTGAATATCAAAGAGGAAAGTTGAACACTGTAGCGGATGGGCTGTCGCGACTGCCTATAGCAGATCGATCATTTGCGGATGTGGAGAGTGAATGGGTGGCAGGCATTTCTGCTGTTAAAAAAAATGATTTTGTTATTGCCTGTAATCATAAAAAAATTGTGTCGAATGGTGAAACACAATTGGGTTGGTCAAACTGAGTTGGACAACTTATATCAGAGGTTGAAAGATGAGCTCAGTGTAAGTGGCGATTTGGTGTTGAGATGTGGGAAGACAGTTATACCAGAGAGCTATTAAAGTAAGCTCATCCAGATTTCTCGTGAGAACCACCAGGACATTGCAAAGTGTCAGAGTCAACTGCGATCTATGTATTGGTGGAAAGGGATGGATAAGCAGATAGAAATAGCTGTCAGTAATTGTCATATTTGTGCAGAAAATGTTTTTATCTTGCAATGCACCATTGCAACCAGTTCCATTACCGGAATGCTGTTGGCAGAAGGTTGGAGTTGATATTACAGGTCCATCTGGAATAGCAAATAAAAACTGTCGTTATGCAGTTGTTCTCATTGACTATAGATCTAAGTGGTTTGAGGTTGGTTTTATGAAAACTGTTACATCCAAGAGCGCCATGGTCTTGCTCAGGAAGGATATACAAAGTCTTTAGTGAGTGACAATAGTTCATAATTTGTTTCTGGTGAGTTTGAGAAGTATTTTGAAATGCGGAACATTAAGCATTACAAGAGTAGCTTATATTATCCACAAGCAGATGGAGAAGTTGAGAGGTTCAATAGAACTCTCGAGAACGTTATGAAGAAGACTGCTGCTGAGCGTACTAGAGATCAAGAGTGTTGTAGAGTTCATTGAAGCATACAAGTCAAAACCTCGCACTGTTACTGGGGTGTCCCCTGGTGCTTTAATTCATCGGAGGCAAATAAAAACCAAGTTGGCTCTATATACAACTATAGTGCCAACAGCAGATACTGGCATTGATGAGGCAGTTAAGATTTAACAACACAAAATGAAAAAGTATTCTGATAGCAGGCGAGCACCAGTTGATCAGGACATTTAAGTCAGAGGCTTGGTATAAGTTGAAAAGCAGAGTAATCTAAAGGGCCAGTAAGAGTGTTCCTAGCCGATAGTAGTAGCTGCAAGCTGTGATAGTAATCCTGTAGAATTACAAACTAGTCAGAGATACAATTAAAGCACTTTAGCCCCGGTGCCTTTGTCTGCAAATACAGAATCTACCATTTCCAACATATTGCCAAACACTTCTTAGGTTCTTCGTTCACCCAGTGCTAGAGTAAGGCATAAACCTAGTTACCTGCATGATTGCGTTTGCTAATCGGACACTACTGTAACAAGATTGGTTATTTTCAACATTTACTGTCTGTTTTACAATTACAGTTTTGCATATGCTTTACTTATATTATGTTACACTTTACTGTCAAGGTTATTCCAGTTTACATGTTTTACTGAAAGCAATTTTATTTTGGTAAAAAAAATGTAGAATCTAAGGCTTCTTTCAGTAGGTTATGCTCACGAGAATAGTTTAAAAGGGGTTGAACATGACAGCAGTGTTACTAGCTATGAGTTGCCTAATGGCTGATAAATACATGTGCTCAAGACAAATCAACACTATTCTTACATCTGGAACATAACAATAAACAAAAAGGAAAATATGAAAAATTGAAACTAATAAAATGCATCATTGCAAAATTCTACCACAAATCACATCAAACAGCGAGTAAAAATGTTTTCAAAGTGAGAGCAGATTAAAATAATTAGTAATAATATCAGAAAAAATTGTAATCAATTTATTTTGAACTGACAGCATCATGGATCTCTAACCAAAACCACTGACACACTCGGGTACTGATCACTGATTATTATTATTTATTTGTGGTTCTTTACTTCACATCTTGAACTTATGTTTGAATAGAAAGTTCACTCCATATATCAAAATAATTGCGAAATTATTGATATTATTTCAAACTAAAATTATGAAGAAGATAGATTTGTACTGGAAATCTATTGGGCGAACGACTTCCTGCTTTTTTGGTAATCTACCAACAATAAATGGTCAACGTTGCTATTATTATTTATGATCTGCGACTACAATTTAAGCTTACAATATTCTATTTACTCTGCACCCACTCTACTACGTGGCAGTTATAAAAATCTCCATCTCATAGTAGTCACTGCACTAACACTAGTTTAGCCGGGCAAGTCTATTGACACTGCAAGTTAACAGAGACTATTAGTTCGTTGTTAAGTAAACCACTGCCTATATTATTGCTACTAGAGGTGGTGAGTAATTACACGGCAAGTTAAATCATAATAGGAGTTGAAAATATTAACTGGGCCTGTTTTCGGTCCACCTGCAGACAGACTATCAACTGGGCCTGTTTTCGTTCTATTAGCAGACTACTTACTGGGCCCGATTTCAGTCTTGTTAGAGAATCGGCATAACTTTACTTCGCTGTCATAACTTTATTTATGTTATTCACAATCTTTTATGCCTCCTTTTTACTGAACAGATACATTATTTTTTGAGGCTAAACTATTTTCAACCACCGTAATTACAAAGGTAAACAGCTTCTGGGCCTCTTCCTTTCAGTGTAGTAAAAAGAGGTACAGCTGAATCATCTATACTGGGAAGTAGAGACTTAAGCCTGCACTCTCTTTTGTTTTTGTCCTTTGACCCCAAGTACAGGACACAGAAGTTTACATATACCCTGGCAGACAACTTGCTCTAGACGACCTTGTGGTTTGAATTAACAAGTACGGTCTGACAGGTGGCAGACATCGTTAGCAACACTAGCCTACCAACGTTCAGTCTCAGACACACTATGCTGAAGAACAGACATTAACTGAGCCTGCCTGTTAATATTTCAGTGGACATCTGTTGGCCTGTCTAAAGTGGCCCTGTCCACCTGGAGGTCCACCTGGAGGTCTACCTGGAGGTCTACCTGGAGGTCCACCTGGAGGTCCACCTGGAGGTCCACCTGGAGGTCTACCTGGAGGTCTACCTGGAGGTCTACCTGGAGGTCTACCTGGAGGTCCACCTGGAGGTCTACCTGGAGGTACTGCATGTTGCTACTGACAGCATTGCACAGAGTGTTATCACAGATTCCTGCACAGATTAAAAATAGTAGATGTTCCTCGTAGACTGCCAGCAACAGCTACTGATGATTTCATAAATGATCATAATTTAATACATACGTGTGCCTTATTTATGATGATTGGTTTGTCAAACTAAAGCAGTGCATTCAGCCTAATGAGATGCTTGAAAATGTCTTGGAAACAGCATTAAAGAATAATCACACCGGAACACTCACGAGTGGTAGTTGTTGTTGAACTGAGGAGCTTGAAGCCCTGAAAAAGCTAATTTGTTTTCTCAAATAGCAAGACTACAAAAGTGAAGCTTGCAGAACTGCCAACCAATAGTTGCTACTTTTGGAATCTATCAGTCGACTAAAAATAAGAAAAAACAGCTAAATTAATTTACCTTGATTATCATCTGTGTCATATTATTCGTGTAACCAAAGTAAGATTTAGTAATTTAATGCATGTGCAACAATTTTTTCCCTAGCTCTCTAGGAAAATACAACTCTACTGGACCCTAGTAAGTCTGGAGTTATGGGAACACAACTATTTTTGGTTGACTACTTGACTACTCGAGGGTAGGCAGATGCTTAACATAAATTGGATCATCTTTATATTTTTTTTAATTGTGGAAGTACGTTCAAGACTTTTCTCAGGAGACACGACTACAGCAAGTTACCTGTCTTTCTCAGTCTTTTATCTGGTTAGCTAAACTTCACTGGAGAGCTGAATACAGATAAACCTAGTTATATGTATAACTAGGGGAGATGAATACAAACGGGAGTTTATCTATCTCCTTATATACAACCTGCTGGCAAAACTCTCTCTGGAGCTGGTCAAAGATGCGACTGGTTGCTTATAGAATTAAGGAAGGCGACTTGGGGCAAAGGCCCATCGATCTCAGTGCAGATTTCAGGCTCGTATAACTCTTTCTAGATCTGGGCACAGTTTTGACCAGTTACCCATACGTATCATTCGTAGGTCTTATCACTGCCACATAGTAGAGTGGGTGCAGAGAGACTCACAGTTAAATTTGAGCAGAATTTTTGTAGCATAACGCACAACTTTAGTCCCTGCCAACTGTGGCAAAAATGATAAAAATTCAGGTCTATGATGTAGTAGTGGTCCAAGTTTTTTCCCTGACTGGACAAGATTTAATAGGTCAACTACGCCTGTTTTTATACAACTGTTAAGAAAAATGTTTGTACCATAAAGTCGTGGCTACACACCTACATTTTGTAGGAATATGACGAAAAAACGTTTCGTTGCGTCGCTCTGGTGGCTACACACACAGATGGCTGATCGCTGCAACGCTACGGAGTGTCCAGTGAGGCAAAGAGGACATAATTATTGAAAATAGTCAATATAATAACTGTTATAAATATAAATTATAATAATTAATTAATTGTTTCTTCATAATACTAGATAAATAATTTATTATCTGTGATAAGTAATTAAAGTTTATAAATAATAATTAGTTGTTTATAAATAAAAAGTAACCTCTTTGATAAAAGTAACAAATGGTCTGTTGGCCAATTAGCTATGACCATGTCATGGTTGAATTATAAAAAAGTTCGCTGGAGTCGTCTAATTTCGTCCTTATGTTTTATCCAATCAAGAGTGGTTGCTTAATAATAATTCTCCAATCACCGAAGCGTCAGACAAAAAACGTTTTCGTAGACCAACGTGTTGGTCTACGAAATTGAGCATCTTTTTGTAAAAAAACGTCGCTTGCAAATAAAAAAAAAACGCGTTTTTACCGCATACCTACAAAACTTGTAATTACGGTGGCTTAACTGGTTAAATTATTGTTGTACCATTTTGCTCATTTTGCAGAAACAGCGAAACAAGTTCTTAGTTATTAGTAATGATAAATCGAAAACTTGTATTCCATGTTCAATAATTTTAATACAATGTTATGTAATGATAAAAAGTGTTTGTCATACCAATTTATGTCCATAAAGCATATGTACAGGTGGATTTTTCCACGCCGCTCTACTGCTATATAAGTGCTGGCTCTATTGGACAGCATCATTGCTGAGCCACTACCACACTTAATTTCTTCCTCATGCTCATCAACAGCAATTTGCTGCTTCGCAATAGTGATTTTTTTGGAAGATTATTTACACGAACATACAACCAAAGTCTCCACCAAGTATAGCCCCCTCCCGTAACCCCAACCATAAACAATCCATGCCAAAAGGTTTCCTACCGGTGATAAACGTTATAGTTTCTTGTGCACTGACCCAAAGTATCAATATCAAAGTAGCTAAGTCTCCTCGGCTCTTCAGTTTTATCCTCTTACACTTTTTCTCATCTATCATCATCTCTACCTCAGACACTGATGTGAAATGCCCTTGACTGTGGTTTTCTACTGGTCACTAAAGTGCTAAGACAATGCAGTCATGCCATATGCTCTTTTTTTAAGTGAATGTCCGCAGTAGTTTTACTGTGATTATGAATTGTCAGATATGCTAGTCTTCATCCCAAGACCAGGAATTGGTGACCAGCTCAAACTAGAATGATACGTTATGACAGTTGCAATGTCAGTATTGTATCATGCTTATAGCCTGATAGCCATATGTCTCATCATCTGAAAAGACCAAATAATCGATTGCCTTCACTGGGGCCCAAACCAGGGTCTCCTAAAGCGCTCATTTGCTTAGTCAAAACATCAGGTGCTCCTACTTTTTTTCAACTCTACACCACTGACAGTTTGACCAGGCGGGGAAAAGACGGGAGATAAACAGGGTAGAGCCAAGCAAAAAAATGTGGAACAAAGGTTGTATAGAGTGAGACGGTGGTTAGAAATAGTGTCGGGCAAGGAAGGGTGAAGTGGAGTAGAGGGGTAGCTGGAGGTAAAGTATGTCAGAGGCAAGAGCAGAGTTAGAACCTGGCAGGAGTAGAGCAACAGGAGGGGGGATGATGAGAAGTACAGCTTTCTTGGGGTTGTAGTAGGGCAGAGTTTATGGGCACGATTGAATATGACAGGTATTACTGTTGGTGCTATGTATTTTTCTACCTTTATTTTTATTTATCCATGGCTGAGGTGTTTTCTCATTATCACAAATTTGGTGATTTATGCTTTTGCATGTTCATGCTATTTGTGGAGAAATGGAAATTTTAGTCTAACTTCACGTTACCAAAACCAAACCTTGTATTGGCGAATTCTCTGACAGTTGGAATGGAAGGGCTTCTGTTTCCTTGCTGATACGTTAGCTTTAATCCCAGCTATCTAAGCAGGTTTTGGTAGCGGCGACTTACTGGTCCGCTGTTTGTTTGAGATTTATCAAGTGGCACAACAAAAAGCAGTCGATAATATCTCACTGGTTAACTGGTTTTCAGATTCACTGAGCAGTGTTTGCTGAACGATGGACGACTGGAGTGACGATGAAGCTGTTTTGGAGGCGATAAAAGATGAAGAGCCAAAAGGTATTAGATACTACTAGTGTAGCTAGTGTCTCTAGAATTGTACAGTTGAATTGTGACTTATATTCTTATGGAATGACTCAGCGCTCTGACGCATCTCTCTACACATTTGCAGCAAGTGACGTACTTGAGTTTGCCTTCCCATTCGAACCATACAGCATACAAAAAGAGCTCATGTCCAGGCTGTATGAGACGCTGGAGGGGGGCAAGGTTGGCATATTTGAAAGTCCGACAGGCACTGTAAGTTGTCTACACTTGTTGTATTTGAGGGTGGACAACTGATAGTACATTATATTACACTAGATAGTAAAGTCTTACTGCTCATGCGTAAACTCAAGAGCGTTATGATTTAGATACAGTCGACTGTTTCCTGTATATTTTATTGTATAACCATCGTATCTCACCTAGACACACTTTTACACATTTTGTATTATGCATATTAAATTCGTGTGAAGGTTCTCAGAAAAAGCTCTTAAATTGCATTTACCAAATACAATGATGTTCTCTTTTAATGCTCATAAATAGTAGTGTTACATCTATAGTATTAGATATACAATATTAGATATACTGTGTTACATCTATAGTATTAGATATACAATATTAGATACACTGTGTTAGATCTCTAGTATTAGATATACAATATTAGATACACTGTGTGAGATCTCTAGTATTAGAGCTACAATATTAGATATACTGTGTTAGATCTCTAGTATTAGATATACAATATTAGATATACTGTGTTACATCTCTAGTATTAGATATACAATATTAGATATACTGTGTTACATCTCTAGTATTAGATATACAATATTAGATATACTGTATTACATCTATAGTATTAGATATACAATATTAGATATACTGTGTTACATCTCTAGTATTAGATATACAATATTAGATATACTGTGTTACATCTCTAGTATTAGATATACAATATTAGATATACTCTGTTAGATCTCTAGTATTAGATATACAATATTAGATATACTGTGTTACATCTCTAGTATTAGATATACAATATTAGATATACTCTGTTAGATCTCTAGTATTAGATATACAATATTAGATATACTGTATTACATCTCTAGTATTAGATATACAATATTAGATACACTGTGTTAGATCTCTAGTATTAGATATACAATATTAGATATACCGTGTTACATCTCTAGTATTAGATATACAATATTAGATATACTCTGTTACATCTCTAGTATTAGATATACAATATTAGATATACTGTGTGAGATCTCTAGTATTAGATATACAATATTAGATATACTGTGTTACATCTCTAGTATTAGATATACAATATTAGATATACTGTGTTACATCTCTAGTATTAAATATACAATATTAGATATACCGTGTTACATCTCTAGTATTAGATATACAATATTAGATATACCGTGTGAGATCTCTAGTATTAGATATACAATATTACATATACCGTGTGAGATCTCTAGTATTAGATATACAATATTAGATATACCGTGTTACATCTCTAGTATTAGATATACAATATTAGATATACTGTGTTACATCTCTAGTATTAGATATACAATATTAAATATACCGTGTGAGATCTCTAGTATTAGATATACAATATTAGATATACCGTGTGAGATCTCTAGTATTAGATATACAATATTAGATATACTGTATTACATATCTAGTATTAGATATACAATATTAGATATACCGTGTGAGATCTATAGAGTTATACATTTTTGAGCAGGGCAAGTCTATGAGCATTATATGCGCCACTCTCAAGTGGCTTGTGGACTATGAAAAGAACAGGGAAGCTGAACTGAGGAAACTTCTGGAAGACATCGATAAGAATAAGTAAATAATCAATCCGTTTTGTCTCCCTGTTTCGCATCCTTTTCTCTCTCTCTTCTACATCAATATCCCGGTTTTGTATTTGTGTGTGTTACCTTGGCTAGATGCGATAAATGCTTAATTGGTGCAGTGCGTGTAATATCTCTTGCTGTATTACAGCTCGTATGGTTATAGAAAATCAACCATTTTATCTGTCTTCGGCAACAAGATATAACCATCTCATGAAATGAAAAGTTTCACGATAAAATACGTGTACATTGTCCACTTTCTAACTTGGGTGCACAGTATGTATGTGTTAGACTCTATAACTTGGGTGCATAGCTCCTATGTGTTAGACTCTATAACTTGGGTGCATAGTATGTATGTGTTAGACTCTATAACTTGAGTGCACAGTATGTATGTGTTAGACTCTATAACTTGGGTGCACAGTATGTATGTGTTAGACTCTATAACTTGGGTGCACAGTATGTATGTGTTAGACTCTATAACTTGGGTGCACAGTATGTATGTGTTAGACTCTATAACTTGGGTGCACAGTATGTATGTGTTAGACTCTATAACTTGAGTGCACAGTATGTATGTGTTAGACTCTATAACTTGGGTGCACAGTATGTATGTGTTAGACTCTATAACTTGGGTGCATAGTATGTGTTAGACTCTATAACTTGGGTGCATAGTATGTATGTGTTAGACTCTATAACTTGGGTGCATAGTATGTGTTAGACTCTATAACTTGGGTGCACAGTATGTATGTGTTAGACTCTATAACTTGAGTGCACAGTATGTATGTGTTAGACTCTATAACTTGAGTGCACAGTATGTATGTGTTAGACTCTATAACTTGGGTGCACAGTATGTATGTGTTAGACTCTATAACTTGGGTGCATAGTATGTATGTGTTAGACTCTATAACTTGGGTGCATAGTATGTATGTGTTAGACTCTATAACTTGGGTGCACAGTATGTATGTGTTAGACTCTATAACTTGGGTGCACAGTATGTATGTGTTAGACTCTATAACTTGGGTGCACAGCTTGTATGTGTTAGACTCTATAACTTGGGTGCATAGCTCCTATGTGTTAGACTCTATAACTTGGGTGCACAGTATGTATGTGTTAGACTCTATAACTTGGGTGCACAGCTCCTATGTGTTAGACTCTATAACTTGGGTGCACAGCTCCTATGTGTTAGACTCTATAACTTGGGTGCACAGCTCCTATGTGTTAGACTCTATAACTTGAGTGCACAGCTCCTATGTGTTAGACTCTATAACTTGGGTGCACAGTATGTATGTGTTAGACTCTATAACTTGGGTGCATAGCTCCTATGTGTTAGACTCTATAACTTGGGTGCACAGCTCCTATGTGTTAGACTCTATAACTTGGGTGCACAGTATGTATGTGTTAGACTCTATAACTTGAGTGCACAGCTCCTATGTGTTAGACTCTGTAACTTGAGTGCACAGCTCCTATGTGTTAGACTCTATAACTTGGGTGCACAGCTCCTATGTGTTAGACTCTATAACTTGGGTGCACAGTATGTATGTGTTAGACTCTATAACTTGGGTGCATAGCTCCTATGTGTTAGACTCTATAACTTGGGTGCACAGCTCCTATGTGTTAGACTCTATAACTTGAGTGCACAGCTCCTATGTGTTAGACTCTATAACTTGGGTGCACAGTATGTATGTGTTAGACTCTATAACTTGGGTGCATAGCTCCTATGTGTTAGACTCTATAACTTGGGTGCACAGCTCCTATGTGTTAGACTCTATAACTTTGGTGCATAGCTCCTATGTGTTAGACTCTATAACTTGAGTGCACAGCTCCTATGTGTTAGACTCTATAACTTGGGTGCACAGTATGTATGTGTTAGACTCTATAACTTGGGTGCATAGCTCCTATGTGTTAGACTCTATAACTTGAGTGCACAGCTCCTATGTGTTAGACTCTATAACTTGGGTGCATAGTATGTATGTGTTAGACTCTATAACTTGGGTGCACAGCTCCTATGTGTTAGACTCTATAACTTGAGTGCACAGTATGTATGTGTTAGACTCTATAACTTGGGTGCACAGCTCCTATGTGTTAAACTCTATAACTTGGGTGTACAGTATGTATGTGTTAGAGTCTATAACTTGGGTGCACAGCTCCTATGTGTTAGACTCTATAACTTGGGTGCATAGCTCCTATGTGTTAGACTCTATAACTTGGGTGCATAGTATGTATGTGTTAGACTCTATAACTTGGGTGCACAGTATGTATGTGTTAGACTCTATAACTTGGGTGCATAGCTCCTATGTGTTAGACTCTATAACTTGAGTGCACAGCTCCTATGTGTTAGACTCTATAACTTGAGTGCACAGTATGTATGTGTTAGACTCTATAACTTGGGTGCATAGTATGTATGTGTTAGACTCTATAACTTGAGTGCATAGCTCCTATGTGTTAGACTCTATAACTTGGGTGCATAGCTCCTATGTGTTAGACTCTATAACTTGGGTGCATAGTATGTATGTGTTAGACTCTATAACTTGGGTGCACTGTATGTATGTGTTAGACTCTATAACTTGAGTGCATAGTATGTATGTGTTAGACTCTATAACTTGGGTGCACAGCTCGTATGTGTTAGACTCTATAACTTGGGTGCACAGTATGTATGTGTTAGACTCTATAACTTGGGTGCACAGCTCCTATGTGTTAGACTCTATAACTTGGGTGCATAGTATGTATGTGTTAGACTCTATAACTTGAGTGCATAGTATGTATGTGTTAGACTCTATAACTTGGGTGCATAGCTCCTATGTGCTGGACTCTATAACTTGAGTGCACAGCTCCTATGTGTTAGACTCTATAACTTGAGTGCACAGCTCCTATGTGTTAGACTCTATAACTTGAGTGCACAGCTCGTATGTGTTAGACTCTATAACTTGGGTGCACAGTATGTATGTGTTAGACTCTATAACTTGAGTGCACAGCTCCTATGTGTTAGACTCTACAACTTGGGTGCACAGTATGTATGTGTTAGACTCTATAACTTGGGTGCACAGCTCCTATGTGTTAGACTCTATAACTTGGGTGCACAGTATGTATGTGTTAGACTCTATGACTTGGGTGCATAGCTCCTATGTGTTAGACTCTATAACTTGAGTGCACAGCTCCTATGTGTTAGACTCTATAACTTGGGTGCACAGTATGTATGTGTTAGACTCTATAACTTGGGTGCACAGTATGTATGTGTTAGACTCTATAACTTGAGTGCACAGCTCCTATGTGTTAGACTCTACAACTTGGGTGCACAGTATGTATGTGTTAGACTCTATAACTTGGGTGCACAGCTCCTATGTGTTAGACTCTATAACTTGGGTGCACAGTATGTATGTGTTAGAGTCTATAACTTGGGTGCATAGCTCCTATGTGTTAGACTCTATAACTTGAGTGCACAGCTCCTATGTGTTAGACTCTATAACTTGGGTGCACAGTATGTATGTGTTAGACTCTATAACTTGGGTGCATAGTATGTATGTGTTAGACTCTATAACTTGAGTGCATAGTATGTATGTGTTAGACTCTATAACTTGGGTGCATAGCTCCTATGTGTTAGACTCTATAACTTGAGTGCACAGCTCCTATGTGTTAGACTCTATAACTTGAGTGCACAGCTCCTATGTGTTAGACTCTATAACTTGAGTGCACAGCTCGTATGTGTTAGACTCTATAACTTGGGTGCACAGTATGTATGTGTTAGACTCTATAACTTGAGTGCACAGCTCCTATGTGTTAGACTCTACAACTTGGGTGCACAGTATGTATGTGTTAGACTCTATAACTTGGGTGCACAGCTCCTATGTGTTAGACTCTATAACTTGGGTGCACAGTATGTATGTGTTAGACTCTATAACTTGGGTGCACAGTATGTATGTGTTAGACTCTATAACTTGGGTGCACAGTATGTATGTGTTAGACTCTATAACTTGGGTGCACAGTATGTATGTGTTAGACTCTGTAACTTGGGTGCACAGTATGTATGTGTTAGACTCTATAACTTGGGTGCACAGCTCCTATGTGTTAGACTCTATAACTTGGGTGCATAGCTCCTATGTGTTAGACTCTATAACTTGGGTGCACAGCTCCTATGTGTTAGACTCTATAACTTGGGTGCACAGTATGTATGTGTTAGACTCTATAACTTGAGTGCACAGCTCCTATGTGTTAGACTCTATAACTTGGGTGCACAGTATGTATGTGTTAGACTCTATAACTTGGGTGCACAGCTCCTATGTGTTAGACTCTATAACTTGGGTGCACAGCTCCTATGTGTTAGACTCTATAACTTGGGTGCATAGCTCCTATGTGTTAGACTCTATAACTTGGGTGCATAGCTCCTATGTGTTAGACTCTATAACTTGGGTGCACAGCTCCTATGTGTTAGACTCTATAACTTGGGTGCACAGCTCCTATGTGTTAGACTCTATAACTTGGGTGCATAGCTCCTATGTGTTAGACTCTATAACTTGGGTGCACAGCTCCTATGTGTTAGACTCTATAACTTGGGTGCACAGCTCCTATGTGTTAGACTCTATAACTTGAGTGCACAGTATGTATGTGTTAGACTCTATAACTTGAGTGCACAGTATGTATGTGTTAGACTCTATAACTTGGGTGCACAGTATGTATGTGTTAGACTCTATAACTTGGGTGCACAGCTCCTATGTGTTAGACTCTATAACTTGGGTGCATAGCTCCTATGTGTTAGACTCTATAACTTGGGTGCACAGTATGTATGTGTTAGACTCTATAACTTGAGTGCACAGTATGTATGTGTTAGACTCTATAACTTGGGTGCACAGTATGTATGTGTTAGACTCTATAACTTGGGTGCACAGTATGTATGTGTTAGACTCTATAACTTGGGTGCACAGTATGTATGTGTTAGACTCTATAACTTGGGTGCATAGCTCCTATGTGTTAGACTCTATAACTTGAGTGCACAGTATGTATGTGTTAGACTCTATAACTTGGGTGCACAGCTCCAATGTGTTAGACTCTATAACTTGGGTGCACAGTATGTATGTGTTAGACTCTATAACTTGGGTGCACAGCTTGTATGTGTTAGACTCTATAACTTGGGTGCACAGCTCCAATGTGTTAGACTCTATAACTTGGGTGCACAGTATGTATGTGTTAGACTCTATAACTTGGGTGCACAGCTCGTATGTGTTAGACTCTATAACTTGGGTGCACAGCTTGTATGTATTAGACTCTATAACTTGGGTGCATAGCTCCTATGTGTTAGACTCTATAACTTGGGTGCACAGCTTGTATGTATTAGACTCTATAACTTGGGTGCACAGCTCGTATGTGTTAGACTCTATAACTTGGGTGCACAGCTTGTATGTATTAGACTCTATAACTTGGGTGCATAGCTCCTATGTGTTAGACTCTATAACTTGGGTGCACAGCTTGTATGTGTTAGACTCTATAACTTGGGTGCACAGTATGTATGTGTTAGACTCTATAACTTGGGTGCATAGCTCCTATGTGTTAGACTCTATAACTTGGGTGCACAGTATGTATGTGTTAGACTCTATAACTTGGGTGCACAGCTCGTATGTGTTAGACTCTATAACTTGGGTGCACAGCTTGTATGTATTAGACTCTATAACTTGGGTGCATAGCTCCTATGTGTTAGACTCTATAACTTGGGTGCACAGTATGTATGTGTTAGACTCTATAACTTGGGTGCACAGCTCCTATGTGTTAGACTCTATAACTTGGGTGCACGGCTCCTATGTGTTAGACTCTATAACTTGGGTGCACAGCTCGTATGTGTTAGACTCTATAACTTGGGTGTATAGTATGTATGTGTTAGACTCTATAACTTGAGTGCACAGTATGTATATGTTAGACTCTATAACTTGGGTGCACAGCTCCTATGTGTTAGACTCTATAACTTGGGTGCATAGCTCCTATGTGTTAGACTCTATAACTTGGGTGCACAGTATGTATGTGTTAGACTCTATAACTTGGGTGCACAGTATGTATGTGTTAGACTCTATAACTTGGGTGCACAGCTCGTATGTGTTAGACTCTATAACTTGGGTGCACAGCTCCTATGTGTTAGACTCTATAACTTGGGTGCACTGTATGTATGTGTTAGACTCTATAACTTGGGTGCATAGTATGTATGTGTTAGACTCTATAACTTGGGTGCATAGTATGTATGTGTTAGAGTCTATAACTTGGGTGCATAGTATGTATGTGTTAGACTCTATAACTTGGGTGCACAGTATGTATGTGTTAGACTCTATAACTTGGGTGCACAGTATGTATGTGTTAGACTCTATAACTTGGGTGCATAGTATGTATGTGTTAGAGTCTATAACTTGGGTGCATAGTATGTATGTGTTAGAGTCTATAACTTGGGTGCATAGTATGTATGTGTTAGACTCCTTAACTTGGGTGCACAGCTCCTATGTGTTAGAGTCTATAACTTGAGTGCATAGTATGTATGTGTTAGACTCTATAACTTGGGTGCACAGCTCGTATGTGTTAGACTCTATAACTTGGGTGCACAGCTTGTATGTATTAGACTCTATAACTTGGGTGCACAGCTCCTATGTGTTAGACTCTATAACTTGGGTGCACAGTATGTATGTGTTAGACTCTATAACTTGGGTGCATAGTATGTATGTGTTAGACTCTATAACTTGGGTGCATAGCTCCTATGTGTTAGACTCTATAACTTGGGTGCATAGTATGTATGTGTTAGACTCTATAACTTGGGTGCACAGTATGTATGTGTTAGACTCTATAACTTGGGTGCATAGTATGTATGTGTTAGACTCTATAACTTGGGTGCACAGCTCGTATGTGTTAGACTCTATAACTTGGGTGCACAGCTTGTATGTATTAGACTCTATAACTTGGGTGCATAGCTCCTATGTGTTAGACTCTATAACTTGGGTGCACAGCTTGTATGTGTTAGACTCTATAACTTGGGTGCATAGCTCCTATGTGTTAGACTCTATAACTTGGGTGCACAGTATGTATGTGTTAGACTCTATAACTTGGGTGCACAGCTTGTATGTATTAGACTCTATAACTTGGGTGCATAGCTCGTATGTGTTAGACTCTATAACTTGGGTGCATAGCTCCTATGTGTTAGACTCTATAACTTGAGTGCATAGCTCCTATGTGTTAGACTCTATAACTTGGGTGCACAGTATGTATGTGTTAGACTCTATAACTTGGGTGCACAGCTCCTATGTGTTAGAGTCTATAACTTGAGTGCATAGTATGTTTGTGTTAGACTCTATAACTTGAGTGCACAGCTCCTATGTGTTAGACTCTATAACTTGGGTGCACAGTATGTATGTGTTAGACTCTATAACTTGGGTGCACAGCTCCTATGTGTTTGACTCTATAACTTGGGTGCATAGCTCGTATGTGTTAGACTCTATAACTTGAGTGCACAGTATGTATGTGTTAGACTCTATAACTTGGGTGCATAGTATGTATGTGTTAGACTCTATAACTTGGGTGCATAGTATGTATGTGTTAGACTCTATAACTTGGGTGCACAGCTCCTATGTGTTAGACTCTATAACTTGGGTGCACGGCTCCTATGTGTTAGACTCTATAACTTGGGTGCACAGCTCGTATGTGTTAGACTCTATAACTTGGGTGTATAGTATGTATGTGTTAGACTCTATAACTTGAGTGCACAGTATGTATATGTTAGACTCTATAACTTGGGTGCACAGCTCCTATGTGTTAGACTCTATAACTTGGGTGCATAGCTCCTATGTGTTAGACTCTATAACTTGGGTGCACAGTATGTATGTGTTAGACTCTATAACTTGGGTGCACAGTATGTATGTGTTAGACTCTATAACTTGGGTGCACAGCTCGTATGTGTTAGACTCTATAACTTGGGTGCACAGCTCCTATGTGTTAGACTCTATAACTTGGGTGCACTGTATGTATGTGTTAGACTCTATAACTTGGGTGCATAGTATGTATGTGTTAGACTCTATAACTTGGGTGCATAGTATGTATGTGTTAGAGTCTATAACTTGGGTGCATAGTATGTATGTGTTAGACTCTATAACTTGGGTGCACAGTATGTATGTGTTAGACTCTATAACTTGGGTGCACAGTATGTATGTGTTAGACTCTATAACTTGGGTGCATAGTATGTATGTGTTAGAGTCTATAACTTGGGTGCATAGTATGTATGTGTTAGAGTCTATAACTTGGGTGCATAGTATGTATGTGTTAGACTCCTTAACTTGGGTGCACAGCTCCTATGTGTTAGAGTCTATAACTTGAGTGCATAGTATGTATGTGTTAGACTCTATAACTTGGGTGCACAGCTCGTATGTGTTAGACTCTATAACTTGGGTGCACAGCTTGTATGTATTAGACTCTATAACTTGGGTGCACAGCTCCTATGTGTTAGACTCTATAACTTGGGTGCACAGTATGTATGTGTTAGACTCTATAACTTGGGTGCATAGTATGTATGTGTTAGACTCTATAACTTGGGTGCATAGCTCCTATGTGTTAGACTCTATAACTTGGGTGCATAGTATGTATGTGTTAGACTCTATAACTTGGGTGCACAGTATGTATGTGTTAGACTCTATAACTTGGGTGCATAGTATGTATGTGTTAGACTCTATAACTTGGGTGCACAGCTCGTATGTGTTAGACTCTATAACTTGGGTGCACAGCTTGTATGTATTAGACTCTATAACTTGGGTGCATAGCTCCTATGTGTTAGACTCTATAACTTGGGTGCACAGCTTGTATGTGTTAGACTCTATAACTTGGGTGCATAGCTCCTATGTGTTAGACTCTATAACTTGGGTGCACAGTATGTATGTGTTAGACTCTATAACTTGGGTGCACAGCTTGTATGTATTAGACTCTATAACTTGGGTGCATAGCTCGTATGTGTTAGACTCTATAACTTGGGTGCATAGCTCCTATGTGTTAGACTCTATAACTTGAGTGCATAGCTCCTATGTGTTAGACTCTATAACTTGGGTGCACAGTATGTATGTGTTAGACTCTATAACTTGGGTGCACAGCTCCTATGTGTTAGAGTCTATAACTTGAGTGCATAGTATGTTTGTGTTAGACTCTATAACTTGAGTGCACAGCTCCTATGTGTTAGACTCTATAACTTGGGTGCACAGTATGTATGTGTTAGACTCTATAACTTGGGTGCACAGCTCCTATGTGTTTGACTCTATAACTTGGGTGCATAGCTCGTATGTGTTAGACTCTATAACTTGAGTGCACAGTATGTATGTGTTAGACTCTATAACTTGGGTGCATAGTATGTATGTGTTAGACTCTATAACTTGGGTGCATAGTATGTATGTGTTAGACTCTATAACTTGGGTGCACAGCTCCTATGTGTTTGACTCTATAACTTGGGTGCACAGCTCCTATGTGTTAGACTCTATAACTTGGGTGCACAGTTTGTATGTGTTAGACTCTATAACTTGGGTGCATAGTATGTATGTGTTAGACTCTATAACTTGGGTGCATAGTATGTATGTGTTAGACTCTATAACTTGGGTGCACAGCTCGTATGTGTTAGACTCTATAACTTGGGTGCACAGCTCCTATGTGTTAGACTCTATAACTTGGGTGCACAGTATGTATGTGTTAGACTCTATAACTTGGGTGCATAGTATGTATGTGTTAGACTCTATAACTTGGGTGCACAGTATGTATGTGTTAGACTCTATAACTTGGGTGCACAGCTCCTATGTGTTAGACTCTATAACTTGGGTGCATAGCTCCTATGTGTTAGACTCTATAACTTGGGTGCACAGCTCCTATGTGTTAGACTCTATAACTTGGGTGCACAGTATGTATGTGTTAGACTCTATAACTTGGGTGCACAGTATGGATGTGTTAGACTCTATAACTTGAGTGCACAGCTCGTATGTGTTAGACTCTATAACTTGGGTGCACAGTATGTATGTGTTAGACTCTATAACTTGAGTGCACAGCTCCTATGTGTTAGACTCTATAACTTGGGTGCACAGCTCCTATGTGTTAGACTCTATAACTTGAGTGCACAGCTCCTATGTGTTAGACTCTATAACTTGGGTGCATAGTATGTATGTGTTAGACTCTATAACTTGGGTGCATAGTATGTATGTGTTAGACTCTATAACTTGGGTGCACAGTATGTATGTGTTAGACTCTATAACTTGGGTGCACAGCTCCTATGTGTTAGACTCTATAACTTGGGTGCACAGTATGTATGTGTTAGACTCTATAACTTGGGTGCACAGTATGTATGTGTTAGACTCTATAACTTGGGTGCACAGCTCCTATGTGTTAGACTCTATAACTTGAGTGCACAGCTCGTATGTGTTAGACTCTATAACTTGGGTGCACAGTATGGATGTGTTAGACTCTATAACTTGGGTGCATAGTATGTATGTGTTAGACTCTATAACTTGGGTGCATAGTATGTATGTGTTAGACTCTATAACTTGGGTGCATAGTATGTATGTGTTAGACTCTATAACTTGGGTGCACAGTATGTATGTGTTAGACTCTATAACTTGAGTGCATAGCTCCTATGTGTTAGACTCTATAACTTGGGTGCATAGTATGTATGTGTTAGACTCTATAACTTGGGTGCACAGTATGTATGTGTTAGACTCTATAACTTGGGTGCACAGTATGTATGTGTTAGACTCTATAACTTGAGTGCACAGCTCCTATGTGTTAGACTCTATAACTTGGGTGCACAGCTCCTATGTGTTAGACTCTATAACTTGGGTGCACAGTATGTATGTGTTAGACTCTATAACTTGAGTGCATAGCTCCTATGTGTTAGACTCTATAACTTGGGTGCACAGCTCCTATGTGTTAGACTCTATAACTTGGGTGCACAGTATGTATGTGTTAGACTCTATAACTTGAGTGCACAGTATGTATGTGTTAGACTCTATAACTTGGGTGCACAGCTCGTATGTGTTAGACTCTATAACTTGGGTGCACAGCTCGTATGTGTTAGACTCTATAACTTGGGTGCACAGTATGTATGTGTTAGACTCTATAACTTGGGTGCACAGCTCCTATGTGTTAGACTCTATAACTTGGGTGCATAGTATGTATGTGTTAGACTCTATAACTTGGGTGCACAGCTCCTATGTGTTAGACTCTATAACTTGAGTGCACAGCTCCTATGTGTTAGACTCTATAACTTGGGTGCATAGTATGTATGTGTTAGACTCTATAACTTGGGTGCACAGCTCCTATGTGTTAGACTCTATAACTTGGGTGCACAGCTCCTATGTGTTAGACTCTATAACTTGGGTGTACAGTATGTATGTGTTAGACTCTATAACTTGGGTGCACAGTATGTATGTGTTAGACTCTATAACTTGGGTGCACAGCTCCTATGTGTTAGACTCTATAACTTGGGTGCACAGCTCCTATGTGTTAGACTCTATAACTTGGGTGCACAGCTCCTATGTGTTAGACTCTATAACTTGGGTGCATAGCTCCTATGTGTTAGACTCTATAACTTGGGTGCATAGTATGTATGTGTTAGACTCTATAACTTGGGTGCATAGTATGTATGTGTTAGACTCTATAACTTGGGTGTACAGTATGTATGTGTTAGACTCTATAACTTGGGTGCACAGTATGTATGTGTTAGACTCTATAACTTGAGTGCACAGCTCCTATGTGTTAGACTCTATAACTTGGGTGCACAGCTCCTATGTGTTAGACTCTATAACTTGGGTGCACAGTATGTATGTGTTAGACTCTATAACTTGGGTGCACAGCTCCTATGTGTTAGACTCTATAACTTGGGTGCACAGTATGTATGTGTTAGACTCTATAACTTGGGTGCACAGTATGTATGTGTTAGACTCTATAACTTGGGTGCACAGCTCCTATGTGTTAGACTCTATAACTTGGGTGCATAGTATGTATGTGTTAGACTCTATAACTTGGGTGCACAGCTCCTATGTGTTGGACTCTATAACTTGAGTGCACAGTATGTATGTGTTAGACTCTATAACTTGGGTGCACAGCTCCTATGTGTTAGACTCTATAACTTGGGTGCATAGTATGTATGTGTTAGACTCTATAACTTGGGTGCACAGCTCCTATGTGTTAGACTCTATAACTTGAGTGCACAGCTCCTATGTGTTAGACTCTATAACTTGGGTGCACAGTATGTATGTGTTAGACTCTATAACTTGGGTGCACAGTATGTATGTGTTAGACTCTATAACTTGGGTGCATAGCTCCTATGTGTTAGACTCTATAACTTGGGTGCATAGTATGTATGTGTTAGACTCTATAACTTGAGTGCACAGTATGTATGTGTTAGACTCTATAACTTGAGTGCACAGTATGTATGTGTTAGACTCTATAACTTGGGTGCATAGCTCCTATGTGTTAGACTCTATAACTTGGGTGCATAGTATGTATGTGTTAGACTCTATAACTTGGGTGCACAGCTCCTATGTGTTAGACTCTATAACTTGGGTGCACAGTATGTATGTGTTAGACTCTATAACTTGGGTGCACAGTATGTATGTGTTAGACTCTATAACTTGGGTGCACAGTATGTATGTGTTAGACTCTATAACTTGGGTGCACAGTATGTATGTGTTAGACTCTATAACTTGGGTGCATAGCTCCTATGTGTTAGACTCTATAACTTGGGTGCATAGTATGTATGTGTTAGACTCTATAACTTGAGTGCACAGTATGTATGTGTTAGACTCTATAACTTGAGTGCACAGTATGTATGTGTTAGACTCTATAACTTGGGTGCATAGTATGTATGTGTTAGACTCTATAACTTGGGTGCACAGTATGTATGTGTTAGACTCTATAACTTGGGTGCACAGTATGTATGTGTTAGACTCTATAACTTGGGTGCATAGCTCCTATGTGTTAGACTCTATAACTTGGGTGCACAGCTCCTATGTGTTAGACTCTATAACTTGGGTGCATAGTATGTATGTGTTAGACTCTATAACTTGGGTGCATAGTATGTATGTGTTAGACTCTATAACTTGGGTGCACACTATGTATGTGTTAGACTCTATAACTTGAGTGCACAGCTCCTATGTGTTAGACTCTATAACTTTGGTGCATAGTATGTATGTGTTAGATTCTATAACTTGGGTGCACAGTATGTATGTGTTAGACTCTATAACTTGGGTGCATAGCTCCTATGTGTTAGACTCTATAACTTGGGTGCACAGCTCCTATGTGTTAGACTCTATAACTTGGGTGCACAGCTCCTATGTGTTAGACTCTATAACTTGGGTGCATAGCTCCTATGTGTTAGACTCTATAACTTGGGTGCACAGCTCCTATGTGTTAGACTCTGTAACTTGGGTGCACAGTATGTATATGTTAGACTCTATAACTTGGGTGCATAGCTCCTATGTGTTAGACTCTATAACTTGAGTGCATAGTATGTATATGTTAGACTCTATAACTTGGGTGCATAGCTCCTATGTGTTAGACTCTATAACTTGGGTGCACAGTATGTATATGTTAGACTCTATAACTTGGGTGCATAGCTCCTATGTGTTAGACTCTATAACTTGAGTGCATAGTATGTATATGTTAGACTCTATAACTTGGGTGCACAGCTCCTATGTGTTAGACTCTATAACTTGAGTGCATAGCTCCTATGTGTTAGACTCTATAACTTGGGTGCACAGCTCCTATGTGTTAGACTCTATAACTTGAGTGCACAGCTCCTATGTGTTAGAGTCTATAACTTGGGTGCACAGTATGTATGTGTTAGACTCTATAACTTGGGTGCATAGCTCCTATGTGTTAGACTCTATAACTTGGGTGCATAGTATGTATGTGTTAGACTCTATAACTTGGGTGCACAGCTTGTATGTATTAGACTCTATAACTTGAGTGCACAGCTCCCATGTGTTAGACTCTATAACTTGAGTGCATAGTATGTATGTGTTAGACTCTATAACTTGGGTGCACAGCTTGTATGTATTAGACTCTATAACTTGAGTGCACAGCTCCTATGTGTTAGACTCTATAACTTGAGTGCACAGCTCCTATGTGTTAGACTCTATAACTTGGGTGCACAGTATGTATGTGTTAGACTCTATAACTTGGGTGCACAGTATGTATGTGTTAGACTCTATAACTTGGGTGCACAGCTCCTATGTGTTAGACTCTATAACTTGGGTGCATAGTATGTATGTGTTAGACTCTATAACTTGGGTGCATAGCTCGTATGTGTTAGACTCTATAACTTGAGTGCATAGTATGTATGTGTTAGACTCTATAACTTCGGTACATAGTATGTATGTATTAGACTCTATAACTTGGGTGCATAGTATGTATGTGTTAGACTCTATAACTTGGGTACACAGTATGTATGTGTTAGACTCTATAACTTGAGTGCACAGCTCCTATGTGTTAGACTCTATAACTTGGGTGCACAGTATGTATGTGTTAGACTCTATAATTTGAGTGCACAGCTCCTATGTGTTAGACTCTATAACTTGGGTGCACAGCTCGTATGTGTTAGACTCTATAACTTGAGTGCATAGTATGTATGTGTTAGACTCTATAACTTGGGTGCACAGTATGTATGTGTTAGACTCTATAACTTGGGTGCACAGCTCCTATGTGTTAGACTCTATAACTTGGGTGCACAGCTCCTATGTGTTAGACTCTATAACTTGGGTGCACAGTATGTATGTGTTAGACTCTATAACTTGGGTGCACAGCTCCTATGTGTTAGACTCTATAACTTGGGTGCATAGTATGTATGTGTTAGACTCTATAACTTGGGTGCACAGCTTGTATGTATTAGACTCTATAACTTGAGTGCACAGCTCCTATGTGTTAGACTCTATAACTTGAGTGCACAGCTCCTGTGTGTTAGACTCTATAACTTGGGTGCACAGTATGTATGTGTTAGACTCTATAACTTGGGTGCATAGTATGTATGTGTTAGACTCTATAACTTGGGTGCATAGCTCGTATGTGTTAGACTCTATAACTTGAGTGCACAGCTCCTATGTGTTAGACTCTATAACTTGGGTGCACAGCTCCTATGTGTTAGACTCTATAACTTGGGTGCACAGTATGTATGTGTTAGACTCTATAACTTGGGTGCACAGCTCCTATGTGTTAGACTCTATAACTTGGGTGCATAGTATGTATGTGTTAGACTCTATAACTTGGGTGCATAGCTCGTATGTGTTAGACTCTATAACTTGAGTGCATAGTATGTATGTGTTAGACTCTATAACTTGGGTACATAGTATGTATGTATTAGACTCTATAACTTGGGTGCATAGTATGTATGTGTTAGACTCTATAACTTGGGTACACAGTATGTATGTGTTAGACTCTATAACTTGAGTGCTCAGCTCCTATGTGTTACACTCTATAACTTGGGTGCACAGTATGTATGTGTTAGACTCTATAATTTGAGTGCACAGCTCCTATGTGTTAGACTCTATAACTTGGGTGCACAGCTCGTATGTGTTAGACTCTATAACTTGAGTGCATAGTATGTATGTGTTAGACTCTATAACTTGGGTGCACAGTATGTATGTGTTAGACTCTATAACTTGGGTGCACAGCTCCTATGTGTTAGACTCTATAACTTGGGTGCACAGCTCCTATGTGTTAGACTCTATAACTTGGGTGCACAGTATGTATGTGTTAGACTCTATAACTTGGGTGCACAGCTCCTATGTGTTAGACTCTATAACTTGGGTGCAAAGTATGTATGTGTTAGACTCTATAACTTGGGTGCATAGCTCGTATGTGTTAGACTCTATAACTTGAGTGCACAGCTCCTATGTGTTAGACTCTATAACTTGGGTGCACAGCTCCTATGTGTTAGACTCTATAACTTGGGTGCACAGTATGTATGTGTTAGACTCTATAACTTGGGTGCACAGCTCTTATGTGTTAGACTCTATAACTTGGGTGCATAGTATGTATATGTTAGACTCTATAACTTGGGTGCATAGCTCGTATGTGTTAGACTCTATAACTTGAGTGCACAGCTCCTATGTGTTAGACTCTATAACTTGGGTGCACAGCTCGTATGTGTTAGACTCTATAACTTGAGTGCACAGCTCCTATGTGTTAGACTCTATAACTTGGGTGCATAGTATGTATGTGTTAGACTCTATAACTTGGGTACATAGTATGTATGTATTAGACTCTATAACTTGGGTGCATAGTATGTATGTGTTAGACTCTATAACTTGGGTGCATAGTATGTATGTGTTAGACTCTATTACTTGGGTGCACAGTATGTATGTGTTAGACTCTATAACTTGGGTGCATAGCTCCTATGTGTTAGACTCTATAACTTGGGTGCACAGCTCGTATGTGTTAGACTCTATAACTTGGGTGCACAGTATGTATGTGTTAGACTCTATAACTTGGGTGCACAGTATGTATGTGTTAGACTCTATAACTTGGATGCATAGCTCCTATGTGTTAGACTCTATAACTTGGGTGCACAGTATGTATGTGTTAGACTCTATAACTTGGGTGCACAGTATGTATGTGTTAGACTCTATAACTTGGGTGCACAGCTCCTATGTGTTAGACTCTATAACTTGGGTGCATAGTATGTATGTGTTAGACTCTATAACTTGGGTGCACAGTATGTATGTGTTAGACTCTATAACTTGGGTGCATAGTATGTATGTGTTAGACTCTATAACTTGCGTGCACAGTATGTATGTGTTAGACTCTATAACTTGGGTGTACAGTATGTATGTGTTAGACTCTATAACTTGGGTGCACAGTATGTATGTGTTAGACTCTATAACTTGGGTGCACAGTATGTATGTGTTAGACTCTATAACTTGAGTGCACAGCTCCTATGTGTTAGACTCTATAACTTGGGTGCACAGCTCCTATGTGTTAGACTCTATAACTTGGGTGCACAGTATGTATGTGTTAGACTCTATAACTTGAGTGCATAGCTCCTATGTGTTAGACTCTATAACTTGGGTGCACAGCTCCTATGTGTTAGACTCTATAACTTGAGTGCACAGCTCCTATGTGTTAGACTCTATAACTTGGGTGCATAGTATGTATGTGTTAGACTCTATAACTTGGGTGCATAGTATGTATGTGTTAGACTCTATAACAAGGGTGCATAGTATGTATGTGTTAGACTCTAAAACTTGGGTGCACAGCTCCTATGTGTTAGACTCTATAACTTGGGTGCACAGTATGTATGTGTTAGAGTCTATAACTTGGGTGCATAGCTCCTATGTGTTAGACTCTATAACTTGGGTGCATAGTATGTATGTGTTAGACTCTATAACTTGGGTGCATAGTATGTATGTGTTAGACTCTATAACTTGGGTGCATAGTATGTATGTGTTAGACTCTATAACTTGGGTGCACAGCTCCTATGTGTTAGACTCTATAACTTGGGTGCATAGTATGTATGTGTTAGAGTCTATAACTTGGGTGCATAGCTCCTATGTGTTAGACTCTATAACTTGGGTGCACAGCTCCTATGTGTTAGACTCTATAACTTGGGTGCACAGCTCCTATGTGTTAGACTCTATAACTTGGGTGCACAGTATGTATGTGTTAGACTCTATAACTTGGGTGCACAGTATGTATGTGTTAGACTCTATAACTTGGGTGCACAGCTCCTATGTGTTAGACTCTATAACTTGGGTGCATAGTATGTATGTGTTAGACTCTATAACTTGGGTGCATAGTATGTATGTGTTAGACTCTATAACTTGGGTGCACAGTATGTATGTGTTAGACTCTATAACTTGAGTGCATAGCTCCTATGTGTTAGACTCTATAACTTGGGTGCATAGTATGTATGTGTTAGACTCTATAACTTGGGTGCACAGTATGTATGTGTTAGACTCTATAACTTGGGTGCACAGTATGTATGTGTTAGACTCTATAACTTGAGTGCACAGCTCCTATGTGTTAGACTCTATAACTTGGGTGCACAGCTCCTATGTGTTAGACTCTATAACTTGGGTGCACAGTATGTATGTGTTAGACTCTATAACTTGGGTGCACAGTATGTATGTGTTAGACTCTATAACTTGAGTGCACAGCTCCTATGTGTTAGACTCTATAACTTGGGTGCACAGCTCCTATGTGTTAGACTCTATAACTTGGGTGCACAGTATGTATGTGTTAGACTCTATAACTTGAGTGCATAGCTCCTATGTGTTAGACTCTATAACTTGGGTGCACAGCTCCTATGTGTTAGACTCTATAACTTGGGTGCACAGCTCCTATGTGTTAGACTCTATAACTTGGGTGCACAGTATGTATGTGTTAGACTCTATAACTTGAGTGCATAGCTCATATGTGTTAGACTCTATAACTTGGGTGCACAGCTCCTATGTGTTAGACTCTATAACTTGGGTGCACAGTATGTATGTGTTAGACTCTATAACTTGGGTGCATAGCTCCTATGTGTTAGACTCTATAACTTGAGTGCACAGCTCCTATGTGTTAGACTCTATAACTTGGGTGCACAGTATGTATGTGTTAGACTCTATAACTTGGGTGCACAGCTCCTATGTGTTAGACTCTATAACTTGGGTGCACAGCTCGTATGTGTTAGACTCTATAACTTGGGTGCACAGCTCCTATGTGTTAGACTCTATAACTTGGGTGCACAGCTCGTATGTGTTAGACTCTATAACTTGGGTGCACAGCTCCTATGTGTTAGACTCTATAACTTGGGTGCACAGTATTTATGTGTTAGACTCTATAACTTTGGTGCACAGTATGTATGTGTTAGACTCTATAACTTGGGTGCACAGCTCCTATGTGTTAGACTCTATAACTTGGGTGCACAGCTCCTATGTGTTAGACTCTATAACTTGGGTGCATAGTATGTATGTGTTAGACTCTATAACTTGGGTGCATAGTATGTATGTGTTAGACTCTATAACTTGGGTGCACAGTATGTATGTGTTAGACTCTATAACTTGAGTGCATAGCTCCTATGTGTTAGACTCTATAACTTGGGTGCATAGTATGTATGTGTTAGACTCTATAACTTGGGTGCACAGTATGTATGTGTTAGACTCTATAACTTGGGTGCACAGTATGTATGTGTTAGACTCTATAACTTGAGTGCACAGCTCCTATGTGTTAGACTCTATAACTTGGGTGCACAGCTCCTATGTGTTAGACTCTATAACTTGGGTGCACAGTATGTATGTGTTAGACTCTATAACTTGGGTGCACAGTATGTATGTGTTAGACTCTATAACTTGAGTGCACAGCTCCTATGTGTTAGACTCTATAACTTGGGTGCACAGCTCCTATGTGTTAGACTCTATAACTTGGGTGCACAGTATGTATGTGTTAGACTCTATAACTTGAGTGCATAGCTCCTATGTGTTAGACTCTATAACTTGGGTGCACAGCTCCTATGTGTTAGACTCTATAACTTGGGTGCACAGCTCCTATGTGTTAGACTCTATAACTTGGGTGCACAGTATGTATGTGTTAGACTCTATAACTTGAGTGCATAGCTCATATGTGTTAGACTCTATAACTTGGGTGCACAGCTCCTATGTGTTAGACTCTATAACTTGGGTGCACAGTATGTATGTGTTAGACTCTATAACTTGGGTGCATAGCTCCTATGTGTTAGACTCTATAACTTGAGTGCACAGCTCCTATGTGTTAGACTCTATAACTTGGGTGCACAGTATGTATGTGTTAGACTCTATAACTTGGGTGCACAGCTCCTATGTGTTAGACTCTATAACTTGGGTGCACAGCTCGTATGTGTTAGACTCTATAACTTGGGTGCACAGCTCCTATGTGTTAGACTCTATAACTTGGGTGCACAGCTCGTATGTGTTAGACTCTATAACTTGGGTGCACAGCTCCTATGTGTTAGACTCTATAACTTGGGTGCACAGTATTTATGTGTTAGACTCTATAACTTTGGTGCACAGTATGTATGTGTTAGACTCTATAACTTGGGTGCACAGCTCCTATGTGTTAGACTCTATAACTTGGGTGCACAGTATGTATGTGTTGGACTCTATAACTTGGGTGCACAGCTCCTATGTGTTAGACTCTATAACTTGGGTGCATAGTATGTATGTGTTAGACTCTATAACTTGGGTGCATAGCTCGTATGTGTTAGACTCTATAACTTGAGTGCATAGTATGTATGTGTTAGACTCTATAACTTGGGTACATAGTATGTATGTATTAGACTCTATAACTTGGGTGCATAGTATGTATGTGTTAGACTCTATAACTTGGGTACACAGTATGTATGTGTTAGACTCTATAACTTGAGTGCACAGCTCCTATGTGTTAGACTCTATAACTTGGGTGCACAGTATGTATGTGTTAGACTCTATAATTTGAGTGCACAGCTCCTATGTGTTAGACTCTATAACTTGGGTGCACAGCTCGTATGTGTTAGACTCTATAACTTGAGTGCATAGTATGTATGTGTTAGACTCTATAACTTGGGTGCACAGTATGTATGTGTTAGACTCTATAACTTGGGTGCACAGCTCCTATGTGTTAGACTCTATAACTTGGGTGCACAGCTCCTATGTGTTAGACTCTATAACTTGGGTGCACAGTATGTATGTGTTAGACTCTATAACTTGGGTGCACAGCTCCTATGTGTTAGACTCTATAACTTGGGTGCAAAGTATGTATGTGTTAGACTCTATAACTTGGGTGCATAGCTCGTATGTGTTAGACTCTATAACTTGAGTGCACAGCTCCTATGTGTTAGACTCTATAACTTGGGTGCACAGCTCCTATGTGTTAGACTCTATAACTTGGGTGCACAGTATGTATGTGTTAGACTCTATAACTTGGGTGCACAGCTCCTATGTGTTAGACTCTATAACTTGGGTGCATAGTATGTATGTGTTAGACTCTATAACTTGGGTGCATAGCTCGTATGTGTTAGACTCTATAACTTGAGTGCACAGCTCCTATGTGTTAGACTCTATAACTTGGGTGCACAGCTCGTATGTGTTAGACTCTATAACTTGAGTGCACAGCTCCTATGTGTTAGACTCTATAACTTGGGTGCATAGTATGTATGTGTTAGACTCTATAACTTGGGTACATAGTATGTATGTATTAGACTCTATAACTTGGGTGCATAGTATGTATGTGTTAGACTCTATAACTTGGGTGCATAGTATGTATGTGTTAGACTCTATTACTTGGGTGCACAGTATGTATGTGTTAGACTCTATAACTTGGGTGCATAGCTCCTATGTGTTAGACTCTATAACTTGGGTGCACAGCTCGTATGTGTTAGACTCTATAACTTGGGTGCACAGTATGTATGTGTTAGACTCTATAACTTGGGTGCACAGTATGTATGTGTTAGACTCTATAACTTGGGTGCATAGCTCCTATGTGTTAGACTCTATAACTTGGGTGCACAGTATGTATGTGTTAGACTCTATAACTTGGGTGCACAGTATGTATGTGTTAGACTCTATAACTTGGGTGCACAGCTCCTATGTGTTAGACTCTATAACTTGGGTGCATAGTATGTATGTGTTAGACTCTATAACTTGGGTGCACAGTATGTATGTGTTAGACTCGGTAACTTGGGTGCATAGTATGTATGTGTTAGACTCTATAACTTGCGTGCACAGTATGTATGTGTTAGACTCTATAACTTGGGTGTACAGTATGTATGTGTTAGACTCTATAACTTGGGTGCACAGTATGTATGTGTTAGACTCTATAACTTGGGTGCACAGTATGTATGTGTTAGACTCTATAACTTGAGTGCACAGCTCCTATGTGTTAGACTCTATAACTTGGGTGCACAGCTCCTATGTGTTAGACTCTATAACTTGGGTGCACAGTATGTATGTGTTAGACTCTATAACTTGAGTGCATAGCTCCTATGTGTTAGACTCTATAACTTGGGTGCACAGCTCCTATGTGTTAGACTCTATAACTTGAGTGCACAGCTCCTATGTGTTAGACTCTATAACTTGGGTGCATAGTATGTATGTGTTAGACTCTATAACTTGGGTGCATAGTATGTATGTGTTAGACTCTATAACAAGGGTGCATAGTATGTATGTGTTAGACTCTATAACTTGGGTGCACAGCTCCTATGTGTTAGACTCTATAACTTGGGTGCACAGTATGTATGTGTTAGAGTCTATAACTTGGGTGCATAGCTCCTATGTGTTAGACTCTATAACTTGGGTGCATAGTATGTATGTGTTAGACTCTATAACTTGGGTGCATAGTATGTATGTGTTAGACTCTATAACTTGGGTGCATAGTATGTATGTGTTAGACTCTATAACTTGGGTGCACAGCTCCTATGTGTTAGACTCTATAACTTGGGTGCATAGTATGTATGTGTTAGAGTCTATAACTTGGGTGCATAGCTCCTATGTGTTAGACTCTATAACTTGGGTGCACAGCTCCTATGTGTTAGACTCTATAACTTGGGTGCACAGCTCCTATGTGTTAGACTCTATAACTTGGGTGCACAGTATGTATGTGTTAGACTCTATAACTTGGGTGCACAGTATGTATGTGTTAGACTCTATAACTTGGGTGCACAGCTCCTATGTGTTAGACTCTATAACTTGGGTGCATAGTATGTATGTGTTAGACTCTATAACTTGGGTGCATAGTATGTATGTGTTAGACTCTATAACTTGGGTGCACAGTATGTATGTGTTAGACTCTATAACTTGTGTGCATAGCTCCTATGTGTTAGACTCTATAACTTGGGTGCATAGTATGTATGTGTTAGACTCTATAACTTGGGTGCACAGTATGTATGTGTTAGACTCTATAACTTGGGTGCACAGTATGTATGTGTTAGACTCTATAACTTGAGTGCACAGCTCCTATGTGTTAGACTCTATAACTTGGGTGCACAGCTCCTATGTGTTAGACTCTATAACTTGGGTGCACAGTATGTATGTGTTAGACTCTATAACTTGAGTGCATAGCTCCTATGTGTTAGACTCTATAACTTGGGTGCACAGCTCCTATGTGTTAGACTCTATAACTTGGGTGCACAGTATGTATGTGTTAGACTCTATAACTTGGGTGCACAGCTCCTATGTGTTAGACTCTATAACTTGGGTGCACAGTATGTATGTGTTAGACTCTATAACTTGGGTGCATAGCTCCTATGTGTTAGACTCTATAACTTGAGTGCACAGCTCCTATGTGTTAGACTCTATAACTTGGGTGCACAGTATGTATGTGTTAGACTCTATAACTTGGGTGCACAGCTCCTATGTGTTAGACTCTATAACTTGGGTGCACAGCTCGTATGTGTTAGACTCTATAACTTGGGTGCACAGCTCCTATGTGTTAGACTCTATAACTTGGGTGCACAGCTCGTATGTGTTAGACTCTATAACTTGGGTGCACAGCTCCTATGTGTTAGACTCTATAACTTGGGTGCACAGTATTTATGTGTTAGACTCTATAACTTGGGTGCACAGTATGTATGTGTTAGACTCTATAACTTGGGTGCACAGCTTCTATGTGTTAGACTCTATAACTTGGGTGCACAGTATGTATGTGTTAGACTCTATACTTTGAGTGCATAGCTCCTATGTGTTAGACTCTATAACTTGGGTGCACAGCTCCTATGTGTTAGACTCTATAACTTGGGTGCACAGTATGTATGTGTTAGACTCTATAACTTGAGTGCATAGCTCCTATGTGTTAGACTCTATAACTTGGGTGCACAGCTCCTATGTGTTAGACTCTATAACTTGGGTGCATAGTATGTATGTGTTAGACTCTATAACTTGGGTGCACAGTATGTATGTGTTAGACTCTATAACTTGGGTGCACAGTATGTATGTGTTAGACTCTATAACTTGGGTGCACAGCTCCTATGTGTTAGACTCTATAACTTGGGTGCACAGCTCCTATGTGTTAGACTCTATAACTTGGGTGCACAGTATGTATGTGTTAGACTCTATAACTTGAGTGCATAGCTCCTATGTGTTAGACTCTATAACTTGGGTGCACAGCTCCTATGTGTTAGACTCTATAACTTGGGTGCACAGTATGTATGTGTTAGAGTCTATAACTTGGGTGCACAGCTCCTATGTGTTAGACTCTATAACTTGGGTGCACAGCTCCTATGTGTTAGACTCTATAACTTGGGTGCACAGCTCCTATGTGTTAGACTCTATAACTTGGGTGCACAGCTCCTATGTGTTAGACTCTATAACTTGGGTGCATAGTATGTATGTGTTAGACTCTATAACTTGGGTGCACAGTATGTATGTGTTAGACTCTATAACTTGAGTGCACAGCTCCTATGTGTTAGACTCTATAACTTGGGTGCACAGCTCCTATGTGTTAGACTCTATAACTTGGGTGCACAGTATGTATGTGTTAGACTCTATAACTTGGGTGCACAGTATGTATGTGTTAGACTCTATAACTTGAGTGCATAGCTCCTATGTGTTAGACTCTATAACTTGGGTGCACAGCTCCTATGTGTTAGACTCTATAACTTGGGTGCACAGCTCCTATGTGTTAGACTCTATAACTTGGGTGCACAGTATGTATGTGTTAGACTCTATAACTTGGGTGCACAGTATGTTTGTGTTAGACTCTATAACTTGGGTGCACAGCTCCTATGTGTTAGACTCTATAACTTGGGTGCATAGTATGTATGTGTTAGACTCTATAACTTGGGTGCACAGCTCCTATGTGTTAGACTCTATAACTTGAGTGCACAGCTCCTATGTGTTAGACTCTATAACTTGGGTTTATAGTATGTATGTGTTAGACTCTATAACTTGGGTGCACAGCTCCTATGTGTTAGACTCTATAACTTGGGTGCACAGCTCCTATGTGTTAGACTCTATAACTTGGGTGCACAGTATGTATGTGTTAGATTCTATAACTTGGGTGCACAGCTCCTATGTGTTAGACTCTATAACTTGGGTGCACAGTATGTATGTGTTAGACTCTATAACTTGGGTGCACAGTCTGTATGTGTTAGACTCTATAACTTGGGTGCACAGTATGTATGTGTTAGACTCTATAACTTGAGTGCACAGCTCCTATGTGTTAGACTCTATAACTTGGGTGCACAGCTCCTATGTGTTAGACTCTATAACTTGGGTGCACAGTATGTATGTGTTAGACTCTATAACTTGGGTGCACAGCTCCTATGTGTTAGACTCTATAACTTGGGTGCACAGCTCCTATGTGTTAGACTCTATAACTTGGGTGCACAGTATGTATGTGTTAGACTCTATAACTTGAGTGCATAGCTCCTATGTGTTAGACTCTATAACTTGGGTGCACAGCTCCTATGTGTTAGACTCTATAACTTGAGTGCACAGCTCCTATGTGTTAGACTCTATAACTTGGGTGCATAGTATGTATGTGTTAGACTCTATAACTTGGGTGCATAGTATGTATGTGTTAGACTCTATAACAAGGGTGCATAGTATGTATGTGTTAGACTCTATAACTTGGGTGCACAGCTCCTATGTGTTAGACTCTATAACTTGGGTGCACAGTATGTATGTGTTAGAGTCTATAACTTGGGTGCATAGCTCCTATGTGTTAGACTCTATAACTTGGGTGCATAGTATGTATGTGTTGGACTCTATAACTTGGGTGCATAGTATGTATGTGTTAGACTCTATAACTTGGGTGCATAGTATGTATGTGTTAGACTCTATAACTTGGGTGCACAGCTCCTATGTGTTAGACTCTATAACTTGGGTGCATAGTATGTATGTGTTAGAGTCTATAACTTGGGTGCATAGCTCCTATGTGTTAGACTCTATAACTTGGGTGCACAGCTCCTATGTGTTAGACTCTATAACTTGGGTGCACAGCTCCTATGTGTTAGACTCTATAACTTGGGTGCACAGTATGTATGTGTTAGACTCTATAACTTGGGTGCACAGTATGTATGTGTTAGACTCTATAACTTGGGTGCACAGCTCCTATGTGTTAGACTCTATAACTTGGGTGCATAGTATGTATGTGTTAGACTCTATAACTTGGGTGCATAGTATGTATGTGTTAGACTCTATAACTTGGGTGCACAGTATGTATGTGTTAGACTCTATAACTTGAGTGCATAGCTCCTATGTGTTAGACTCTATAACTTGGGTGCATAGTATGTATGTGTTAGACTCTATAACTTGGGTGCACAGTATGTATGTGTTAGACTCTATAACTTGGGTGCACAGTATGTATGTGTTAGACTCTATAACTTGAGTGCACAGCTCCTATGTGTTAGACTCTATAACTTGGGTGCACAGCTCCTATGTGTTAGACTCTATAACTTGGGTGCACAGTATGTATGTGTTAGACTCTATAACTTGAGTGCATAGCTCCTATGTGTTAGACTCTATAACTTGGGTGCACAGCTCCTATGTGTTAGACTCTATAACTTGGGTGCACAGTATGTATGTGTTAGACTCTATAACTTGGGTGCACAGCTCCTATGTGTTAGACTCTATAACTTGGGTGCACAGTATGTATGTGTTAGACTCTATAACTTGGGTGCATAGCTCCTATGTGTTAGACTCTATAACTTGAGTGCACAGCTCCTATGTGTTAGACTCTATAACTTGGGTGCACAGTATGTATGTGTTAGACTCTATAACTTGGGTGCACAGCTCCTATGTGTTAGACTCTATAACTTGGGTGCACAGCTCGTATGTGTTAGACTCTATAACTTGGGTGCACAGCTCCTATGTGTTAGACTCTATAACTTGGGTGCACAGCTCGTATGTGTTAGACTCTATAACTTGGGTGCACAGCTCCTATGTGTTAGACTCTATAACTTGGGTGCACAGTATTTATGTGTTAGACTCTATAACTTGGGTGCACAGTATGTATGTGTTAGACTCTATAACTTGGGTGCACAGCTTCTATGTGTTAGACTCTATAACTTGGGTGCACAGTATGTATGTGTTAGACTCTATACTTTGAGTGCATAGCTCCTATGTGTTAGACTCTATAACTTGGGTGCACAGCTCCTATGTGTTAGACTCTATAACTTGGGTGCACAGTATGTATGTGTTAGACTCTATAACTTGAGTGCATAGCTCCTATGTGTTAGACTCTATAACTTGGGTGCACAGCTCCTATGTGTTAGACTCTATAACTTGGGTGCATAGTATGTATGTGTTAGACTCTATAACTTGGGTGCACAGTATGTATGTGTTAGACTCTATAACTTGGGTGCACAGTATGTATGTGTTAGACTCTATAACTTGGGTGCACAGCTCCTATGTGTTAGACTCTATAACTTGGGTGCACAGCTCCTATGTGTTAGACTCTATAACTTGGGTGCACAGTATGTATGTGTTAGACTCTATAACTTGAGTGCATAGCTCCTATGTGTTAGACTCTATAACTTGGGTGCACAGCTCCTATGTGTTAGACTCTATAACTTGGGTGCACAGTATGTATGTGTTAGAGTCTATAACTTGGGTGCACAGCTCCTATGTGTTAGACTCTATAACTTGGGTGCACAGCTCCTATGTGTTAGACTCTATAACTTGGGTGCACAGCTCCTATGTGTTAGACTCTATAACTTGGGTGCACAGCTCCTATGTGTTAGACTCTATAACTTGGGTGCATAGTATGTATGTGTTAGACTCTATAACTTGGGTGCACAGTATGTATGTGTTAGACTCTATAACTTGAGTGCACAGCTCCTATGTGTTAGACTCTATAACTTGGGTGCACAGCTCCTATGTGTTAGACTCTATAACTTGGGTGCACAGTATGTATGTGTTAGACTCTATAACTTGGGTGCACAGTATGTATGTGTTAGACTCTATAACTTGAGTGCATAGCTCCTATGTGTTAGACTCTATAACTTCGGTGCACAGCTCCTATGTGTTAGACTCTATAACTTGGGTGCACAGCTCCTATGTGTTAGACTCTATAACTTGGGTGCACAGTATGTATGTGTTAGACTCTATAACTTGGGTGCACAGTATGTTTGTGTTAGACTCTATAACTTGGGTGCACAGCTCCTATGTGTTAGACTCTATAACTTGGGTGCATAGTATGTATGTGTTAGACTCTATAACTTGGGTGCACAGCTCCTATGTGTTAGACTCTATAACTTGAGTGCACAGCTCCTATGTGTTAGACTCTATAACTTGGGTTTATAGTATGTATGTGTTAGACTCTATAACTTGGGTGCACAGCTCCTATGTGTTAGACTCTATAACTTGGGTGCACAGCTCCTATGTGTTAGACTCTATAACTTGGGTGCACAGTATGTATGTGTTAGACTCTATAACTTGGGTGCACAGCTCCTATGTGTTAGACTCTATAACTTGGGTGCACAGTATGTATGTGTTAGACTCTATAACTTGGGTGCACAGTCTGTATGTGTTAGACTCTATAACTTGGGTGCACAGTATGTATGTGTTAGACTCTATAACTTGAGTGCACAGCTCCTATGTGTTAGACTCTATAACTTGGGTGCACAGCTCCTATGTGTTAGACTCTATAACTTGGGTGCACAGTATGTATGTGTTAGACTCTATAACTTGGGTGCACAGCTCCTATGTGTTAGACTCTATAACTTGGGTGCACAGTATGTATGTGTTAGACTCTATAACTTGGGTGCACAGTATGTATGTGTTAGACTCTATAACTTGGGTGCACAGTATGTATGTGTTAGACTCTATAACTTGGGTGCACAGCTCCTATGTGTTAGACTCTATAACTTGGGTGCACAGTATGTATGTGTTAGACTCTATAACTTGAGTGCACAGTATGTATGTGTTAGACTCTGTAACTTGGGTGCATAGTATGTATGTGTTAGACTCTATAACTTGGGTGTACAGTATGTATGTGTTAGACTCTATAACTCGGGTGCACAGTATGTATGTGTTAGACTCTATAACTTGGGTGCACAGCTCCTATGTGTTAGACTCTATAACTTGGGTGCATAGCTCCTATGTGTTAGACTCTATAACTTGGGTGCACAGTATGTATGTGTTAGACTCTATAACTTGGGTGCATAGCTCCTATGTGTTAGACTCTATAACTTGGGTGCACAGTATGTATGTGTTAGACTCTATAACTTGGGTGCACAGCTTGTATGTGTTAGACTCTATAACTTGAGTGCACAGTATGTATGTGTTAGACTCTATAACTTGGGTGCACAGCTCCTATGTGTTAGACTCTATAACTTGAGTGCACAGCTCCTATGTGTTAGACTCTATAACTTGGGTGCACAGCTCCTATGTGTTAGACTCTATAACTTGGGTGCACAGTATGTATGTGTTAGACTATATAACTTGGGTGTACAGTATGTATGTGTTAGACTCTATAACTTGAGTGCACAGTATGTATGTGTTAGACTCTATAACTTGGGTGCACAGCTCCTATGTGTTAGACTCTATAACTTGGGTGCACAGTATGTATGTGTTAGACTCTATAACTTGGGTGCACTGTATGTATGTGTTAGACTCTATAACTTGGGTGCATAGCTCCTATGTGTTAGACTCTATAACTTGGGTGCATAGTATGTATGTGTTAGACTCTATAACTTGGGTGCATAGCTCCTATGTGTTAGACTCTATAACTTGGGTGCACAGTATGTATGTGTTAGACTCTATAACTTGGGTGCACAGTATGTATGTGTTAGACTCTATAACTTGGGTGCACAGCTCCTATGTGTTAGACTCTATAACTTGGGTGCATAGCTCCTATGTGTTAGACTCTATAACTTGGGTGCACAGTATGTATGTGTTAGACTCTATAACTTGAGTGCACAGTATGTATGTGTTAGACTCTATAACTTGGGTGCACAGCTCCTATGTGTTAGACTCTATAACTTGGGTGCACAGTATGTATGTGTTAGACTCTATAACTTGGGTGCACAGTATGTATGTGTTAGACTCTATAACTTGGGTGCACAGTATGTATGTGTTAGACTCTATAACTTGGGTGCATAGCTCCTATGTGTTAGACTCTATAACTTGGGTGCATAGTATGTATGTGTTAGACTCTATAACTTGGGTGCATAGCTCCTATGTGTTAGACTCTATAACTTGGGTGCACAGTATGTATGTGTTAGACTCTATAACTTGGGTGCACAGTATGTATGTGTTAGACTCTATAACTTGGGTGCACAGCTCCTATGTGTTAGACTCTATAACTTGAGTGCACAGTATGTATGTGTTAGACTCTATAACTTGGGTGCATAGTATGTATGTGTTAGACTCTATAACTTGGGTGCACAGTATGTATGTGTTAGACTCTATAACTTGGGTGCACAGTATGTATGTGTTAGACTCTATAACTTGAGTGCACAGTATGTATGTGTTAGACTCTATAACTTGGGTGCATAGCTCCTATGTGTTAGACTCTATAACTTGGGTGCACAGTATGTATGTGTTAGACTCTATAACTTGGGTGCACAGTATGTATGTGTTAGACTCTATAACTTGAGTGCACAGCTCCTATGTGTTAGACTCTATAACTTGAGTGCACAGTATGTATGTGTTAGACTCTATAACTTGGGTGCACAGTATGTATGTGTTAGACTCTATAACTTGGGTGCACAGTATGTATGTGTTAGACTCTATAACTTGAGTGCACAGCTCCTATGTGTTAGACTCTATAACTTGAGTGCACAGTATGTATGTGTTAGACTCTATAACTTGGGTGCACAGCTCCTATGTGTTAGACTCTATAACTTGGGTGCACAGTATGTATGTGTTAGACTCTATAACTTGGGTGCACAGTATGTATGTGTTAGACTCTATAACTTGAGTGCACGGCTCCTATGTGTTAGACTCTATAACTTGAGTGCACAGTATGTATGTGTTAGACTCTATAACTTGGGTGCACAGTATGTATGTGTTAGACTCTATAACTTGGGTGCACAGCTCCTATGTGTTAGACTCTATCACTTGGGTGCATAGCTCCTATGTGTTAGACTCTATAACTTGAGTGCACAGTATGTATGTGTTAGACTCTATAACTTGGGTGCATAGCTCCTATGTGTTAGACTCTATAACTTGGGTGCATAGCTCCTATGTGTTAGACTCTATAACTTGGGTGCATAGTATGTATGTGTTAGACTCTATAACTTGAGTGCACAGTATGTATGTGTTAGACTCTATAACTTGGGTGCACTGTATGTATGTGTTAGACTCTATAACTTGGGTGCACAGCTCCTATGTGTTAGACTCTATAACTTGGGTGCATAGTATGTATGTGTTAGACTCTATAACTTGAGTGCACAGTATGTATGTGTTAGACTCTATAACTTGGGTGCACTGTATGTATGTGTTAGACTCTATAACTTGAGTGCACAGCTCGTATGTGTTAGACTCTATAACTTGGGTGCATAGCTCGTATGTGTTAGACTCTATAACTTGGGTGCACAGTATGTATGTGTTAGACTCTATAACTTGAGTGCACAGTATGTATGTGTTAGACTCTATAACTTGAGTGCATAGTATGTATGTGTTAGACTCTATAACTTGGGCGCACAGCTTGTATGTGTTAGACTCTATAACTTGGGTGCACAGCTCCTATGTGTTAGACTCTATAACTTGGGTGCATAGCTCCTATGTGTTAGACTCTATAACTTGGGTGCATAGTATATCTACAGTAATTGCCTTGCACTTTAGCAGCTCTCAGGTGAAGTGCCTTGCTACATCTACTACAAGTAAAAGCCAGCCTGATTGGATCAGCAGTTACTCAAACAGGCGGGAGGAGAGAGAGCAGGTTGAGAAAAGCCAGGTTTGTACATAAGTGTGCTCCGTGTTGCATTGGCCTGTGTCTCTCCACTTGCCACCTAATCTGATGTTTCCATTATACTTATGCAGAGAGAAAGAGAAGTGATTTTAAAAAGAGAAAAAAGACTTTTAGATTTACGGAAGAATTTACAAGCTCCTAATATCCATATAGCTAAACGCAAGGTTTGATTTTCCTTCTTGCCTTTGTTATTGATCACTAGGAACTATTGTCTGTAGAGTAAGCCAATAGTCCCTCCTCTTACTTAGTCCCTCCTCTTACTGTCCCTCCTCTTACTGTCCCCTCCCTTTACTGTCCCCTCCTCTTACTGTCCCTCCTCTTATTTTCCCTCCTCTTACTGTCCCCTCCTCCTACTTTCCCCTCCTCTTACTGTCCCCTCCTCTTACTGTCCCTCCTCTTACTGTCCCCTCCGCTTACTGTCTCCTCTCCTTACTGTCCCTTCTCTTACTGCCCCTCCTCTTAATGTCCCTCCTCTTACTGTCTCCCCTCTTACTGTCTCTCCTCTTACTGTCCCTCTTCTTACTGTCCCTCCTATTACTGTCCCCTACTCTTACTGTCCCTTACTCTTACTGTCCCTCCTCTTACTGTCCCTTTCTCTTACTGTCCCCTCCTCTTACTGTCCCTCCTCTTACTGTCCCTCCTCTTACTGTCCCTCCTCTTACTGTCCCCTCCTCTTACTGTCCCTCCTCTTACTGTCTCTCCTTTTACTGTCTCTCCTCTTACTGTCCCCTCCTCTTACTGTCCCTCCTCTTACTGTCCCCTCCTCTTACTGTCCATCCTCTTACTGTCCCTCCTCTTACTGTCCCTCCTCTTACTGTCCCCTACTCTTACTGTCCCTCCTCTTACTGTCTCTCCTCTTACTGTCCCTCCTCTTACTGTCCCCTCCTCTTACTGTCCCTCCTCTTACTGTCCCTCCTTTTACTGTCCCTCCTCTTACTGTCTCTCCTTTTACTGTCTCTCCTCTTACTGTACCCTCCTCTTACTGTACCCTCCTCTTACTGTCCCTCCTCTTACTGTTTCTCCTCTTACTGTCCCTCCTCTTACTGTCCCTCCTTTTACTGTCTCTCCTCTTACTGTCCCTCCTCTTACTGTCTCCTCCTCTTACTGTCCATCCTCTTACTGTCCCCTCCTCTTACTGTCCCTCCTCTTACTGTCTCTCCTCTTACTGTCCCTCCTCTTACTGTCCCTCCTTTTACTGTCCCTCCTCTTACTGTCTCTCCTTTTACTGTCTCTCCTCTTACTGTACCCTCCTCTTACTGTACCCTCCTCTTACTGTCCCTCCTCTTACTGTCTCCTCCTCTTACTGTCCATCCTCTTACTGTCTCCTCCTCTTACTGTCCATCCTCTTACTGTCCCCTCCTCTTACTGTCCCTCCTCTTACTGCCCCTCCTCTTACGGTCCCTCCTCTTACTGTCCCTCCTCTTACTGTCCCTCCTCTTACTGTCCCTCCTCTTACTGTCTCTCCTCTTACTGTCCCTCCTCTTACTGTCCCCTCCTCTTACTGTCCCCTCCTCTCCTCTTACTGTCCCTCCTCTTACTGTCCCCTAATTGTATTGTCCACTACTTTTATTGTTCCCAAGTGGATCTTCTAGTTTGAAGTGTTGAGATGCAGTGAGTACGTAAATTGCGCAGTCATCGCTTCTGGATCTGCATGGAAAGTACATTTTCCATGGTTTAGTACATTTGTATATTTGGCCTTTAGTATATACATGTATATATAGTACTTAGTATATATATGTATATATCGTATACTTTATATACATATATATACATTGTACTGCATTTTGTATATACATTTATATTTAGTACATTATGTTCTCATATGTCCATATATACATGTACAGTGTGTATACTTTTTTATATAGCACATTATATATGCGTGTATACACAGTTCATTGTACGTTCATGTATAGAACATTTCATATGCATGTGTAAATGGTGCATTATATATACACACGCATATATATATATACATATATATAGTACATTGTATATACAAATATACGTATAATGCATCATATATACACACACATATATAGTACACTGTATATACACACATATATTGTACACTGTATATACACACATATATTGTACACTGTATATACACACATATATTGTACACTGTATATACAGACATATATGTAGTACATTGTATATACACACATATATATATAGTACATTGTATATACACACACCTATATAGTACTTTGTATATACACACACACATATATATAGTACACTGTATATACACACACATATATAGTACACTGTATATACACACACATATATAGTACTTTGTATATACACACACATATATAGTACATTGTATATACACACACCTATATAGTACTTTGTATATACACACACACATATAGTACACTGTATATACACACACATATATATAGTGCATTGTATATACACACACATATATATAGTACATTGTATATACACACACATATATAGTACAATGTATATACACACACATATATATAGTACATTGTATATACACACACATATATATATAGTACACTGTATATACACACACATATATATAGTACACTGTATATACACACATATATATAGTACATTGTATATACACACACATATATAGTACATTGTATATACACACATATATATATAGTACATTGTATATACACACACACATATAGTACTTTGTATATACACACACACATATATATAGTACACTGTATATACACACACATATATATAGTACACTGTATATACACACACATATATAGTACTTTGTATATACACACACATATATAGTACATTGTATATACACACACCTATATAGTACTTTGTGTATACACACACACATATAGTACACTGTATATACACCCACATATATATAGTACATTGTATATACACACACATATATATAGTACATTGTATATACACACACATATATATAGTACACTGTATATACACACATATATATAGTACACTGTATATACACACATATATATAGTACACTGTATATACACACATATATATAGTACACTGTATATACACACATATATATAGTACACTGTATATACACACATATATAGTACATTGTATATACACACACACATATATATAGTACATTGTATATACACACACATATATATAGTACATTGTATGTAAATGCTTCTATAACTCCTCTGTGTACTCATCATCTCGTACATCAATACAGCGAGGAAATACTGACTCGTTTAATGAGCTCATGGAAAATGCTGATGAAAAGGTGAGAGAGGACTACGAAAGGGAGGCTGAGCGAATAGATGATGACTTCCTGTTGAACCAAGCAGAGGCGGACAAAGATTGCGAATATGATACAGATGAGGATACGGAAGTGCATGTCACTAAGGTATGCGGTGATACTCCTACTTGTGCTATGAGCATGGCATGTGCTGTTACTGCCAGTACTGCTCACTGCTAGTACCACTCACTGCCAGTACTACTCACTGCTAGTACTGCTCACTGCTAGTACTGCTCACTGCTAGTACTGCTCACTGCTAGTACTGCTCACTGCTAGTACTGCTCACTGCCAGTACTACTCACTGCTAGTACTGCTCACTGCTAGTACTGCTCACTGCTAGTACTGCTCACTGCCAGTACTACTCACTGCTAGTACTGCTCACTGCTAGTACTGCTCACTGCTAGTACTACTCACTGCTAGTACTGCTCACTGCTAGTACTGCTCACTGCCAGTACTACTCACTGCTAGTACTACTCACTGCTAGTACTACTCACTGCCAGTACTACTCACTGCTAGTACTACTCACCGCTAGTACTGCTTACTGCTAGTACTGCTCACTGCTAGTACTACTCACTGCCAGTACTGCTCACTGCTAGTACTACTCACTGCCAGTACTACTCACTGCTAGTACTACTCACTGCTAGTACTACTCACTGCTAGTACTATTCACTGCCAGTACTACTCACTGCTAGTACTACTCACCGCTAGTACTGCTTACTGCTAGTACTGCTCACTGCTAGTACTACTCACTGCCAGTACTGCTCACTGCTAGTAATACTCACTGCCAGTACTACTCACTGCTAGTACTACTCACCGCTAGTACTACTCACTGCCAGTACTGCTCACTGCTAGTACTACTCACTGCCAGTACTACTCACTGCTAGTACTACGCACCGCTAGTACTGCTTACTGCTAGTACTGCTAGTACTGCTCACTGCTAGTACTACTCACTGCCAGTACTGCTCACTGCTAGTACTACTCACTGCCAGTACTACTCACTGCTAGTACTACTCACCGCTAGTACTGCTCACTGCTAGTACTGCTCACTGCTAGTACTACTCACTGCTAGTACTACTCACTGCTAGTACTGCTCACTGCTAGTACTACTCACTGCCAGTACTGCTCACTGCTAGTACTGCTCACTGCTAGTACTACTCACTGCTAGTACTACTCACTGCTAGTACTACTCACTGCTAGTACTACTCACTGCTAGTACTACTCACTGCCAGTACTACTCACTGCCAGTACTGCTCACTGCTAGTACTACTCACTGCTAGTACTGCTCACTGCTAGTACTACTCACTGCTAGTACTGCTCACTGCTAGTACTACTCACTGCTAGTACTGCTCACTGCTAGTACTGCTCACTGCCAGTACTACTCACTGCTAGTACTACTCATTGCTAGTACTACTCGCCCCTTGAACCAATAACACAGTCAACTGCTTGTAGATATATTTCTGCAGCAGAACACACTCACAGCTATCTCAGTTTGTGGGGGAGGTACAGAAGTCCCCCTACTATCAAGAAGTGCGATCAGTCTCTCTTGGCTCTCGGCAGGTATGCTCATGTAGGTGTATACCTTGAGGGTAATATGCTTATGTAGGTGTATACCTTGCTCTCTTGTATCCAGTACACAATATATGCATGTGTGTACGCGATGTAGTGGTCTGATTGTAGAGCATGTGTATAAACCCTGAGGTGACAAGGCTCAAGTCTCTAAGTCTAATCAACGATCGTTGCAAGGAACTACAAAAGAATAAGTCTTCTTCTGCAAAAGGACGTGGAAGGGCATGTCCTTTCCATAAGCCTGGCAGGATGCGCAAACTGACTGATGTGGCATTGGTTAGTGTGCGCTCTAAGACTAAAAACCAGTGCAAATATCTTAGCTGTACCACTAGCCCATATTGTAAACAAATGTTTCTCTTGTGGTAAATTTCCTGATTCTTTAAAGAAAGCAAAAGTAAAACTGTTACATAAAAAGGGCTCGACAACAGACTGTTCAAATTATAGACCGATATCTATTCTACCAATTTTGAGTAAAATCTTTGAGAAAATTATAAACATTCAATTTGTAGATTTCCTGGAGAAAACCAGCATACTCAATCACCAACAATATGGGTTCAGAAAAAACAAAAGTACATCTTTTGCTCTCATAAAGTTTACAGATAAAATACTGGAGGCAATGAATCATGGCAATTCTGTCTTGGGAATATTTCTAGATTTTAGTAAAGCTTTTGATACAATTGATCATTTTATTCTACTAAACGGGCTCAAGTTTCTTAATTTTTTGAACATCAGCATTGATCTCATCTCTAATTATCTTTCACACCGTAAACAACTGACTATGGCAAATGAGACAGTTTCTAGATTCTGTGACATAGCGTGCTGGGTACCACAGGGTTCCATCCTGGGCCCAACTTTGCTTTTAATTTACATAAACGATCTACCCAATGTTACAAAATGTTCTGACCCGATTCTGTATGCTGACGATACTAATCTATTTTTTGAGAGTAAAGACTTAAACGAACATGTGCAAAAAATAGAATAAATGAAAAATTAAAACTTGTAAAAAACTGGTGCGACTCAAACAAACTTACTTTAAATCTAGATGAAACTAATTATTTTGTACTAAAAACTCACCAAAGCGCACACTCATTAAAAAGTAATTTAATTAAAATAGACAATTTTTATTCGGAAGAGAAATCCTCGATAAAATTTTTAGGAGTTGAAATTGACAAAAATCTATCTTGGAACTTACAAATTAAAAAACTTTGCAAAAAACTAAGACCTAACATAGGAATGCTATTTAAATGCTCGAGCTTTTTTACCAAGAAAAATGTTGCTTTTAATTTATAACTGTTTCATTAATTCAAAGATTAGTTATTGTGGTGAATCCTGGGGAAATGCTGGAACCACTTATCTTAACCAAATCCACCTTTTGCAAAAAAATTAATACGAATAATATATAAAAAGTCTGTTACTACTCACACAATACCTCTTTTCCAAAACTCATTAATTTTACCTGTTCATTCAATATACAAATACAAACTACTAATACTTGCTCACAAAACTTTCTACTCTACCCAATCTCACTCGCATCCCAATTACTTGACTCGTGCTTCCCAACTTAGCCTCTACCCAAATCAACCACTGCTGCAAGACATCGTAGAGTGAGTTACTGGTGAGCTTCTATGTGGAATGGGCGGCCGAGTTCGATCTATTAGGGGGGAGAATCGCTTCAGGCAATCTCTGAGACGTCATTTACTTGTAGATGTAGAGACGACTGTTGACTGCCAACATACCGGGCCTAGCGCCTCGACTAGCTGCAGTGCTATTACGTCTTGGGCCCCAACATTTCCTCTGCTGTTAACTTTCTCCATTACTATACTTTTTGTGTTGAAATAAAACAAACAAACGTATCGGTGTGGTAGACATTTAGCGATATACTTCTGTATAGGTATACAACTTGATACATGATACATCATTTATAGTAGTAGATGTAAGACTTGATAATTGTTTTTAGTCACAGGTGAGAGACATAGAAGATCTGGTAGAGAAAGGAAAGAAGCTAAAGGCCTGTCCTTACTACTCTGCAAGACGTGCAATACCAGCTGCTCAGGTACGATTGACTTGTTATGTGCTTCTGAGTATACACAACTGTATAACATTTAGTATATGTACTACATCTAAAGTATACACAACTGTATAACATTTAGTATATGTACTACATCTAAAGTATACACAACTGTATAACATTTAGTATATGTACTACATCTAAAGTATACACAACTGTATAACATTTAGTATATGTACTACATCTAAAGTATACACAACTGTATAACATTTAGTATATGTACTACATCTAAAGTATACACAGCTGTATAACATTTAGTATATGTACTACATCTAAAGTATACACAACTGTATAACATTTAGTATATGTATGTACTACATCTAAAGTATACACAACTGTATAACATTTAGTATATGTACTACATCTAAAGTATACACAACTGTATAACATTTAGTGTATGTACTACATCTAAAGTATACACAACTGTATAACATTTAGTATATGTACTACATCTAAAGTATACACAATTGTATAACATTTAGTATATGTATGTACTACATCTAAAGTATACACAACTGTATAACATTTAGTATATGTACTACATCTAAAGTATACACAACTGTATAACATTTAGTATATGTACTACATCTAAAGTATACACAGCTGTATAACATTTAGTATATGTACTACATCTAAAGTATACACAACTGTATAACATTTAGTATATGTATGTACTACATCTAAAGTATACACAACTGTATAACATTTAGTATATGTACTACATCTAAAGTATACACAACTGTATAACATTTAGTGTATGTACTACATCTAAAGTATACACAACTGTATAACATTTAGTATATGTACTACATCTAAAGTATACACAATTGTATAACATTTAGTATATGTATGTACTACATCTAAAGTATACACAGCTGTATAACATTTAGTATATGTACTACATCTAAAGTATACACAATTGTATAACATTTAGTATATGTACTACATCTAAAGTATACACAGCTGTATAACATTTAGTATATGTACTACATCTAAAGTATACACAACTGTATAACATTTAGTATATGTACTACATCTAAAGTATACACAACTGTATAACATTTAGTATATGTACTACATCTAAAGTATACACAGCTGTATAACATTTAGTATATGTACTACATCTAAAGTATACACAACTGTATAACATTTAGTATATGTACTACATCTAAAGTATACACAACTGTATAACATTTAGTATATGTACTACATCTAAAGTATACACAATTGTATAACATTTAGTATATGTATGTACTACATCTAAAGTATACACAACTGTATAACATTTAGTATATGTACTACATCTAAAGTATACACAACTGTATAACATTTAGTATATGTACTACATCTAAAGTATACACAACTGTATAACATTTAGTATATGTACTACATCTAAAGTATACACAACTGTATAACATTTAGTATATGTACTACATCTAAAGTATACACAGCTGTATAACATTTAGTATATGTATGTACTACATCTAAAGTATACACAACTGTATAACATTTAGTGTATGTACTACATCTAAAGTATACACAACTGTATAACATTTAGTATATGTACTACATCTAAAGTATACACAATTGTATAACATTTAGTATATGTATGTACTACATCTAAAGTATACACAACTGTATAACATTTAGTGTATGTACTACATCTAAAGTATACACAACTGTATAACATTTAGTGTATGTACTACATCTAAAGTATACACAACTGTATAACATTTAGTATATGTACTACATCTAAAGTATACACAATTGTATAACATTTAGTATATGTATGTACTACATCTAAAGTATACACAACTGTATAACATTTAGTATATGTACTACATCTAAAGTATACACAACTGTATAACATTTAGTATATGTACTACATCTAAAGTATACACAACTGTATAACATTTAGTATATGTATGTACTACATCTAAAGTATACACAACTGTATAACATTTAGTGTATGTACTACATCTAAAGTATACACAACTGTATAACATTTAGTATATGTACTACATCTAAAGTATACACAATTGTATAACATTTAGTATATGTATGTACTACATCTAAAGTATACACAACTGTATAACATTTAGTATATGTACTACATCTAAAGTATACACAACTGTATAACATTTAGTATATGTACTACATCTAAAGTATACACAACTGTATAACCTTTAGTATATGTACTACATCTAAAGTATACACAACTGTATAACATTTAGTGTATGTACTACATCTAAAGTATACACAACTGTATAACATTTAGTATATGTACTACATCTAAAGTATACACAGCTGTATAACATTTAGTATATGTACTACATCTAAAGTATACACAACTGTATAACATTTAGTATATGTATGTACTACATCTAAAGTATACACAACTGTATAACATTTAGTATATGTACTACATCTAAAGTATACACAACTGTATAACATTTAGTATATGTACTACATCTAAAGTATACACAACTGTATAACATTTAGTATATGTATGTACTACATCTAAAGTATACACAACTGTATAACATTTAGTATATGTACTACATCTAAAGTATACACAACTGTATAACATTTAGTATATGTACTACATCTAAAGTATACACAGCTGTATAACATTTAGTATATGTATGTACTACATCTAAAGTATACACAACTGTATAACATTTAGTATATGTACTACATCTAAAGTATACACAACTGTATAACATTTAGTATATGTACTACATCTAAAGTATACACAGCTGTATAACATTTAGTATATGTATGTACTACATCTAAAGTATACACAACTGTATAACATTTAGTGTATGTACTACATCTAAAGTATACACAACTGTATAACATTTAGTATATGTACTACATCTAAAGTATACACAATTGTATAACATTTAGTATATGTATGTACTACATCTAAAGTATACACAACTGTATAACATTTAGTATATGTACTACATCTAAAGTATACACAACTGTATAACATTTAGTATATGTACTACATCTAAAGTATACACAACTGTATAACCTTTAGTATATGTACTACATCTAAAGTATACACAACTGTATAACATTTAGTGTATGTACTACATCTAAAGTATACACAACTGTATAACATTTAGTATATGTACTACATCTAAAGTATACACAGCTGTATAACATTTAGTATATGTATGTACTACATCTAAAGTATACACAACTGTATAACATTTAGTATATGTACTACATCTAAAGTATACACAACTGTATAACATTTAGTATATGTACTACATCTAAAGTATACACAGCTGTATAACATTTAGTATATGTACTACATCTAAAGTATACACAACTGTATAACATTTAGTATATGTACTACATCTAAAGTATACACAACTGTATAACATTTAGTATATGTATGTACTACATCTAAAGTATACACAACTGTATAACATTTAGTATATGTACTACATCTAAAGTATACACAGCTGTATAACATTTAGTATATGTATGTACTACATCTAAAGTATACACAACTGTATAACATTTAGTATATGTACTACATCTAAAGTATACACAACTGTATAACATTTAGTATATGTACTACATCTAAAGTATACACAACTGTATAACATTTAGTATATGTATGTACTACATCTAAAGTATACACAACTGTATAACATTTAGTATATGTACTACATCTAAAGTATACACAACTGTATAACATTTAGTATATGTACTACATCTAAAGTATACACAACTGTATAACATTTAGTATATGTATGTACTACATCTAAAGTATACACAACTGTATAACATTTAGTATATGTACTACATCTAAAGTATACACAGCTGTATAACATTTAGTATATGTATGTACTACATCTAAAGTATACACAACTGTATAACATTTAGTATATGTATGTAGTTTGTGGTCCTACCATACAACACTCTACTACATAACTCTATTGTAGCTTGTGGTCCTATCGTACAACACCCTACTACATAACTCTATTGTAGCTTGTGGTCCTACCGTACAACACTCTACTACATAACTCTATTGTAGCTTGTGGTCCTACCATACAACACTCTACTACATAACTCTATTGTAGCTTGTGGTCCTGCCATACAACACTCTACTACATAACTCTATTGTAGCTTGTGGTCTTACTGTACAACACTCTACTACATAACTCTATTGTAGCTTGTGGTCCTACCATACAACACTCTACTACATAACTCTATTGTAGCTTGTGGTCCTACCATACAACACTCTACTACATAACTCTATTGTAGCTTGTGGTCCTACCATACAACACCCTACTACATAACTCCACACGTAAAGCCTCAGGTATCGACCTGAAAGGAAATGTAGTGGTGATAGATGAGGCACATAACTTACTAGAAACCATTAGTAACATTCACAGCGTGGAGGTCTCTCTACCGCAGGTAAATCTTGTATTCTGCTTTTGGTATATCAAATGTAGTGCGTACTGGATCCATCATATATTGTATCCGGTGTATATTATTGTGTATGCAGTGTGTACAGCACACATTACATGTACTGTGTGCTCTACACACTGCATACATCACATGTACTGTGTACTGTACACACTGCACACACTACATGTATTGTGTGCTGTACACATTCCATACACTACATATACTGTGCGCCATAGACACACACGATACATTAGTTTGGTGCTTGCAGTGTGTACAGGTTATCCTATGTGTATATACTACCGGTAGAAGTAGAGGCCTAAGTTTTGATGAATTTTTGTGCGGCGACGATATACCTGCTCCAGGTTCGGTTTGACATTTACAGTGAGTTGCCATATGAGAAATTATTAGATTTGAAATGGATTTTAGAAAAATTTATATATTTTTTGGCTGGAAATAAAGGTAAGCCATTGTTCTGGTTAACTTTTTTACTCTGAAAAACAAAAATGCGATAGTAAGATTTTTAAAATTGTATTATTATTTTACCGATTATTTTCTGAAATTATAATTTAATAACTCATCAGTAGCACCTCACTATTATTTTGATCAACTGCAGTTTCACTCTATCAAAGACGGTTTATCAGCACAGTTAGTCTTTTGATTGTTATGAATGAATGCCAGTCAAGTATAGAAACCATCGTATAGAAAAAGAAGGGCGGAGCTATATCTGTAAAGTAAAACTGATGAAATTGACAGGCAGTAAATTGCTATTGTGTGTGTTATATGCTCCACCGAGATCTTGACAAACAACAAACATCATTGCCGGCGTTACATTGACCTATTCCTCTATCTATACTTCTATGGTACTACCTATCTATACTTCTATGGTACTACCTATCTATATCTCTATGGTACTACTTATCTATACCTCTATGGTACTACCTATCTATACCTCTATGGTACTACATATCTATACCTCTATGGTACTACCTATCTATACCTATATGGTACTACCTATCTATACCTCTATGGTACTACCTATCTATACCTCTATGGTACTACCTATCTATACCTCTATGGTACTACCTATCTATACCTCTATGGTACTACCTATCTATACGTCTATGGTACTACCTATCTATACATCTATGGTACTATCTATACCTCTATGGTACTACCTATCTATACCTCTATGGTACTACCTATCTATACCTCTATGGTACTACCTATCTATACTTCTATGGTACTACCTATCTATACCTCTATGGTACTACCTATGTATACCTCTATGGTACTACCTATCTATACTTCTATGGTGCTACCTATCTATACCTCTATGGTACTACCTATCTATACCTCTATGGTACTACCTATCTATACCTCTATGGTACTACCTATCTATACTTCTATGGTACTACCTATCTATACCTCTATGGTACTACCTATCTATACCTCTATGGTACTACCTATCTATACCTCTATGGTACTACCTATCTATACCTCTATGGTACTACCTATCTATACCTCTATGGTACTACCTATCTATACCTCTATGGTACTACCTATCTATACCTCTATGGTACTACCTATCTATACCTCTATGGTACTACCTATCTATACCTCTATGGTACTACCTATCTATACCTCTATGGTACTACCTATCTATACTTCTATGGTACTACCTATCTATACCTATATGGTACTACCTATCTATACCTCTATGGTACTACCTATCTATACTTCTATGGTACTACATATCTATACCTCTATGGTACTACCTATCTATACTTCTATGGTACTACCTATCTATACCTCTATGGTACTACCTATCTATACCTCTATGGTACTACCTATCTATACCTCTATGGTACTACCTATCTATACCTCTATGGTACTACCTATCTATACATCTATGGTACTACCTATCTATACCTCTATGGTATAGATACCTATCTATACTTCTATGGTGCTACCTATCTATACCTCTATGGTACTACCTATCTATACCTCTATGGTACTACCTATCTATACCTCTATGGTACTACCTATCTATACTTCTATGGTACTACCTATCTATACCTCTATGGTACTACATATCTATACGTCTATGGTATAGATACCTATCTATATGATATCTTCATTAGTTCACACAAGCTTGCACTCAGCTCCAGCGGTACCGGGATAAGTACAGAAGTCGTCTTCTCCCTCTTAATCTGCTACATGTTGGACAGCTCATTGACGTGATTGGACAATTTATCACTCTGCTGACTGACCAATCAGGTGAGCTCTTACTCAGCACATCAAAATATTTATTTTCTCTAGAAAGTCAGCTACTAGCTGTACCAAGTGTTTTGTGTTGATGTAGCTAGCTACTAGCTGTACCAAGTGTTTTGTATTGCTGTAGCTAGCTACTAGCTGCACCAAGTGTTTTGTATTGCTGTAGCTAGCTACTAGCTGTACCAAGTGTTTTGTATTGCTGTAGCTAGCTACTAGCTGTACCAAGTGTTTTGTATTGCTGTAGCTAGCTACTAGCTGCACCAAGTGTTTTGTATTGCTGTAGCTAGCTGCTAGCTGTACCAAGTGTTTTGTATTGCTGTAGCTAGCTACTAGCTGTGCCAAGTGTTTTGTATTGATGTAGCTAGCTACTAGCTGTACCAAGTGTTTTGTATTGCTGTAGCTAGCTGCTAGCTGTACCAAGTGTTTTGTATTGCTGTAGCTAGCTACTAGCTGCACCAAGTGTTTTGTATTGCTGTAGCTAGCTACTAGCTGTACCAAGTGTTTTGTATTGCTGTAGCTGGCTATTAGCTGTACCAAGTGTTTTGTATTGCTGTAGCTAGCTATTAGTTGTACCAAGTGTTTTGTATTGCTGTAGTCAGCTATGAGCTGTACCAAGTGTTTTGTATTGCTTTAGCTAGCTACTAGCTGTACCAAGTGTTTTGTATTGCTGTAGCTAGCTACTAGCTGTACCAAGTGTTTTGTATTGCTGTAGTCAGCTACTAGCTGTACCAAGTGTTTTGTATTGCTGTAGCTAGCTACTAGCTGTACCAAGTGTTTTGTATTGCTGTAGTCAGCTATGAGCTGTACCAAGTGTTTTGTATTGCTGTAGCTAGCTACTAGCTGTACCAAGTGTTTTGTATTGCTGTAGCTGGCTGCTAGCTGTACCAAGTGTATTGCTGTAGCTAGCTACTAGCTGTACCAAATGTATTGCTGTAGCTAGCTACTAGCTGTACCAAGTGTTTTGTATTGCTGTAGCTAGCTACTAGCTGCACCAAGTGTTTTGTATTGATGTAGCTAGCTACTAGCTGTACCAAGGGTATTGCTGTAGTCAGCTACTAGCTGTACCAAGTGTTTTGTATTGCTGTAGTCAGCGACTAGCTGCACCAAGTGTTTTGTATTGCTGTAGAGCCGAGAGCGACGCAGCTTGTGACGGTCAATGACTTTCTCTCACTCACGCAACTCGACAATATCAACTTCTTTGAGCTGCTGCGCTTTTGTCACTCGTCACAAATAGCCAGAAAACTGTTTGGTTTTGTGGAAAACCAGCGGAAAATCCCTGAGGTAACGTTGACTGCCTGCCGTAGTCCTTCTTTCATATCGGTGGTTAAAGCATGCCAGCATTGAGCAACTTTTTATTGATTTACTGAATATTCAGATCTTAAGCAGCAAATTGATGTGTTGGATGACCGCAAGACCCACTCAGTCCGAATCTCTTCCAGAAATGCTCACCAGGTTTTACACCGCACAAAAATGACTTCGTCTTCTGACTGGAAATAGTTTTCTTTCCTTCCCGTACTTGATTTTTCAGTCGATCAGATCTCGCTATTTCTTTTTATTATTAGTTTGTTTATTATTTTTATTCTTCAAACTACTGTCTATTCTTCTAAGACTACTGTTCATTGTTCCCTAACTCACCAAAGCAAGCACAATTTTTCCTTGTCTTTTGATTGAAAGGGTATTAGAGAAGGCGATCACAGTGGACCACCTCACAAATCTTGTAGTCGTCCCCCATTACCATTTCACATATAGAATTTGCAAGATAAACAAGCGTAGACTTCGTGTGACGTGTATAAGCTGATTGAGGATATTTTGACTGAAACTAGCGAGTCCAATTTCATGTGTGCAGCGTGCACATACAAGCCAGATGAAAACTGGCAGGTAATAATGAAACGTATTATTGAATCTTAGGATCAATTTTGATGGGGCGTCTTGGAGGTTTTCTTTTTCTGCTGCGATGGCCTTCAGTAGACCCAAGCCTAAATAAACGATGATGATATAATTTCATATATATATAAGTTTCAGTGTAATTTACTACAATTTTCTACACCCACAATCCGAAGATGATCGCCATTTAGTGAATCTAACGTCGGCTGATGCGACGAGCTTTTGAGATCGGTGACTTTTTTGGCAGCTGGTAGATCAGGTCTGAGTAGCTGTGGAGAGTCATCCTCTACATCAATCTGCAGCCCAACACCTGAATATTCAGAAAACCAATAATAAGGTTTTCACTTCTGCCACGCGTTAATGTGCTGATGTCGTCTGTTGATGCGCTGATGCAACGATTACAGGGAGGTAAGACAGGAGGTAAGACAGGAGGTCAGGCCGGAGGTAAGACAGGAGGTCAGACGGGAGGTCTGACAGGGGAGGCTACTGGCAGCGCTATATCTGATCTGCTCAAGAAGGTGCAATGTGAAAGTAGAATGGCAGCAAACAATGCGGGGCACCTGCAAACACCTGCAGGTGAGTAAGAAGTACATAGTAGAATATAGTAGTATGTGTATAATAGTATATGATAGTATACTGTGTTGTACAGGTAGTATATGATAGTATACTGTGTTGTACAGGTAGTATATAATAGTATATGATAGTATACTGTGTTGTACAGGTAGTATATAATAGTATATGATAGTATACTGTGTTGTACAGGTAGTATATGATAGTATACTGTGTTGTACAGGTAGTATATAATAGTATATAATAGTATACTGTGTTGTACAGGTAGTATATAATAGTATATGATAGTATACTGTGTTGTACAGGTAGTATACAATAGTATATGATAGTATACTGTGTTGTACAGCTAGTATACAATAGTATATGATAGTATACTGTGTTGTACAGGTAGTATATAATAGTATATGATAGTATACTGTGTTGTACAGGTAGTATATAATAGTATATGATAGTATACTGTGTTGTACAGGTAGTATATAATAGTATATGATAGTATGCTGTGTTGTACAGGTAGTATATAATACTATATGATAGTATACTGTGTTGTACAGGTAGTATATAATAGTATATAATAGTATACTGTGTTGTACAGGTAGTATATAATAGTATATGATAGTATACTGTGTTGTACAGGTAGTATATAATAGTATATGATAGTATACTGTGTTGTACAGGTAGTATATGATAGTATACTGTGTTGTACAGGTAGTATATGATAGTATACTGTGTTGTACAGGTAGTATATAATAGTATACTGTGTTGTACAGGTAGTATATGATAGTATACTGTGTTGTACAGGTAGTATATGATAGTATATGATAGTATACTGTGTTGTACAGGTAGTATACAATAGTATATGATAGTAGACTGTGTTGTACAGGTAGTATATAATAGTATGTGATAGTATACTGTGTTGTACGGGTAGTATATAATAGTATACTGTGTTGTACAGGTAGTATACAATAGTATATGATAGTATACTGTGTTGTACAGGTAGTATATAATAGTATATGATAGTATACTGTGTTGTACAGGTGGTATATAATAGTATGTGATAGTATACTGTGTTGTACAGGTAGTATATAATAGTATACTGTGTTGTACAGGTAGTATATAATAGTATGTGATAGTATACTGTGTTGTACAGGTAGTATATAATAGTATACTGTTTTGTACAGGTAGTATATAATAGTATGTGATAGTATACTGTGTTGTACAGGTAGTATGTAATAGTATACTGTGTTGTACAGGTAGTATACAATAGTATATGATAGTATACTGTGTTGTACAGGTAGTATATAATAGTATATGATAGTATACTGTGTTGTACAGGTAGTATATGATAGTATTCTGTGTTGTACAGGTAGTATATAATAGTATATGATAGTATACTGTGTTGTACGGGTAGTATATGATAGTATACTGTGTTGTACAGGTAGTATATAATAGTATATGATAGTATACTGTGTTGTACAGGTAGTATATGATAGTATACTGTGTTGTACAGGTAGTATATAATAGTATACTGTGTTGTACAGGTAGTATATAATAGTATATGATAGTATACTGTGTTGTACAGGTAGTATATAATAGTATATGATAGTATACTGTGTTGTACAGGTAGTTTATAATAGTATATGATAGTATACTGTGTTGTACAGGTAGTATATAATAGTATATGATAGTATACTGTGTTGTACAGGTAGTATATGATAGTATACTGTGTTGTACAGGTAGTATATAATAGTATATGATAGTATACTGTGTTGTACAGGTAGTATATGATAGTATACTGTGTTGTACAGGTAGTATATAATAGTATACTGTGTTGTACAGGTAGTATATAACAGTATATGATAGTATACTGTGTTGTACAGGTAGTATATAATAGTAAATGATAGTATACTGTGTTGTACAGGTAGTATATAATAGTATATGATAGTATACTGTGTTGTACAGGTAGTATATAATAGTATATGATAGTATACTGTGTTGTACAGGTAGTATATAATAGTATATGATAGTATACTGTGTTGTACAGGTAGTATATAATAGTATATGATAGTATACTGTGTTGTACAGGTAGTATATGATAGTATACTGTGTTGTACAGGTAGTATATAATAGTATATGACAGTATACTGTGTTGTACAGGTAGTATATGATAGTATACTGTGTTGTACAGGTAGTATATAACAGTATATGATAGTAAACTGTGTTGTACAGGTAGTATATAATAGTATATGATAGTATACTGTGTTGTACAGGTAGTATATAATAGTATATGATAGTATACTGTGTTGTACAGGTAGTATATAATAGTATATGATAGTATACTGTGTTGTACAGGTAGTATATAATAGTATACTGTGTTGGACAGGTAGTATATAACAGTATATGGTAGTATACTGTGTTGTACAGGTAGTATATAATAGTATATGATAGTATACTGTGTTGTACAGGTAGTATATAATAGTATATGATAGTATACTGTGTTGTACAGGTAGTATATAATAGTATATGATAGTATACTGTGTTGTACAGGTAGTATAGAATAGTATATGATAGTATACTGTGTTGTACAGGTAGTATATAATAGTATATGATAGTATACTGTGTTGTACAGGTAGTATATAATAGTATATGATAGTATACTGTGTTGTACAGGTAGTATATGATAGTATACTGTGTTGTACAGGTAGTATATAATAGTATATGATAGTATACTGTGTTGTACAGGTAGTATATAATAGTATATGATAGTATACTGTGATGTACAGGTAGTATATAATAGTATATAATAGTATACTGTGTTGTACAGGTAGTATATAATAGTATATGATAGTATACTGTGTTGTACAGGTAGTATATAATAGTATATGATAGTATACTGTGTTGTACAGGTAGTATATAATAGTATATGATAGTATACTGTGTTGTACAGGTAGTATATGATAGTATACTGTGTTGTACAGGTAGTATATGATAGTATATGATAGTATACTGTGTTGTACAGGTAGTATATAATAGTATATGATAGTATACTGTGTTGTACAGGTAGTATATAATGGTATATGATAGTATACTGTGTTGTACAGGTAGTATATAATAGTATATGATAGTATACTGTGTTGTACAGGTAGTATATAATAGTATATGATAGTATACTGTGTTGTACAGGTAGTATATAATAGTATATGATAATATACTGTGTTGTACAGATAGTATATGATAGTATATGATAGTATACTGTGTTGTACAGGTAGTATATGATAGTATACTGTGTTGTACAGGTAGTATATAATAGTATATGATAGTATACTGTGTTGTACAGGTAGTATATGATAGTATACTGTGTTGTACAGGTAGTATATGATAGTATATGATAGTATACTGTGTTGTACAGGTAGTATATAATAGTATATGATAGTATACTGTGTTGTACAGGTAGTATATAATGGTATATGATAGTATACTGTGTTGTACAGGTAGTATATAATAGTATACGATAGTATACTGTGTTGTACAGGTAGTATATAATAGTATACGATAGTATACTGTGTTGTACAGGTAGTATATGATAGTATACTGTGTTGTACAGGTAGTATATATTAGTATATGATAGTATACTGTGTAGTACAGGTAGTATATAATAGTATATGATAGTATACTGTGTTGTACAGGTAGTATATAATAGTATACTGTGTTGTACAGGTAGTATATAATAGTATATGATAGTATACTGTGTTGTACAGGTAGTATATAATAGTATATGATAGTATACTGTGTTGTACAGGTAGTATATGATAGTATACTGTGTTGTACAGGTAGTATATAATAGTATACTGTGTTGTACAGGTAGTATATGATAGTATATGACAGTATACTGTGTTGTACAGGTAGTATATAATAGTATATGATAGTATACTGTGTTGTACAGGTAGTATATAATAGTATATGATAGTATACTGTGTTGTACAGGTAGTGTATAATAGTATATGATAGTATACTGTGTTGTACAGGTAGTATATAATAGTATATGATAGTATACTGTGTTGTACAGGTAGTATATGATAGTATATAATAGTATACTGTGTTGTACAGGTAGTATATAATAGTATATGATAGTATACTGTGTTGTACAGGTAGTATATAATAGTATATGATAGTATACTGTGTTGTACAGGTAGTATATAATAGTATATGATAGTATACCGTGTTGTACAGGTAGTATATGATAGTATATGATAGTATACTGTGTTGTACAGGTAGTATATAATAGTATAAAATAGTATACTGTGTTGTACAGGTAGTATACAATAGTATATAATAGTATACTGTGTTGTACAGGTAGTATATGATAGTATACTGTGTTGTACAGGTAGTATCTGATAGTATATAATAGTGTATGATAGTATACTGTGTTGTACAGGTAGTATATGATAGTATATGATAGTATACTGTGTTGTACAGGTAGTATATAATAGTATATGATAGTATACTGTGTTGTACAGGTAGTATATAATAGTATACTGTGTTGTACAGGTAGTATATAATAGTATATGATAGTATACTGTGTTGTACAGGTAGTATATAATAGTATATGATAGTATACTGTGTTGTACAGGTAGTATATAATAGTATATGATAGTATACCGTGTTGTACAGGTAGTATATGATAGTATATGATAGTATACTGTGTTGTACAGGTAGTATATAATAGTATAAAATAGTATACTGTGTTGTACAGGTAGTATACAATAGTATATAATAGTATACTGTGTTGTACAGGTAGTATATGATAGTATACTGTGTTGTACAGGTAGTATCTGATAGTATATAATAGTGTATGATAGTATACTGTGTTGTACAGGTAGTATATGATAGTATATGATAGTATACTGTGTTGTACAGGTAGTATATAATAGTATATGATAGTATACTGTGTTGTACAGGTAGTATATAATAGTATACTGTGTTGTACAGGTAGTATATAATAGTATATGATAGTATACTGTGTTGTACAGGTAGTATATGATAGTATACTGTGTTGTACAGGTAGTATATGATAGTATACTGTGTTGTACAGGTAGTATATAATAGTATACTGTGTTGTACAGGTAGTATATGATAGTAAACTGTGTTGTACAGGTAGTATATGATAGTATATGATAGTATACTGTGTTGTACAGGTAGTATACAATAGTATATGATAGTAGACTGTGTTGTACAGGTAGTATATAATAGTATATGATAGTATACTGTGTTGTACAGGTAGTATATGATAGTATACTGTGTTGTACAGGTAGTATATAATAGTATATGATAGTATACTGTGTTGTACAGGTAGTATATAATAGTATATGATAGTATACTGTGTTGTACAGGTAGTATATAATAGTATATGATAGTATACTGTGTTGTACAGGTAGTATATGATAGTATACTGTGTTGTACAGGTAATATATGATAGTATACTGTGTTGTACAGGTAGTATATAATAGTATATGATAGTATACTGTGTTGTACAGGTAGTATATAATAGTATATGATAGTATACTGTGTTGTACAGGTAGTATACAATAGTATATGATAGTATACTGTGTTGTACAGGTAGTATATGATAGTATATGGTAGTATACTGTGTTGTACAGGAGTAGATATAAGTGGAGAGTTCTGGACCAACTCAAAAGTTGAGATTATCTCCCCTGTCAAAATTCCGTGCACGGAATTATTTGAGTTAATTTGTTGTAGGCTTAAAGCTAACTGTATATAAACACAAGAAACTTTAGTCATTATCCCTTTATAATACCAAACCTTTAAGCCTACACTCGCAAGCTTTCACGCTTGAGTGACTTTGTGACATGACAGCCGAGCTAATGACTTTATTGATAGAGGCTTAAAGCTAACTGTATATAAATTGATAATTGTAAAACTTTTTTAGTATAATAAAGGAGGTGTGTAATACGGCAAGTGTAACCAGCACTTAGTTGTCCTGCAGCTGCATGCTGAAAAGCAGCCACACATTTTCTAACATATTTTTATTCTCCATTTTTTCAACTGCCATCGTGCCCATAGATTTTTGATCTATGGAGACTATGACATGAATTGACAGAGGCTTAAAGATAATTTTGGTATAATAAATGTCTAATGTAATAGTCAACCTCTTATCCGAGTATAGGAATTACAGTCATGTAAATATTCAGGAAATGGACAAAGCTGACCTGTTATCTGCTGCGCGAGAGTATAAAATTGTGGGCTGTCAAGATATGAACAGTACCGAGTTGGGAATTGCTGTAAATCGTGCTAACGAAGAACTGGATGCAAAGCTTTTAAACATTCCAGATTACCACAATAAAACCAATGAAGAGTTGGAAGATGCTGTTGAAGATGCTTGGAGTAAATTGGAAGCTGAAGAATTAGGAATCGAATATGATGAGGAGATGAGTTTTGAAGAGCTCAGGGGAGAAATTGAAAACGGTCTTGATGATTATTTTCCTGACCTCAGAAAAAATTTTGATCTACGATTTCGATGTGATCTACGAAAAGAACTAAAGCAAGCATACCTTTGGAAGCAAAATAACAGTTGATTATTGTAAAACTTTTTTTTGGTATAATAAATAAACACAATGAATACACAAATACCTAAGATCATTGTCAATGGGAAGGAATTGGAACATATTCCTGACACTACATCAACTGTAACAAAGTTTCGTGATTTGGTCAAACTCCGGCCCTATCAGGTTGTAGAAATTATTGGAAGAAGCAAATACGATGATTACATTGTAGAAATTAGAGATCAAGATGAAGAGTCTACTTTAAAAGTTTATATGCCTGGACGTCTAAGGGATAACATTTATCCCGGAGCGATATTTGTTTATAATGGGAAGGTTCCATCAAAGAAGACTGGTTATCATTATCACGATGTTGCATGGTTTAAGCAGTAAGAGCAGTAGTATTTTACACTCATGAGTGTAAAATAAATGCAAAAGAAAATAGTTTGTATCATCATCGGGCTACTTACAGTCACATGTCTAAGTTTTATAATTGGCTTTGTAATACATTACACTACTGGTAATGCTGTTGAATCATTACTTCCAACCCCAACTATACCCTCTAATACTAGCTCAAGTATCACTTCTATTTTATCAAACACCACAACACTGCCTAATGCGTCAACATTGACCAAATATCTGGGGCCATTGAGAGGTGATTTACCAGATAATTTTGGAAAGTAGTTTATACTATTTTTATAAGCTCAAAAACTTATAAAAATTAACATTTAATTTAATATACAACAGACATCTTACTTCCATCGGACTGGAACTTCAATATTTTATCTGACAAAACCAATGCATAAGCTTCCGTGTTTGCTGGTACATTAACATCGAACTGAGCCTTAACTTGATGGTCTACAACACCTGACTTTAGTCTCTCGCTCTGCCTGCTAGTATCCATTCTGTACAGAGGAAAAAGACTTTTGTAGTCTGATGGATTAATACCTGGATTACTTATCAATTCATCTGTATTATAATATTTAGCCTTGAATGCCGCGGCGTCACCATACAATCGACTGTACTGCATTTTGGTAAAGGAAGCATTGTGATCGATCGCTGGATACCTCGTAGCGTTTAACATTGTATAAATATTTTTAACACTAACATGATCAAACAAAGACGGGTTTTGCTGTTGATTTCCAGACTTACCAGTTTGAAACCCCACGATTGTTTCTCTAGACCTTTCAGATAAAGACTTTACTCCGAGTCGCCATGTAAAGTTAGTTGTTTGTGGTACCGCAATAGTATCACATTGTCTCGATCTGAAACCAACCTCCAACTGACCTTTGTTTTCAATTATCTTATACAACTGAAATTTCTCTGCATCTGATGGCATTACATGTGGCATAAACCATGACAGTTTACTCAAAGTAACCTTTCCAGGATCAGCATCAGCGTGTCTGAAGATTGCATTGTCATTAGAATCCCTGGTTAAAGTTAGAGTATGCTTGAATCCGTACAAAACTTTGGTATAGTCTTCAGCAAATCCAAATATATGTTTGAGCGGGATTTTGAAACTAAATGTACCTTTAGGGTTTGGCGATTGTATAACATATTTTTGTCTAGCAGCAAATCCTAGATTGTCAGCTATAACAGCTGTGGTATCAGTGTCTTTATACCAGCCTTGATTAAGCCCTTGACCTTTTTGGAAATCATCGGAATACTTTAGCATACCTAACATAGTTGTAGCTGGACCAGGATACAATACCGTTTCGACTTCCTGTCCAGAAAGATCATATCTAATACTTCGGAAAAGATACATTATTGCGTTGTTAATGAGCGTAATAGCGTCATCATTTGCAAAAACTGAACCATCAGCATTCTTTGTAAGTGCACCTTCACATACGAGGTAGCTTTCAGAGGGTAGAGTAAAAATATCTTGAGTTTCGATATTAATTCTAATCTCACCCGGATTGTTTAGATTAGTGCCAGTAATCGGCTCGTACTCATGCACTTCTTCGCTTTCAATACTCTCATCCCTCAGCACTGGATCGGTAATTCTTAATTTATCCATGTTATTTATTATACCAAAAAAAATTACATTATTTTGAGACCAGATCCTTTGTTCAACCTTTGAGCCATCTTTTGGATGGCTTCAGTTTGACCTGACCCTGCAATCAAGTTGTTCAGAGATTTGTCTGATGGCATACTGTTTACAATATTTTGTAACGTTGCGTTAGCTTCAGGAGTTAACCCTAGAGTTGTTTTTTGGTTTTGCTTTTTACGGATAAGCTTTTTGACTTGATTTCCTACCACATTAACCGCTTTTTTACCTGTATATTCTAAAGCTTTTTTAGCCGTATCTGCAGCTATTTTTTGCACAGTGCTATTAGCTACAATTTGAGATACAACATTACCGACGGTGTCGAGTATACCCGAACCGCCATAGACATAACGTCTTTGATATCCTTGTTTAATAATTAACATTGTTCTTTATTTAATACCTAAAACAACTCGTTTATAATCTTCTCTAGTAATATGATTTTGTCTAAGTAATTCATCCAGAATGCTAACTATTTCATTAATGACCCCTGTATTACCAGCTTGACGGCTGGCCATAAGCAACTCTAATCTATCCACTAAAGCAGTAGAATTCTCTGGAAGAAATACTGTACCACTACCTTTAGTCATTTTTATTTTTTCATAAAAAGGTTTAATGATATTTACATATTTTTCGGATCTATTTGATTTAGGTTTTCTTGTTGAGGGATTGTTGTCACGCCATATCGCGTTTGTTTGTCGCAAAATTTTTTCATAATTTTGTAAATCTTGAGGTGTATAGTCAGTAGGATTTTTACTTCTGATTAATTCCCAAAGACCAGGAGTTCCTAAATATTGTCTATCATCGATAACAAAGTTATCACCATCAATTTTAACTTCCTTGCTTCCGATATAGTGTTTATCGCCTTGAGTGTATATTCCGAATGTAGTATCGTGATCATGCTCCTTCTCAAGACTTTTATAGAAGTTTTTACTAGCAGTAGGCCCATAACGAGTATGCGGACTTGGATCTCGAGAAGATATAGCTTGTGGCTGAAATTCAGCTCGCATAATGGGTAAAGGTTGTGCAACTCGAGCAATTTCTTCTAAAAATCGCTCTTGAGTTTGATTCACAACACCTGTAATATCCTTTGACAATTGCTGCTGTGAATCGATCAATGGTTTAAAGTGCTTTAGGTTTTCACGATTGGCGATATTATCACCAATACTTTGCTCCTGACTTTGAGAATAAATATTTGACTTTGTTTTAAGAAAGTCTTGAACTATTGCATCCCTCTTTTTAGGATTTTTAATTTTAAGAAAAGACATTTATTATATCATGTTTTTTATGTTTTTATGTTTTCACGCTTTTTACGTTTTTACGTTTTTATGTTTTCACGTTTTTTATGTTTTTACGTTTTCACGTTTTTATGTTTCATGTTTTCACGTTTTTACGTTTTTACGTTTTTACGTTTTTAGGTTTTTATGTTTCTATGTTTTTATGTTTCATGTTTTTTATTGTGTTATTGTCCACCCATGAATTAAAAGTCTTAGGATATCCCAACCACTTTACTAGAGACTTTTTACCTCGCTTTTCAATAACCTTCTCTATTCTAAATATCTCTTGAATAGACTTTTGTAGTTCAGGCTCATAAAATGATCCCTGAATCTCCTCACCATCTAATCCAGCAATTTTATAAGTTACAGGATTTGTATACTGAATAGAGACTATATTAAATACTTCTTCAGTCCATCTCGGTGTGTATCCTTTTTCAAAGGTTTTCTTTTTCTTAGTGATTCTAACCTTATCACCAATGGATAACTTTGACTTTTTAGCTTCTGACAGAGGCGGGTAAAGGTGCATTCTCACAATGTTTTTATTGGAAGTCTTGCTAGCATCTACTGGCTTCATCTTAATCGAGGAATGTACAGTGTTGTTATAATTATTGACCAACCCATCTAATACATCGATATATTTTCTTGTGTTGTTAGCGGTAAAATACTTATACATTTTTTCCTTCATAGTTCTATTCCAACGTTCAACGACACTACTTTTTTCCTCATTTTCAGTGCTGTATATCGGGATCAGTTCTTGTACAGATTTGTTGTAGAATTCTTTGCCTTTGTCCACCCAAAGTTTCTCCGGCTTTCTTTTCTTGAAAATACCTTTAAGCGCAGCAGCAACAGACTCGCCTTTTTTATTTTTCAGAGGGACGATCCAACCATATTTGGAAAAAATATCAATAACTGTGAGTAAAAACTTAAACCCATTGTTATCTTTAGAGACTGAGCTCATATCAGCTAAGTCAGCCGCCCAAATGTGATCAATCCCTTTAGACCAAACTCGACGCTTTTGAAATTTATGCCGCACCGGTTTATGCAGTTCATCAGCTAATTGATCCGTCCATTTCAGTGGTTTTTTTTAATTCCCATACCGAGTCTCTTTTTCAGTCCAATCATAGTTTTAGCGATGTCGATATGTCTACGTTCATCCTTTGTAGGATTAGTGATATCATTTAGATCCTTTAGCATTTGCTTATCACAGACGTCGTTTCTCGTTTTTATATCTTTATGTTTAGCGTAACATAAATCATGACGGTACGCGGCTTCATCATCTCTATCAATTGGTAAGCTCCAATCTTTCGGTGTAAGATCATCATTAAGTCTTTTGTTTAGCTTTGTACCGGGCCCTAAAAAATTATGACCTGGATAGTGCATCTCAATAGGCATGTTATTAATAAGATCGTTTACGACGCCGGTACCATTTTTCTGTTTAACAAAAGTACTTTTTTTCCCTCCGCAGTTGCTGCATACACCAAATCCTCTTAATCTCCCATTTTTGGAAGTTCTTTCTCCGTAGTTGTAAGTATTTGTTAAGTTCTTACATTTAAAGCAATACATTTATTAATATAATAAAATGCAAGTAGCAAACATTTCGTGGGGAAACGGATGTCACCCTAGACATAATAACCCTCTCCTACCTGTTAGTATTAGAGGAGTTATAATAGGAAAATCTGGTTGTGGTAAAACCACGTTGTTAAACAATCTCTTATTACGACCCAGGTGGCTGGATTATGATAACCTTTTCATTTATGGAAAAAGTTTATTCCAACCAGAATACAAGATTTTGAAGAAAGCTTTTGAGCTAGGATTGTCAAAAGAAGCAATTGTCAACTTATATGATGCTCGGGAAGAAATTCTTAGTAAAGGTTGGGATCCATTACAGGTTATTGAAGCCATGGGAAAGTCTGTGGATAAATCACAGGGTATTCAAGCTCAATTTTACGAATCCGCTGATGATGTTTTAGATCCGAGTGATTTGAATCCAGCTAATAAAAATCTTATGATATTCGATGACTTAATTTTAGAAAAGCAAAACAAGTGTGAGAAATATTACGTACGTGGTAGACATAGCAATGTAGATTGTTTTTATCTATGTCAAAATTATTTTAAGCTTCCTAGACAGACTATTCGCGAAAATGCCAATTTCTTCTGCTTATTTCCACAAGACATGAAAAATGTGAATCATATTTACAACGATCACGTCGGGGATGACATGACTAAAGAACAATTTAAAAAGTTATGCAGGAAGTCCTGGGAAGAGCCCCATGGTTTTGTAACTATAGATTTGTCAAGCGGTAAGCGCAGCGGGAAGTATAGAAGCGGATTAGATAAATTTTTCATACCATAATAAATGGAAGATTTACTACAAAAAATAGCTGATAACACAGCTTCAAAAATGTCAACCAGCATAGCTGTAAGTGATAGTAAAACAGACTTTGTCACAAAGTTTAACCCACCCCTACAACTGGATAATAATAAATCCTATGAGATGGCCTTGGTGAACCTAGAAACTTATTATTCATTCCCCAACATAGATTCAAAACGAAACCATTTCAAATATTCACCCGATGGAACAAGCTGGTCTGAGTTCAGACTCCCGGTAGGATGCTATGTTTTAAAAGAAATTAATGACGCAATTCAAAGTAAAATTAAAGAAAACGGACACGATGAAAAAGGTGTGACAATAGCGGTCAATACCATAACTTTGAAAACTATCTTGAAACTGGCTAATGGATATAAAGTAGACTTTTCTCATCAAGACTCGATAGGTAAAGTTCTAGGATTCAACTCGAAAACTTATTCTAATGCTTATACCGAATCAGAAAAGCTTGTTGACATACTAAGCGTTAACACTATATTAGTGAATGCTGATATTATTTCAAGTAGTTACTTGAATGGATCGGAATCGAATGTAATATACTCCTTTTTCCCTAATGTTGATCCAGGGTATAAGATTGTTGAAAAACCTAATCATCCTATATACCTCCCAGTACAGCTTAAAACAATTGCCAGCCTAAGAACTACTCTTACTGATCAAAATGGAAAACAGTTAAATTTGCGAGGTGAAAGAGTAACAATTCGATATCACTTGAAGGAAATTTAATGTATAATAAATAACATGCGGTATTTAGTAGAAAAACTGAATGTCTCTCGGGGACAAAAGGATAAAATCCAGAAAGCTCTTCAAAATGGAACAAAAACGCTCACACTACGATTTGATAATGAAGATCTCAACGGGGAAGATGATCTTATAGCTCTAACGAGAACACAAATAGATCAAATAAACAAAGCTATATCTTTAGGCAAAGGTGTCACTATAAAGATGAGTAAAACTCAAGTTGAATACAATGCCAAAAAAGTAGAGGGTGGTTTCCTCAGCACATTGTTGGGATTGGCCACCAAATTTTTACCACAGGTCTTGGGAAGTCTAGGACTCGGTGCTCTTTCGGGAGCAGCTAGTGCCGGAGTACAAAAGGCCGTTGGTAAAGGATTGTATTTGAAAAAGGGTGGATGTGTGTGCTCGGTAGAAACTGATGGAAGCGGAGTTTATTTGAAAAATGCCAGTGGTTCCGGTCTGGAGTCTGTAGGTGATGGATTGTATTTAAGAACGGGAAGAACGGTCTCACCAGTGGGTCGTGGATTGTTACTCGGACCAAACAGTCCGTTTAAAAATATCCCAATACTCGGAGCCATTTTGTAAATATATGTTTTTATAAGCTTGTGCTTATAAAAACCGTTTAATCATATTTATACCATAATCTACAAGTAACTGTTTTTAAAGGAGATGGTCGATTTAAGGTCATATTTAGATGATAAACATCCCCTTGCTCTACATTAACATTTAGTGGCACTTCCATACGTCCATTGCTATTTATTTGAAGAGTTTGTTGAGTTTTAATACTGCCTCCTATCTTAAATATATATGTTAAATTTGGTATTTTATCAGTGTTGCTAGTTCCAGCTATCCAATAAAAACTTATAGTAGCATGTGTCACAGTAATATCTTGCCTCGATGTTAACCCTTTTTCCTCAAACATTGGCCAATTGTCAACTCTGGGTAGATTGCTAGATATTGAAACATAAATAGAATGCTCAATAGATTTTAAGTTGTTAATCTCATTCCGCAGCAGTGTGTGTACTTGGTGATACTTTTCTTGTTCTACCCAAGACTCAACTAATTTTCCATTATTATCGGTCAAAACAAAATAACCCGCTCCTTTGGAATTAGATATCTTATCAGCTTTACCCTCAATCATTTTCATCACATTTGAGGATATATCTGATAGCTTGCCCACACTTTCTACAACTTCTCCATTGTCACCGCTTACTAAAATATAATCCTTCCCCTTAGACTCAGTCAACTGTATCTCTTTGTCATCTACATACTTTTTAGTTGCCACATCTTGATCGTCCTCAGGATCAATCAGTTTACTGATCTTATTTTCTCCCATGTTCAACGGTCCAGTAGCAACACTGGATCCATCACGTCTCAGATATTCATCTTTAACGAAGTTTAATTCCGTTTTAGAATCTTTTTTCTTGGATTCACCTCCAAACTTATATACTGACATTTATTATTACCATAAAGTATTTACAATGTTTTGTAAATGTTTTCCGTCTGACAATCCTTTTAAAACGTACAAACACAAGTGTCCGCAAAAGACTTGGTCTCTAGGCTGGACTTGTTCAGTGTTATATCTTATTCCTGGGTTAAGGTATGATACCATCTCCATGGGGGGATCTAAGCCAAAGCTGTCAAAGTAAAACTTTTCCTTTCCATCTTTATACCAGGCTGTCCAGTGAGTTCCACCACCAGTTGAATCATCCAAGTTTAAAATTCCACACTCTTTCGCTTGAGGTTTTCTAGGTAAATTATCTCTCATGTAAACTCCTCGAAAGTTAGGTATCTTTAGCTTTTGAACCGCTTCCATTAGTTGTAAGTTTGACAGAGACTCATTCGGGAGCGCTATGTTGTACACTCGTATCATTTATTGTTCGCCTAGAGTTATAACCAGATCAGCTCGATTCATCTGATAGTACTTTTTTATACCTAGATCCTTTGCCTTCTGTCGTAGCTCAGATAATTTATAGCCTCGCTTTAGAGTAGTTGTATAATAAGCGTATCTATACCCTTGACTGTTAACATAGTGTTGATTAGAGTCCTTATACATATCCCATTGTACCGGACGCACTTGTTCTATAAGTTTAATAGCATTTTCTTCACTCATTTATTTTATAACAAAAAAACGGTTATAAAATTATAGTTCAGTTATTTGATCAATCTTGTTTCTCATACTCCGAAGTCTGGCCTCATTGTTAGTTACACGCTTTTTCAACTTTAAAAATAATTGAAACAGGTGAAGACCTAGTTGCACCACAACCATTCCTAGTGTGGCATATTCCGGTAAAGTGTTCTTTTCGCTAGGAAACAGCGATGAATCTACCATTGTTCGGTTCATATTTATTAGTACTCTCTAGATATCGACTTATTCTTTCAGCCAGTTCGGATAAGTTTTCTGTACTTGTCTTGTCATCTCTCCTAAACACTGACATTAGCATTAAGCTTAGAATTATCATTTATTGTTCCCAAGGATGCAATATTGATTCTTCATCAAAATTTCGTTTCACACCTCCAAGTCTCTAATATCTTATCATGTTTTTGTCTAATATCATCGGGTATCTCCACATCACCATTATATCCATATGGAATTGTACTAATACCGTTTTTAAGAATAATTCGTTTATCATCATCGGCTGATAAGGCAACTTTATTCATTTCTTCAAGATACATTGTATGTTTATGACTTCTGAGGGTCTTCATTGAGCGATACTGCTCTTGCTGAGTAAATAAACACTTCTTATAGTCTGAGAATGTAATATGCTTATCTCTAGTCGTCTTATTGATACCTTTACATTTCTTTTCCTCCTTTTCATCAAGTTTGTAGGAGTAAAGCTTGGCTCTCAAACCCACAAATTCTGTAATTGTTTTACCACCGGCTTCATCCTTAAACATACCTATAACCTTTTTATTCTTACCAGTAGGTATACCTGACGGATGATCTTTTTCATAATTACTGGTGTCAAATCGTGAGTCAACATCATCGGATATATCCTTATAGAAATCCTCCGTTTCGATCTCATACATGAGACTGTCAGTATCCGTAAACAATAATCTCGCTTTCTCACCATATTTCGGCTTCATATACTCGTAGTGAAACTCGTACATCAATGTTTTGCTAATGTCTAAAATAGCCGCTCCTAGATATACTGGTTTGTCAAATATCAGCTTAGTCACATTCATATGCATTGCTACAAGACTGTTGGGATTGTCAGGTTCAAATATAGTTCTTCCTTTGTAATTAGGTTTAGCAATAAGTTTCTCCGCTTTAATGAATTCAGAACCTCCAAGAAGTTTTATGTCGACCCGATTACGAATGTTTTCCATAGTTTTCCCAAACACTGAATTATTCATCAGCTTAAAGAAATCTTTCTCAAAGTCGTTTTTAGCCAAGGCTCTTAATTTTGTGTTCTTGTCTATATATTTTCCCAGTTCATCTGACTCCCGAAATTTTATTCCTCTGTGAATTTTATCGAGTTTCAAACCATGCTTTAAGCATTGCTTTAGAGCGGTGTAGTGTATCACATAATTTTTCTTATCACAAAGATTTGGTACTAACTTTTTAACACCATTTATTTCTTTTGGTTCTGGGCAGAATGGATAGTCCTTATGCAAGTCATGCAAATGCTTAGGATACTTCAAGTCTACCTCCAAAAAGCATGGATGATCTTTCCAATTTTTCAGCTGTTCTTCAGTCATCCATTTAAAACCCCCTACTGGAAGCTTCTGGGACATTGCCCATCCATACAAATTGTTCGCATCCAAGTATGTAATAAATTTTCCTCTATTTTTCCTACGACCCTTTCCTCTACGTCTACGCCGCTTTCCTCTACGTCTACACCGCTTTCCTCTACGTCTACGCCGCTTTCCTCTACATCTACGCCGCTTTCCTCTACGTCTACGCCGCTTCACATATTTATTATCCGCTTTGGCATACCGATGACTTATCATACTCACACCCCCACGAATACCTCGCTCAAAAAACAATAACATATCAGGATCCGTTATAGGGTCAAACTCTAATTTTGTGAACTTCAACATAGCATGCCATGATAGACTCGGAGCTGTATAGTACCAAGCAGGATCTAGCTGATAGTTCTCCAAACACACATCTCGAAACTTTTCAAAAACATCCGCTAGCTGCAAAACATCCACTTTCATGTACAGATCATGATACTCTCTAAAAGTCTTCATGTTAAATGCATCCCAGACATTCTGTGCATGTTTATAATCATCGTCAGATATACCTTCTTCTTTTAAACTACTCCAGAATTTTTCTTTTGGTGGGAGTTTAGTCTCATTCAAGACCGACAAGTTGTTAAAGGAGTCATAAGGAAAGACTCCTTTTCTCAACAATAAGTTTATTTGCTCATCGTTGTAACCATCTTTTCCCAACTGCTTTCTCATATGCTTAAAATCTTTGGAATCAAGATTTTTCACCAAATCAGCGAGTGATGAACCCATGAATCTGTAGCTATCTAAAAACCGTATTTCACGCTTAACTTCCTTATGAGGAAAAAGTCGTATACATTCATCATGCAGTTCCTTTGATGATAGCTTTCTTCCAGATGTAGTGTAATTCCACCCTTCTTCCTCCCAGACAGACATTTCCTCCTTAACTTGTCGTTTAACATATGCATCTTCAGTGAATCTATCAACCACTATTTTCGTGTTAAACGATATATATTTCTCCTCATTATTTGGGATGCATGATATGTCACCACCCAAGTTCTTTACAAACATGTGAGCATCGTATCCAGACAAATTGTGGAAAAATACCGGGTAAAACTTTGGTATTTTAAAGTTTAGGTTACAATTTCTGTGAGCCGCCCCTCGATAATCACCTGTCAAGTGGCAATGATTTCTGACCTTTATGTTATCAATAGCCTTTTTACATTCTTCAGCTCTTTTACATTTCTCACACCCTTCACACTTGACAGCATTCTCATGATTACATCCCCGTAAAGATTTACAATCTATGCATCCTACACAATTTTTACATCTCTTTGACTTTTGACAATCTCCACATTCTTCACACTTTTTACATTTTTTAAGGTTTTCACAATCCGGACATATACCCTTAACCCTGCACTCCTTAGGCTTCTGACAATGTTCAAACAGTGAGGAGATTTCTTCGTCGCAATGCAAACACTTTTTAAACGATTTTATGTCTTTGTCAGTTGTAATTATATCTTTAAATTTGTGTGCGGCTTCATTAAACTTTTCTTCACATATATGACAATTGTTAGCATTTTGAAAAGACAATTCTTCTTCAACAGTTAATATCATAGGTTTAGGAAACTTATGCTTGGCATACAAGTTTTCGATCGTCATAACTAATTCTTGGACAAATTTTTGTCCGATGTTTTCATCTTCAGACTTTTTAGTGTAAGATATGTATTCAGTATCCCCAGTAACACTGACAACATAAAAACCAAACCCACTGGGTTCCTGTTTAGTACATTTTTGTGTATAGCTTTTAGTAGGATCGGGTTGTGTAGTATCTATGGGCAGGTTAAAAGCTTCAAAGTCGGCATACACCACAAATGGTACTCTCATTTTACGACAATAGTGCTTCAAATCAAACTTGATTTTGTCTTCAAGTTTTGGAAATGTTATAGCAACACCATCCTTGGTGTGACACCATTCTTTATGTTTGTTTAGAGCATCCTCATCCCGAAATGCATTTATACAGTTCAAACAAAAATGTTTTCTACCATTACGAGTACCTATTTGACTTGTAAGAAGTCTGCTCAGACTTTTTATACATGTGAAATGTGATCCTACTAGAATATTTTCTTCTCCCAAAGTTGGTTTTGCGTCTGCAGGATTTTCTACCTTTGTTATTAGTAGCAGGTTAGCTATACATCCCTTGTGATTTTGCTTCTTAGACAAATACCATGGATGAATAACACTTTTACTCGCATCCCAGGTCAGAACATTAACGGCTATGTCAGGATTTACCTTTTCAAATATATCAATAGATTTCTTACCAGCTGGGAATGTAACCCCTTCCCAACACATATTTTTAGCCGGATCTATGTAATTACACACACGGCCCACATGATCCTTAGCTGGATATAATGATGCTGTCACAGCCCATTTAAAACATTCATTATCAGTGTTTTTAGGATTTATAACACTCTTTGTAGCCTTAATACGTGGAGGGAGATCTATCCAAGATGATCCTTTTAGCGGCTGATATCTATCAATGCTAATATCCATTCTTACCACTGATCGAAAAGCCCAATTGCTACCTCTTGCATTTAAACTAGCCATATTTTCCCTAACCTTTTCAACCATTGTATCATACAGCTCTGAAATATCTGTCGAACCCAAAATTAACTCCATATTTGAAGTGAATGGCATGACCTCTTTAATAAACTCTCCCGTTACAACATTAGTTTTCTCCATCTCACAAAAAAGAAACAGTTTACTTTTCATAGCCGGCTCAGACTCAAACAATTTTACAACTTCAGGTTTTATTAATTTCATAAAAGACTCGGGATCGTGTTTAGGTTGACCGGGGATCTCATAGGTCTTAAACCATCCTTTGACTGCTTTTTCTTTTAATATTGGCTTACTAATTTGAGGTTCGGCTGAATATAAACTCATCACCCGTTCCTTCAATGACTTTAAAATCGGGTCTACAGCCTTTGGTGTAGGTATGTAGTTGATTATCCAATTCGCAAAATCATCAATTTTTTGCTTGGCCTTTTTCGCTGCTTCAACAGCCATACTACCTAAAGACTTTACACTTTGTGTCACTGCATGAGGTATAAGAGGGATTGGTCCTGTTTCAGGAACAGGCTCGTCCATAATGTTAACAGGTTTACTGCTAAATAACAGTTGACTAAGTTCATCCTTTCTTAGTCTAGAGTATCCTTTCAGACCTCTTTGTTTGGCCAAGGATCTCAGATCCTTGACAGTTGACATATTTTTATTCTCCATTTATTATAACAAAATTATCTTTAAGCCTCTATCAATAAAGTCATTAGCTCGGCTGTCATGTCACAAAGTCACTCAAGCGTGAAAGCTTGCGAGTGTAGGCTTAAAGGTTTGGTATTATAAAGGGATAATGACTAAAGTTTCTTGTGTTTATATACAGTTAGCTTTAAGCCTACAACAAATTAACTCAAATAATTCCGTGCACGGAATTTTGACAGGGGAGATAATCTCAACTTTTGAGTTGGTCCAGAACTCTCCACTTATATCTACTTACAGGTAGTATATAATAGTATATGATAGTATACTGTGTTGTACAGGTAGTATATAATAGTATATGATAGTATACTGTGTTGTACAGGTAGTATATGATAGTATACTGTGTTGTACAGGTAGTATATAATAGTATATGATAGTATACTGTGTTGTACAGGTAGTATATGATAGTATACTGTGTTGTACAGTAGTATATAATAGTATATAATAGTATACTGTGTTGTACAGGTAGTATATATTAGTATATGATAGTATACTGTGTTGTACAGGTAGTATATGACAGTATACTGTGTTGTACAGGTAGTATATAATAGTATATGATAGTATACTGTGTTGTACAGGTAGTATATGATAGTATATGATAGTATACTGTGTTGTACAGGTAGTATATAATAGTATATGATAGTATACTGTGTTGTACAGGTAGTATACAATAGTATATGATAGTATACTGTGTTGTACAGGTAGTATACAATAGTATATGATAGTATACTGTGTTGTACAGGTAGTATACAATAGTATATGATAGTATACTGTGTTGTACAGGTAGTATACAATAGTATATGACAGTATACTGTGTTGTACAGGTAGTATACAATAGTATATGATAGTATACTGTGTTGTACAGGTAGTATATAATAGTATATAATAGTATACTGTGTTGTACAGGTAGTATATAATAGTATATGATAGTATACTGTGTTGTACAGGTAGTATATAATAGTATATGATAGTATACTGTGTTGTACAGGTAGTATATGATAGTATATGATAGTATACTGTGTTGTACAGGTAGTATATAATAGTATATGATAGTATACTGTGTTGTACAGGTAGTATATGATAGTATATGATAGTATACTGTGTTGTACAGGTAGTATATAATAGTATATGATAGTATACTGTGTTGTACAGGTAGTATATAATAGTATATGATAGTATACTGTGTTGTACAGGTAGTATATAATAGTATATGATAGTATACTGTGTTGTACAGGTAGTATATAATAGTATATGATAGTATACTGTGTTGTACAGGTAGTATATAATACTATATGATAGTATACTGTGTTGTACAGGTAGTATATAATAGTATATAATAGTATACTGTGTTGTACAGGTAGTATATAATAGTATATGATAGTATACTGTGTTGTACAGGTAGTATATAATAGTATATGATAGTATACTGTGTTGTACAGGTAGTATATGATAGTATACTGTGTTGTACAGGTAGTATATGATAGTATACTGTGTTGTACAGGTAGTATATAATAGTATACTGTGTTGTACAGGTAGTATATGATAGTATACTGTGTTGTACAGGTAGTATATGATAGTATATGATAGTATACTGTGTTGTACAGGTAGTATACAATAGTATATGATAGTAGACTGTGTTGTACAGGTAGTCTATAATAGTATGTGATAGTATACTGTGTTGTACGGGTAGTATATGATAGTATACTGTGTTGTACAGGTAGTATATAATAGTATACTGTGTTGTACAGGTAGTATATAACAGTATATGATAGTATACTGTGTTGTACAGGTAGTATATAATAGTAAATGATAGTATACTGTGTTGTACAGGTAGTATATAATAGTATATGATAGTATACTGTGTTGTACAGGTAGTATATAATAGTATACTGTGTTGTACAGGTAGTATATAATAGTATATAATAGTATACTGTGTTGTACAGGTAGTATATAATAGTATATGATAGTATACTGTGTTGTACAGGTAGTATATGATAGTATATGATAGTATACTGTGTTGTACAGGTAGTATATAATAGTATATGATAGTATACTGTGTTGTACAGGTAGTATATAATAGTATACTGTGTTGTACAGGTAGTATATAATAGTATATAATAGTATACTGTGTTGTACAGGTAGTATATAATGTATATAATAGTATACTGCGTTGTACAGGTAGTATATAATAGTATATGATAGTGTACTGTGTTGTACAGGTAGTATATAATAGTATATGATAGTATACTGTGTTGTACAGGTAGTATATGATAGTATACTGTGTTGTACAGGTAGTATATGATAGTATATGATAGTATACTGTGTTGTACAGGTAGTATATGATAGTATATGATAGTATACTGTGTTGTACAGGTAGTATATAATAGTATATGATAGTATACTGTGTTGTACAGGTAGTATATGATAGTATATGATAGTATACTGTGTTGTACAGGTAGTATATAATAGTATATGATAGTATACTGTGTTGTACAGGTAGTATATAATAGTATATGATAGTATACTGTGTTGTACAGGTAGTATATAATAGTATACTGTGTTGTACAGGTAGTATATAATAGTATTTAATAGTATACTGTGTTGTACAGGTAGTATATAATAGTATATGATAGTATACTGTGTTGTACAGGTAGTATATGATAGTATATGATAGTATACTGTGTTGTACAGGTAGTATATAATAGTATACTGTGTTGTACAGGTAGTATATAATAGTATATGATAGTATACTGTGTTGTACAGGTAGTATATAATAGTATATGATAGTATACTGTGTTGTACAGGTAGTATATAATAGTATAATGTGTTGTACAGGTAGTATATAATAGTATACTGTGTTGTACAGGTAGTATATAATAGTATATGATAGTATACTGTGTTGTACAGGTAGTATATAATGGTATATGATAGTATACTGTGTTGTACAGGTAGTATATGATAGTATATGATAGTATACTGTGTTGTACAGGTAGTATATAATAGTATATGATAGTATACCGTGTTGTACAGGTAGTATATGATAGTATACTGTGTTGTACAGGTAGTATATAATAGTATACTGTGTTGTACAGGTAGTATATAACAGTATATGATAGTATACTGTGTTGTACAGGTAGTATATAATAGTAAATGATAGTATACTGTGTTGTACAGGTAGTATATAATAGTATATGATAGTGTACTGTGTTGTACAGGTAGTATATAATAGTATATGATAGTATACTGTGTTGTACAGGTAGTATATAATAGTATACTGTGTTGTACAGGTAGTATATAATAGTATATAATAGTATACTGTGTTGTACAGGTAGTATATAATGTATATAATAGTATACTGCGTTGTACAGGTAGTATATAATAGTATATGATAGTGTACTGTGTTGTACAGGTAGTATATAATAGTATATGATAGTATACTGTGTTGTACAGGTAGTATATAATAATATACTGTGTTGTACAGGTAATATATAATAGTATACTGTGTTGTACAGGTAGTATATGATAGTATATGATAGTATACTGTGTTGTACAGGTAGTATATAGTAGTATATGATAGTATACTGTGTTGTACAGGTAGTATATGATAGTATATGATAGTATACTGTGTTGTACAGGTAGTATATAATAGTATATGATAGTATACTGTGTTGTACAGGTAGTATATAATAGTATATGATAGTATACTGTGTTGTACAGGTAGTATATAATAGTATACTGTGTTGTACAGGTAGTATATAATAGTATATAATAGTATACTGTGTTGTACAGGTAGTATATAATAGTATAAGATAGTATACTGTGTTGTACAGGTAGTATATGATAGTATATGATAGTATACTGTGTTGTACAGGTAGTATATAATAGTATACTGTGTTGTACAGGTAGTATATAATAGTATATGATAGTATACTGTGTTGTACAGGTAGTATATAATAGTATATGATAGTATACTGTGTTGTACAGGTAGTATATAATAGTATAATGTGTTGTACAGGTAGTATATAATAGTATACTGTGTTGTACAGGTAGTATATAATAGTATATGCTAGTATAATACGTTGTACAGGTAGTATATAATAGTATACTGTTTTGTACAGGTAGTATAAAATAGTATATGATAGTATACTGTGTTGTACAGGTAGTATATAATAGTATATGATAGTATACTGTGTTGTACAGGTAGTATATAATAGTATATGATAGTATACTGTGTTGTACAGGTAGTATATGATAGTATACTGTGTTGTACAGGTAGTATATAATAGTATATGATAGTATACTGTGTTGTACAGGTAGTATATAATAGTATATGATAGTATACTGTGTTGTACAGGTAGTATACAATAGTATATGATAGTATACTGTGTTGTACAGGTAGTATATGATAGTATACTGTGTTGTACAGGTAGTATACAATAGTATATGATAGTATACTGTGTTGTACAGGTAGTATATAATAGTATACTGTGTTGTACAGGTACTATATAATAGTATATGATAGTATACTGTGTTGTACAGGTAGTATATGATAGTATACTGTGTTGTACAGGTAGTATACAATAGTATATGATAGTATACTGTGTTGTACAGGTAGTATATAATAGTATACTGTGTTGTACAGGTAGTATATAATAGTATATGATAGTATACTGTGTTGTACAGGTAGTATATAATAGTATATGATAGTATACTGTGTTGTACAGGTAGTATATGATAGTATACTGTGTTGTACAGGTAGTATATAATAGTATATGATAGTATACTGTGTTGTACAGGTAGTATATAATAGTATATGATAGTATACTGTGTTGTACAGGTAGTATATAATAGTATATGATAGTATACTGTGTTGTACAGGTAGTATATGATAGTATACTGTGTTGTACAGGTAATATATGATAGTATACTGTGTTGTACAGGTAGTATATAATAGTATATGATAGTATACTGTGTTGTACAGGTAGTATATAATAGTATATGATAGTATACTGTGTTGTACAGGTAGTATACAATAGTATATGATAGTATACTGTGTTGTACAGGTAGTATATGATAGTATATGGTAGTATACTGTGTTGTACAGGTAGTATATAATAGTATATGATAGTATACTGTGTTGTACAGGTAGTATATAATAGTATATGATAGTATACTGTGTTGTACAGGTAGTATATGATAGTATACTGTGTTGTACAGGTAGTATATAATAGTATATGATAGTATACTGTGTTGTACAGGTAGTATATGATAGTATACTGTGTTGTACAGTAGTATATAATAGTATATAATAGTATACTGTGTTGTACAGGTAGTATATATTAGTATATGATAGTATACTGTGTTGTACAGGTAGTATATGACAGTATACTGTGTTGTACAGGTAGTATATAATAGTATATGATAGTATACTGTGTTGTACAGGTAGTATATGATAGTATATGATAGTATACTGTGTTGTACAGGTAGTATATAATAGTATATGATAGTATACTGTGTTGTACAGGTAGTATACAATAGTATATGATAGTATACTGTGTTGTACAGGTAGTATACAATAGTATATGATAGTATACTGTGTTGTACAGGTAGTATACAATAGTATATGATAGTATACTGTGTTGTACAGGTAGTATACAATAGTATATGACAGTATACTGTGTTGTACAGGTAGTATACAATAGTATATGATAGTATACTGTGTTGTACAGGTAGTATATAATAGTATATAATAGTATACTGTGTTGTACAGGTAGTATATAATAGTATATGATAGTATACTGTGTTGTACAGGTAGTATATAATAGTATATGATAGTATACTGTGTTGTACAGGTAGTATATGATAGTATATGATAGTATACTGTGTTGTACAGGTAGTATATAATAGTATATGATAGTATACTGTGTTGTACAGGTAGTATATGATAGTATATGATAGTATACTGTGTTGTACAGGTAGTATATAATAGTATATGATAGTATACTGTGTTGTACAGGTAGTATATAATAGTATATGATAGTATACTGTGTTGTACAGGTAGTATATAATAGTATATGATAGTATACTGTGTTGTACAGGTAGTATATAATAGTATATGATAGTATACTGTGTTGTACAGGTAGTATATAATACTATATGATAGTATACTGTGTTGTACAGGTAGTATATAATAGTATATAATAGTATACTGTGTTGTACAGGTAGTATATAATAGTATATGATAGTATACTGTGTTGTACAGGTAGTATATAATAGTATATGATAGTATACTGTGTTGTACAGGTAGTATATGATAGTATACTGTGTTGTACAGGTAGTATATGATAGTATACTGTGTTGTACAGGTAGTATATAATAGTATACTGTGTTGTACAGGTAGTATATGATAGTATACTGTGTTGTACAGGTAGTATATGATAGTATATGATAGTATACTGTGTTGTACAGGTAGTATACAATAGTATATGATAGTAGACTGTGTTGTACAGGTAGTCTATAATAGTATGTGATAGTATACTGTGTTGTACGGGTAGTATATAATAGTATACTGTGTTGTACAGGTAGTATACAATAGTATATGATAGTATACTGTGTTGTACAGGTAGTATATAATAGTATATGATAGTATACTGTGTTGTACAGGTAGTATATAATAGTATGTGGTAGTATACTGTGTTGTACAGGTAGTATATAATAGTATACTGTGTTGTACAGGTAGTATATAATAGTATGTGATAGTATACTGTGTTTTACAGGTAGTATGTAATAGTATACTGTGTTGTACAGGTAGTATACAATAGTATATGATAGTATACTGTGTTGTACAGGTAGTATATAATAGTATATGATAGTATACTGTGTTGTACAGGTAGTATATGATAGTATACTGTGTTGTACAGGTAGTATATAATAGTATATGATAGTATACTGTGTTGTACGGGTAGTATATGATAGTATACTGTGTTGTACAGGTAGTATATAACAGTATATGATAGTATACTGTGTTGTACAGGTAGTATATGATAGTATACTGTGTTGTACAGGTAGTATATAATAGTATACTGTGTTGTACAGGTAGTATATAATAGTATATGATAGTATACTGTGTTGTACAGGTAGTATATAATAGTATATGATAGTATACTGTGTTGTACAGGTAGTTTATAATAGTATATGATAGTATACTGTGTTGTACAGGTAGTATATAATAGTATATGATAGTATACTGTGTTGTACAGGTAGTATATAATAGTATACTGTGTTGTACAGGTAGTATATAATAGTATATGATAGTATACTGTGTTGTACAGGTAGTATATGATAGTATACTGTGTTGTACAGGTAGTATATAATAGTATACTGTGTTGTACAGGTAGTATATAACAGTATATGATAGTATACTGTGTTGTACAGGTAGTATATAATAGTAAATGATAGTATACTGTGTTGTACAGGTAGTATATAATAGTATATGATAGTATACTGTGTTGTACAGGTAGTATATAATAGTATATGATAGTATACTGTGTTGTACAGGTAGTATATAATAGTATATGATAGTATACTGTGTTGTACAGGTAGTATATGATAGTATACTGTGTTGTACAGGTAGTATATAATAGTATATGACAGTATACTGTGTTGTACAGGTAGTATATGATAGTATACTGTGTTGTACAGGTAGTATATAACAGTATATGATAGTAAACTGTGTTGTACAGGTAGTATATAATAGTATATGATAGTATACTGTGTTGTACAGGTAGTATATAATAGTATATGATAGTATACTGTGTTGTACAGGTAGTATATAATAGTATACTGTGTTGTACAGGTAGTATGTAACAGTATATGGTAGTATACTGTGTTGTACAGGTAGTATATAATAGTATATGATAGTATACTGTGTTGTACAGGTAGTATATAATAGTATATGATAGTATACTGTGTTGTACAGGTAGTATATAATAGTATATGATAGTATACTGTGTTGTACAGGTAGTATAGAATAGTATATGATAGTATACTGTGTTGTACAGGTAGTATATAATAGTATATGATAGTATACTGTGTTGTACAGGTAGTATATAATAGTATATGATAGTATACTGTGTTGTACAGGTAGTATATAATAGTATATGATAGTATACTGTGTTGTACAGGTAGTATATGATAGTATACTGTGTTGTACAGGTAGTATATAATAGTATATGATAGTATACTGTGTTGTACAGGTAGTATATATTAGTATATGATAGTATACTGTGATGTACAGGTAGTATATAATAGTATATAATAGTATACTGTGTTGTACAGGTAGTATATAATAGTATATGATAGTATACTGTGTTGTACAGGTAGTATATAATAGTATATGATAGTATACTGTGTTGTACAGGTAGTATATAATAGTATATGATAGTATACTGTGTTGTACAGGTAGTATATGATAGTATACTGTGTTGTACAGGTAGTATATGATAGTATATGATAGTATACTGTGTTGTACAGGTAGTATATAATAGTATATGATAGTATACTGTGTTGTACAGGTAGTATATAATGGTATATGATAGTATACTGTGTTGTACAGGTAGTATATAATAGTATATGATAGTATACTGTGTTGTACAGGTAGTATATAATAGTATATGATAGTATACTGTGTTGTACAGGTAGTATATAATAGTATATGATAGTATACTGTGTTGTACAGATAGTATATAATAGTATATGATAGTATACTGTGTTGTACAGGTAGTATATGATAGTATAGTGTGTTGTACAGGTAGTATATAATAGTATATGATAGTATACTGTGTTGTACAGGTAGTATATGATAGTATACTGTGTTGTACAGGTAGTATATGATAGTATATGATAGTATACTGTGTTGTACAGGTAGTATATAATAGTATATGATAGTATACTGTGTTGTACAGGTAGTATATAATGGTATATGATAGTATACTGTGTTGTACAGGTAGTATATAATAGTATACGATAGTATACTGTGTTGTACAGGTAGTATATAATAGTATACGATAGTATACTGTGTTTTACAGGTAGTATATGATAGTATACTGTGTTGTACAGGTAGTATATATTAGTATATGATAGTATACTGTGTTGTACAGGTAGTATATAATAGTATATGATAGTATACTGTGTTGTACAGGTAGTATATAATAGTATACTGTGTTGTACAGGTAGTATATAATAGTATATGATAGTATACTGTGTTGTACAGGTAGTATATAATAGTATATGATAGTATACTGTGTTGTACAGGTAGTATATGATAGTATACTGTGTTGTACAGGTAGTATATAATAGTATACTGTGTTGTACAGGTAGTATATGATAGTATATGACAGTATACTGTGTTGTACAGGTAGTATAGAATAGTATATGATAGTATACTGTGTTGTACAGGTAGTATATAATAGTATATGATAGTATACTGTGTTGTACAGGTAGTGTATAATAGTATATGATAGTATACTGTGTTGTACAGGTAGTATATAATAGTATATGATAGTATACTGTGTTGTACAGGTAGTATATGATAGTATATAATAGTATACTGTGTTGTACAGGTAGTATATAATAGTATATGATGGTATACTGTGTTGTACAGGTAGTATATAATAGTATATGATAGTATACTGTGTTGTACAGGTAGTATATAATAGTATATGATAGTATACCGTGTTGTACAGGTAGTATATGATAGTATATGATAGTATACTGTGTTGTACAGGTAGTATATAATAGTATAAAATAGTATACTGTGTTGTACAGGTAGTATACAATAGTATATAATAGTATACTGTGTTGTACAGGTAGTATATGATAGTATACTGTGTTGTACAGGTAGTATCTGATAGTATATAATAGTGTATGATAGTATACTGTGTTGTACAGGTAGTATATAATAGTATATGATAGTATACTGTGTTGTACAGGTAGTATATAATAGTATATGATAGTATACTGTGTTGTACAGGTAGTATATAATAGTATACTGTGTTGTACAGGTAGTATATAATAGTATATGATAGTATACTGTGTTGTACAGGTAGTATATGATAGTATACTGTGTTGTACAGGTAGTATATGATAGTATACTGTGTTGTACAGGTAGTATATAATAGTATACTGTGTTGTACAGGTAGTATATAATAGTATACTGTGTTGTACAGGTAGTATATAATAGTATGTGATAGTATACTGTGTTGTACAGGTAGTATATAATAGTATACTGTGTTGTACAGGTAGTATACAATAGTATATGATAGTATACTGTGTTGTACAGGTAGTATATAATAGTATATGATAGTATACTGTGTTGTACAGGTAGTATATGATAGTATACTGTGTTGTACAGGTAGTATATAATAGTATATGATAGTATACTGTGTTGTACAGGTAGTATATGATAGTATACTGTGTTGTACAGGTAGTATATAATAGTATATGATAGTATACTGTGTTGTACAGGTAGTATATGATAGTATACTGTGTTGTACAGGTAGTATATAATAGTATACTGTGTTGTACAGGTAGTATATAATAGTATACTGTGTTGTACAGGTAGTATACAATAGTATATGATAGTATACTGTGTTGTACAGGTAGTATATAATAGTATATGATAGTATACTGTGTTGTACAGGTAGTATATGATAGTATACTGTGTTGTACAGGTAGTATATAATAGTATATGATAGTATACTGTGTTGTACAGGTAGTATATAATAGTATACTGTGTTGTACAGGTAGTTTATAATAGTATATGATAGTATACTGTGTTGTACAGGTAGTATATAATAGTATATGATAGTATACTGTGTTGTACAGGTAGTATATAATAGTATACTGTGTTGTACAGGTAGTATATAATAGTATATGATAGTATACTGTGTTGTACAGGTAGTATATGATAGTATACTGTGTTGTACAGGTAGTATATAATAGTATACTGTGTTGTACAGGTAGTATATAACAGTATATGATAGTATACTGTGTTGTACAGGTAGTATATAATAGTAAATGATAGTATACTGTGTTGTACAGGTAGTATATAATAGTATATGATAGTATACTGTGTTGTACAGGTAATATATAATAGTATATGATAGTATACTGTGTTGTACAGGTAGTATATAATAGTATACTGTGTTGTACAGGTAGTATATAATAGTATATAGTAGTATACTGTGTTGTACAGGTAGTATATAATGTATATAATAGCATACTGCGTTGTACAGGTAGTATATAATGGTATATGATAGTGTACTGTGTTGTACAGGTAGTATATAATAGTATATGATAGTATACTGTGTTGTACAGGTAGTATATAATAGTATACTGTGTTGTACAGGTAATATATAATAGTATACTGTGTTGTACAGGTAGTATATGATAGTATATGATAGTATACTGTGTTGTACAGGTAGTATATAATAGTATATATTAGTATACTGTGTTGTACAGGTAGTATATGATAGTATATGATAGTATACTGTGTTGTACAGGTAGTATATAATAGTATATGATAGTATACTGTGTTGTACAGGTAGTATATAATAGTATATGATGGTATACTGTGTTGTACAGGTAGTATATAATAGTATACTGTGTTGTACAGGTAGTATATAATAGTATTTAATAGTATACTGTGTTGTACAGGTAGTATATAATAGTATATGATAGTATACTGTGTTGTACAGGTAGTATATGATAGTATATGATAGTATACTGTGTTGTACAGGTAGTATATAATAGTATACTGTGTTGTACAGGTAGTATATAATAGTATATGATAGTATACTGTGTTGTACAGGTAGTATATAATAGTATATGATAGTATACTGTGTTGTACAAGTAGTATATAATAGTATAATGTGTTGTACAGGTAGTATATAATAGTATACTGTGTTGTACAGGTAGTATATGATAGTATACTGTGTTGTACAGGTAGTATATAATGGTATATGATAGTATACTGTGTTGTACAGGTAGTATATGATAGTATATGATAGTATACTGTGTTGTACAGGTAGTATATAATAGTATATGATAGTATACTGTGTTGTACAGGTAGTATATGATAGTATATGATAGTATACTGTGTTGTACAGGTAGTATATAATAGTATATGATAGTATACTGTGTTGTACAGGTAGTATATGATAGTATATGATAGTATACTGTGTTGTACAGGTAGTATATAATAGTATATGATAGTATACTGTGTTGTACAGGTAGTATATAATAGTATATGATAGTATACTGTGTTGTACAGGTAGTATATAATACTATATGATAGTATACTGTGTTGTACAGGTAGTATATAATAGTATATAATAGTATACTGTGTTGTACAGGTAGTATATAATAGTATATGATAGTATACTGTGTTGTACAGGTAGTATACAATAGTATATGATAGTATACTGTGTTGTACAGGTAGTATATGATAGTATACTGTGTTGTACAGGTAGTATATGATAGTATACTGTGTTGTACAGGTAGTATATAATAGTATACTGTGTTGTACAGGTAGTATATGATAGTATACTGTGTTGTACAGGTAGTATATGATAGTATATGACAGTATACTGTGTTGTACAGGTAGTATACAATAGTATATGATAGTAGATTGTGTTGTACAGGTAGTATATAATAGTATGTGATAGTATACTGTGTTGTACAGGTAGTATATAATAGTATACTGTGTCGTACAGGTAGTATACAATAGTATATGATAGTATACTGTGTGGTACAGGTAGTATATAATAGTATATGATAGTATACTGTGTTGTACAGGTAGTATATAATAGTATGTGATAGTATACTGTGTTGTACAGGTAGTATATAATAGTATACTGTGTTGTACAGGTAGTATATAATAGTATGTGATAGTATACTGTGTTGTACAGGTAGTATATAATAGTATACTGTGTTGTACAGGTAGTATATAATAGTATGTGATAGTATACTGTGTTGTACAGGTAGTATATAATAGTATATAATAGTATACTGTGTTGTACAGGTAGTATACAATAGTATATGATAGTATACTGTGTTGTACAGGTAGTATATAATAGTATATGATAGTATACTGTGTTGTACAGGTAGTATATGATAGTATACTGTGTTGTACAGGTAGTATATAATAGTATATGATAGTATACTGTGTTGTACAGGTAGTATATGATAGTATACTGTGTTGTACTGGTAGTATATAATAGTATATGATAGTATACTGTGTTGTACAGGTAGTATATGATAGTATACTGTGTTGTACAGGTAGTATATAATAGTATACTGTGTTGTACAGGTAGTATATAATAGTATATGATTGTATACTGTGTTGTACAGGTAGTATAAAATAGTATATGATAGTATACTGTGTTGTACAGGTAGTTTATAATAGTATATGATAGTATACTGTGTTGTACAGGTAGTATATAATAGTATATGATAGTATACTGTGTTGTACAGGTAGTATATAATAGTATACTGTGTTGTACAGGTAGTATATGATAGTATACTGTGTTGTACAGGTAGTATATAATAGTATACTGTGTTGTACAGGTAGTATATAACAGTATATGATAGTATACTGTGTTGTACAGGAAGTATATAATAGTATATGATAGTATACTGTGTTGTACAGGTAGTATATGATAGTATATGATAGTATACTGTGTTGTACAGGTAGTATATAATAGTATATGATAGTATACTGTGTTGTACAGGTAGTATATGATAGTATACTGTGTTGTACAGGTAGTATATAATAGTATATGATAGTATACTGTGTTGTACAGGTGGTATATGATAGTATACTGTGTTGTACTGGTAGTATATAATAGTATATGATAGTATACTGTGTTGTACAGGTAGTATATGATAGTATACTGTGTTGTACAGGTAGTATATAATAGTATCCTGTGTTGTACAGGTAGTATATAATAGTATATGATTGTATACTGTGTTGTACAGGTAGTATAAAATAGTATATGATAGTATACTGTGTTGTACAGGTAGTTTATAATAGTATATGATAGTATACTGTGTTGTACAGGTAGTATATAATAGTATATGATAGTATACTGTGTTGTACAGGTAGTATATAATAGTATACTGTGTTGTACAGGTAGTATATAATAGTATATGATAGTATACTGTGTTGTACAGGTAGTATATGATAGTATACTGTGTTGTACAGGTAGTATATAATAGTATACTGTGTTGTACAGGTAGTATATAACAGTATATGATAGTATACTGTGTTGTACAGGAAGTATATAATAGTATATGATAGTATACTGTGTTGTACAGGTAGTATATGATAGTATATGATAGTATACTGTGTTGTACAGGTAGTATATAATAGTATATAATAGTATACTGTGTTGTACAGGTAGTATACAATAGTATATAATAGTATGCTGTGTTGTACAGGTAGTATATGATAGTATACTGTGTTGTACAGGTAGTATCTGATAGTATATAATAGTGTATGATAGTATACTGTGTTGTACAGGTAGTATACAATAGTATATGATAGTAGACTGTGTTGTACAGGTAGTATATAATAGTATATGATAGTATACTGTGTTGTACAGGTAGTATGTAATAGTATATGAGAGTATACTGTGTTGTACAGGTAGTATATGATAGTATATGATAGTATACTGTGTTGTACAGGTAGTATACAATAGTATATAATAGTATACTGTGTTGTACAGGTAGTATATAATAGTATATGATAGTATACTGTGTTGTACAGGTAGTATATAATAGTATACTGTGTTGTACAGGTAGTATATGATAGTATATGATAGTATACTGTGTTGTACAGGTAGTATATGATAGTATACTGTGTTGTACAGGTAGTATATAATAGTATATGATAGTATACTGTGTTGTACAGGTAGTATACAATAGTATATGATAGTATACTGTGTTGTACAGGTAGTATATGATAGTATATGATAGTATACTGTGTTGTACAGGTAGTATATGATAGTATATGATAGTATACTGTGTTGTACAGGTAGTATATAATAGTATATGATAGTATACTGTGTTGTACAGGTAGTATACAATAGTATATGATAGTATACTGTGTTGTACAGGTAGTATATAATAGTATATGATAGTATACTGTGTTGTACAGGTAGTATATAATAGTATATGATAGTATACTGTGTTGTACAGGTAGTATATAATAGTATATGATAGTATACTGTGTTGTACAGGTAGTATATAATAGTATACTGTGTTGTACAGGTAATATATAATAGTATACTGTGTTGTACAGCTAGTATATAATAGTATACTGTGTTGTACAGGTAGTATATAATAGTATATGATAGTATACTGTGTTGTACAGGTAGTATATAATAGTATATGATACTATACTGTGTTGTACAGGTAGTATATAATAGTATACTGTGTTGTACAGGTAGTATACAACAGTATACTGTGTTGTACAGGTAGTATATAATAGTATATGAAAGTATCCTGTGTTGTACAGGTAGTATATAATAGTATATGATAGTATACTGTGTTGTACAGCTAGTATATAATAGTATACTGTGTTGTACAGGTAGTATATAATAGTATATGATAGTATACTGTGTTGTACAGGTAGTATATAATAGTATATGATAGTATACTGTGTTGTACAGCTAGTATATAATAGTATACTGTGTTGTACAGGTAATATATAATAGTATACTGTGTTGTACAGCTAGTATATAATAGTATACTGTGTTGTACAGGTAGTATATAATAGTATATGATAGTATACTGTGTTGTACAGGTAGTATATAATAGTATATGATAGTATACTGTGTTGTACAGGTAGTATATAATAGTATACTGTGTTGTACAGGTAGTATATAATAGTATATAATAGTATACTGTGTTGTACAGGTAGTATATAATAGTATATAATAGTATACTGTGTTGTACAGGTAGTATATAATAGTATATGATAGTATACTGTGTTGTACAGGTAGTATATGATAGTATACTGTGTTGTACAGGTAGTATATGATAGTATACTGTGTTGTACAGGTAGTATATATTAGTATATGATAGTATACTGTGTTGTACAGGTAGTATATAATAGTATACTGTGTTGTACAGGTAGTATATAATAGTATATGATAGTATACTGTGTTGTACAGGTAGTATATATTTGTATATGATGGTATACTGTGTTGTACAGGTAGTATATGATAGTATACTGTGTTGTACAGGTAGTATATATTAGTATATGATAGTATACTGTGTTGTACAGGTAGTATATAATAGTATACTGTGTTGTACAGGTAGTATATAATAGTATATGATAGTATACTGTGTTGTACAGGTAGTATATATTAGTATATGATAGTATACTGTGTTGTACAGGTAGTATATGATAGTATACTGTGTTGTACAGGTAGTATATAATAGTATATGATAGTATACTGTGTTGTACAGGTAGTATATAATAGTATATGATAGTATACTGTGTTGTACAGGTAGTATATAATAGTATATGATAGTATACTGTGTTGTACAGGTAGTATATAATAGTATACTGTGTTGTACAGGTAGTATATAATAGTATATGATAGTATACTGTGTTGTACAGCTAGTATCTAATAGTATACTGTGTTGTACAGGTAGTATATAATAGTATATAATAGTATACTGTGTTGTACAGGTAGTATATTATAGTGTACTGTGTTGTACAGCTAGTATTTAATAGTATATGATAGTATACTGTGTTGTACAGCTAGTATATAATAGTATATGATAGTATACTGTGTTGTACAGGTAGTATATGATAGTATATGATAGTATACTGTGTTGTACAGGTAGTATATGATAGTATACTGTGTTGTACAGCTAGTATATAATAGTATATGATAGTATACTGTGTTGTACAGGTAGTATATAATAGTATATGATAGTATACTGTGTTGTACAGGTAGTATATGATAGTATACTGTGTTGTACAGGTAGTATATAATAGTATATAATAGTATACTGTGTTGTACAGGTAGTATATAATAGTATATAATAGTATACTGTGTTGTACAGGTAGTATATAATAGTATATGATAGTATACTGTGTTGTACAGGTAGTATACAATAGTATATGATAGTATACTGTGTTGTACAGGTAGTAGATAATACTATATGATAGTATACTGTGTTGTACAGGTAGTATATAATAGTATATGATAGTATATTGTGTTGTACAGGTAGTATACAATAGTATATGATAGTATACTGTGTTGTACAGGTAGTATATAATAGTATATGATAGTATACTGTGTTGTACAGGTAGTATGTAATAGTATATGATAGTATACTGTGTTGTACAGGTAGTATACAATAGTATATGATAGTATACTGTGTTGTACAGGTAGTATACAATAGTATATAATAGTATATGATAGTAGACTGTGTTGTACAGGTGGTATATAATAGTATATGATAGTATACTGTGTTGTACAGGTAGTATATGATAGTATACTGTGTTGTACAGTTAGTATATAATAGTATATGATAGTATACTGTGTTGTACAGGTAGTATATAATAGTATACTGTGTTGTACAGGTAGTATATAATAGTATATAATAGTATACTGTGTTGTACAAGTAGTATATAATAGTCTATGATAGTATACTGTGTTGTACAGGTAGTATATATTAGTATATGATAGTATACTGTGTTGTACAGGTAGTATATGATAGTATATAATAGTATACTGTGTTGTACAGGTAGTATATAATAGTATATGATAGTATACTGTGTTGTACAGGTAGTATATAATAGTATACTGTGTTGTACAGGTAGTATATAATAGTATATGATAGTATACTGTGTTGTACAGGTAGTATATGATAGTATACTGTGTTGTACAGGTAGTATATAATAGTATATGATAGTATACTGTGTTGTACAGGTAGTATATAATAGTATATGATAATATACTGTGTTGTACAGGTAGTATATAATAGTATATAATAGTATACTGTGTTGTACAGGTAGTATATAATAGTATATAATAGTATACTGTGTTGTACAGGTAGTATATAATAGTATATGATAGTATACTGTGTTGTACAGGTAGTATACAATAGTATATGATAGTATACTGTGTTGTACAGGTAGTATATAATAGTATATGATAGTATACTGTGTTGTACAGGTAGTATATAATAGTATATAATAGTATACTGTGTTGTACAGGTAGTATATAATAGTATACTGTGTTGTACAGGTAGTATATAATAGTATATGATAGTATACTGTGTTGTACAGGTAGTATATGATAGTTTACTGTGTTGTACAGGTAGTATATAATAGTATATGATAGTATACTGTGTTGTACAGGTAGTATATGATAGTATACTGTGTTGTACAGGTAGTATATAATAGTATATGATAGTATACTGTGTTGTACAGGTAGTATATATTAGTATATGATCGTATACTGTGTTGTACAGGTAGTATATGATAGTATATGATAGTATACTGTGTTGTACAGGTAGTATATAATAGTATATGATAGTATACTGTGTTGTACAGGTAGTATATAATAGTATACTGTGTTGTACAGGTAGTATATAATAGTATATAATAGTATACTGTGTTGTACAGGTAGTATATGATAGTATATAATAGTATATGATAGTATACTGTGTTGTACAGGTAGTATATGATAGTATATGATAGTATACTGTGTTGTACAGGTAGTATATAATAGTATATAATAGTATACTGTGTTGTACAGGTAGTATATAATAGTATATGATAGTATACTGTGTTGTACAGGTAGTATATAATAGTATACTGTGTTGTACAGGTAGTATACAACAGTATACTGTGTTGTACAGGTAGTATATAATAGTATATGAAAGTATACTGTGTTGTACAGGTAGTATATAATAGTATATGATAGTATACTGTGTTGTACAGCTAGTATATAATAGTATACTGTGTTGTACAGGTAGTATATAATAGTATATGATAGTATACTGTGTTGTACAGGTAGTATATAATAGTATATGATAGTATACTGTGTTGTACAGCTAGTATATAATAGTATACTGTGTTGTACAGGTAATATATAATAGTATACTGTGTTGTACAGGTAGTATATAATAGTATACTGTGTTGTACAGGTAGTATATAATAGTATATGATAGTATACTGTGTTGTACAGGTAGTATATAATAGTATATGATAGTATACTGTGTTGTACAGGTAGTATATAATAGTATACTGTGTTGTACAGGTAGTATATAATAGTATATAATAGTATACTGTGTTGTACAGGTAGTATATAATAGTATATAATAGTATACTGTGTTGTACAGGTAGTATATAATAGTATATGATAGTATACTGTGTTGTACAGGTAGTATATGATAGTATACTGTGTTGTACAGGTAGTATATGATAGTATACTGTGTTATACAGGTAGTATATATTAGTATATGATAGTATACTGTGTTGTACAGGTAGTATATAATAGTATACTGTGTTGTACAGGTAGTATATAATAGTATATGATAGTATACTGTGTTGTACAGGTAGTATATATTTGTATATGATGGTATACTGTGTTGTACAGGTAGTATATGATAGTATACTGTGTTGTACAGGTAGTATATATTAGTATATGATAGTATACTGTGTTGTACAGGTAGTATATAATAGTATACTGTGTTGTACAGGTAGTATATAATAGTATATGATAGTATACTGTGTTGTACAGGTAGTATATATTAGTATATGATAGTATACTGTGTTGTACAGGTAGTATATGATAGTATACTGTGTTGTACAGGTAGTATATAATAGTATATGATAGTATACTGTGTTGTACAGGTAGTATATAATAGTATATGATAGTATACTGTGTTGTACAGGTAGTATATAATAGTCTATGATAGTATACTGTGTTGTACAGGTAGTATATAATAGTATACTGTGTTGTACAGGTAGTATATAATAGTATATGATAGTATACTGTGTTGTACAGCTAGTATATAATAGTATACTGTGTTGTACAGGTAGTATATAATAGTATATAATAGTATACTGTGTTGTACAGGTAGTATATAATAGTATACTGTGTTGTACAGGTAGTATATAATAGTATACTGTGTTGTACAGGTAGTATATAATAGTATATGATAGTATACTGTGTTGTACAGGTAGTATATAATAGTATATAATAGTATACTGTGTTGTACAGGTAGTATATAATAGTATATGATAGTATACTGTGTTGTACAGGTAGTATATAATAGTATATAATAGTATACTGTGTTGTACAGGTAGTATATAATAGTATATGATAGTATACTGTGTTGTACAGGTAGTATATAATAGTATATGATAGTATACTGTGTTGTACAGCTAGTATATAATAGTATACTGTGTTGTACAGGTAGTATATAATAGTATATAATAGTATACTGTGTTGTACAGGTAGTATATAATAGTATACTGTGTTGTACAGGTAGTATATAATAGTATACTGTGTTGTACAGGTAGTATATAATAGTATATGATAGTATACTGTGTTGTACAGGTAGTATATAATAGTATATGATAGTATACTGTGTTGTACAGGTAGTATATAATAGTATACTGTGTTGTACAGGTAGTATATTATAGTATACTGTGTTGTACAGCTAGTATTTAATAGTATATGATAGTATACTGTGTTGTACAGCTAGTATATAATAGTATATGATAGTATACTGTGTTGTACAGGTAGTATATGATAGTATATGATAGTATACTGTGTTGTACAGGTAGTATATGATAGTATACTGTGTTGTACAGCTAGTATATAATAGTATATGATAGTATACTGTGTTGTACAGGTAGTATATAATAGTATATGATAGTATACTGTGTTGTACAGGTAGTATATGATAGTATACTGTGTTGTACAGGTAGTATATAATAGTATATAATAGTATACTGTGTTGTACAGGTAGTATATAATAGTATACTGTGTTGTACAGGTAGTATATAATAGTATCTGATAGTATACTGTGTTGTACAGGTAGTATTCAATAGTATATGATAGTATACTGTGTTGTACAGGTAGTAGATAATACTATATGATAGTATACTGTGTTGTACAGGTAGTATATAATAGTATATGATAGTATACTGTGTTGTACAGGTACTATACAATAGTATATGATAGTATACTGTGTTGTACAGGTAGTATATAATAGTATATGATAGTATACTGTGTTGTACAGGTAGTATGTAATAGTATATGATAGTATACTGTGTTGTACAGGTAGTATACAATAGTATATGATAGTATACTGTGTTGTACAGGTAGTATACAATAGTATATAATAGTATATGATAGTAGACTGTGTTGTACAGGTAGTATATAATAGTATATGATAGTATACTGTGTTGTACAGGTAGTATATGATAGTATACTGTGTTGTACAGGTCGTATATAATAGTATATGATAGTATACTGTGTTGTACAGGTAGTATATGATAGTATACTGTGTTGTACAGGTAGTATATAATAGTCTATGATAGTATACTGTGTTGTACAGGTAGTATATAATAGTATATGATAGTATACTGTGTTGTACAGGTAGTATATGATAGTATACTGTGTTGTACAGGTAGTATATAATAGTATATGATAGTATACTGTGTTGTACAGGTAGTATATGATAGTATATAATAGTATACTGTGTTGTACAGGTAGTATACAATAGTATATGATAGTATACTGTGTTGTACAGGTAGTATACAATAGTATATAATAGTATACTGTGTTGTACAGGTAGTATATGATAGTATATAATAGTATACTGTGTTGTACAGGTAGTATACAATAGTATATGATAGTATACTGTGTTGTACAGGTAGTATACAATAGTATATAATAGTATACTGTGTTGTACAGGTAGTATATGATAGTATATAATAGTATACTGTGTTGTACAGGTAGTATATAATAGTATATGATAGTATACTGTGTTGTACAGATAGTATATAATAGTATATGATAGTATACTGTGTTGTACAGGTAGTATATAATAGTATATAATAGTATACTGTGTTGTACAGGTAGTATATAATAGTATATGATAGTATACTGTGTTGTACAGTTAGTATATAATAGTATATGATAGTATACTGTGTTGTAAAGGTAGTATATAATAGTATATAATAGTATACTGTGTTGTACAGGTAGTATATAATAGTATACTGTGTTGTACAGGTAGTATATAATAGTATATGATAGTATACTGTGTTGTACAGGTAGTATATGATAGTATACTGTGTTGTACAGGTAGTATATAATAGTATATGATAGTATACTGTGTTGTACAGGTAGTATATAATAGTATATGATATTATACTGTGTTGTACAGGTAGTATATAATAGTATATGATAGTATACTGTGATGTACAGGTAGTATATAATAGTATATGATAGTATACTGTGTTGTACAGGTAGTATATAATAGTATATAATAGTATACTGTGTTGTACAGGTAGTATATAATAGTATATAATAGTATACTGTGATGTACAGGTAGTATATAATAGTATATGATAGTATACTGTGTTGTACAGGTAGTATATAATAGTATATGATAGTATACTGTGTTGTACAGGTAGTATATAATAGTATATAATAGTATACTGTGTTGTACAGGTAGTATATAATAGTATATGATAGTATACTGTGTTGTACAGGTAGTATACAATAGTATATGTTAGTATACTGTGTTGTACAGGTAGTATATAATAGTATATGATAGTATACTGTGTTGTACAGGTAGTATGTAATAGTATATAATAGTATACTGTGTTGTACAGGTAGTATATAATAGTATACTGTGTTGTACAGGTAGTATATAATAGTATATGATAGTATACTGTGTTGTACAGGTAGTATATGATAGTATACTGTGTTGTACAGGTAGTATATAATAGTATATGATAGTATACTGTGTTGTACAGGTAGTATATGATAGTATACTGTGTTGTACAGGTAGTATATAATAGTATATGATAGTATACTGTGTTGTACAGGTAGTATATATTAGTATATGATCGTATACTGTGTTGTACAGGTAGTATATGATAGTATATGATAGTATACTGTGTTGTACAGGTAGTATATAATAGTATATGATAGTATACTGTGTTGTACAGGTAGTATATAATAGTATACTGTGTTGTACAGGTAGTATATAATAGTATATAATAGTATACTGTGTTGTACAGGTAGTATATGATAGTATATAATAGTATATGATAGTATATTGTGTTGTACAGGTAGTATATGATAGTATATGATAGTATACTGTGTTGTACAGGTAGTATATAATAGTATATAATAGTATACTGTGTTGTACAGGTAGTATATAATAGTATATGATAGTATACTGTGTTGTACAGGTAGTATATGATAGTATACTGTGTTGTACAGGTAGTATATAATAGTATACTGTATGTATTCACTGTCGACCATCTCTGTATGTATTCGCTGTCGACCATCTCTGTATGTATTCGCTGTCGACCATCTCTGTATGTATTCGCTGTCGACCATCTCTGTATGTATTCACTGTCGACCATCTCTGTATGTATTCGCTGTCGACCATCTCTGTATGTATTCGCTGTCGACCATCTCTGTATGTATTCACTGTCGACCATCTCTGTATGTATTCGCTGTCGACCATCTCTGTATGTATTCGCTGTCGACTATCTCCGTATGTATCCATAGCAGTTCAATACTGTTGAGAATTTTCGTGTCCTCTCAAACCATTTCAACTGTACTGCGGGTTTGGTCTATTAATAGAGGCAAAGTCTTACGGTTAACTCTATGCCAATTAGAGTGTGTTTTTAGCCGACTTGACTTTGACCCTACCTAGACTGGCCTCCAGCTAATCCCCCAACCAACTACCAGACCTAACCTACGCGACTGACCAGACAAGCTAACACACGATAACTTTTTACTATAATTTAACGTGTATAGATAAAAAATATTCATATAGAATGTTCTTGCAACCAAGCTCGCAGTCTACTGACCGTTATAAGCACTTTGCTCCTAATTATACAGCTTGAAATCTACTTGAAAGTAGCACAATCTGATTGGCTGGCCCACAGCCAGTGGGTCCATTAATGCCATATATAACCACTTTCCTAATGCAGCTGCTTATTTGAAATCTCCGCGCCAATTTGCCTTCGGTTCATCAGTGCTCGGCATACCGGGTTCCAACTGCCTTCTGCTTGTTCCTTTTTGGAGAGTTGTGCCCCCTTCCCCCAGAAAAGACAACTGAGGCATCCCAAGTGGTAACTTCTCCCAACATTCAACATGGAATAGGGGACTTTAATTTACAATAGATGATTTAGACTCTGGGTTTGTGAGGGAGATTGGGAGGGGGATAGGGAGCTCAGACTGTAGTGTTTTCTCTGAGCTGGGAGGGGGAGTACTCAGGCATGGACAGAAATAAGTGGCCCACGCAATACTGCCATCAAAATAACAATCATATATTTGTAACAAAACGATTATCAGTTAAAACTAAGCATTGCATAGGTCAGAGTATTAATTACACAGTGGTGGATACACAGTGGTGGATACACAGTGGTGGATAGCACAAAGACAGTCTCTTGCATAATTATATAATTGTATCAAATCATTCTAAATAAAATAATAGGCCAAGGAATGTGTGAGTGTAGATACTGTGGGTTGAGCAGCTGTGCGGCAAGGTACAGTTCTGTGAGTATAAGGTATGTACAGGGAAAGCAGACGAACTAAAGTGCATTGTTCACATGCCAAAGCATTGATGCCATGTTGTCTTTCTGCGCAGAGTAGAGATCAGGATGTCAGGTTGCTGTCGTCATCGTCTTTTTGAAACGACGGGTTTACTTCCCCCTTATCCACTTCGCCTGCCCCGTCCACTTGGTGCGATGTGTGAGCCTGCAACTGCTGCTCGTTAAATCCTTCTGATTTAGTCAGAGTGGGACTGTGCTCAGGCGTGTCTGAGTTGAGGGCCTCGTCTGACTTGACAGTCTCATTTTTGCCTTCACTCAGTTCAATATCATGAGTTGCTACACCCGCGGCTTCCACGTCTGCTTGCTTGCCATTGCTTTGCCTGTTGCCTGAAATATAACCCAGGAGTTGATGAATGAGCCCTCTTTGGCTAGAACAGCGTGCACTGTTGCCTTGATTAACTACCATCATGGTACAACAGTGCTCATGTACACAGCAGTACGCCTGTACGCTACAGTACACATGTACGCTACAGTACACCTGTACGCTACAGTACACCTGTACGCTACAGTACACATGTACGCTACAGTACACCTGTACGCTACAGTACACCTGTACGCTACAGTACACCTGTACGCTACAGTACACATGTACGCTACAGTACACATGTACGCTACAGTACACCTGTACGCTACAGTACACATGTACGCAGCAGTACACATGTACGCTACAGTACACATGTACGCTACAGTACACATGTACGCAGCAGCACATACAACTATATGAAGTGTACAACTGTATAAAGTGTACAACAGTGTACAACTGTATGCAGTATACAACTGTATAATACCTGAGAATGTACATGTTACTATATAATAAATACAAAAATGCATTACACACGGCGATACAGCACATACTACAGTATAATATATGCCCAGTACATGCAATGATACAATACATACAGCAATGCAATACATACTACAATACAATACATACTACAATGCATACAACAATACAATACAAACTACAATGTATACAACAATACAATACATATTACAATGCATATAACAATACAATACATACTACAATACTTACTACAGTGCATACAACAATACAATACATACTACAATGCACACAACAATACTATACAATACATACTACGATTCGATACATACTACAATGCATACAACAATACAATACATACTACAATGCACACAACAATACAATACATAGTACAATGCACACAACAATACAATACATAGTACAATGCATACAACAGTACAATACAGACTACAATACATACAACAGTACAATACATACTACAGTGCATACAACAATACAATATATACGACAATCCATACAACAATACATACTACAATACGATACATACTATAATGCATACAACAATACATACTACAATGCATACAACAATACATACAACAATACATACTACAATACGATACATACTACAATGCATACAAGAGTACAATACATACTACAATGCATACAACAGTACAATACATACTACAATGCATACAACGGTACAATACATACTACAATGCATACAACAATACATACTACAATGCACACAACAATACAATACATACTACAATGCATACAACAGTACAATACATACTACAACGCATACAAAAATACAATATATACTACAATACATTACATACTACAGTGCATACAACAATACAATACATACTACAATGCACACAACAATGCATACTACAATGCATACAACAATGCATTACATACCACAATACATATCACAATACAATACATATGTATGCAGTAGTGTAATACATACCAGCTGGTCTGGTTGAGATTGGTCGTTTCTTTGGCTGGATAACTACAGTCTTTACTTCTGTTTGTCTCCTCTTCTTGCACCATACGATGAGTATCACAACTACAAAATGCATCGCCAGTGTAAGCTCATGGCCGCTGTCTACCAACGATGGCTACTAATATACCGCACAAGAAGCGCTGTCTGCCAACGATGGCTACTAATATACCGTACAAGAAGCGCTGTCTGCCAACGATAGCTACTAATATACAGTACAAGAAGCGCTGTCTGCCAACGATGGCTACTAATATACCGTACAAGAAGCGCTGTCTGCCAACGATAGCTACTAATATACAGTACAAGAAGCGCTGTCTGCCAACGATGGCTACTAATATACCGTACAAGAAGCGCTGTCTGCCAACGATAGCTACTAATATACCGTACAAGAAGCGCTGTCTGCCAACGATGGCTACTAATATACCGTACAAGAAGCGCTCTCTGCCAACGATAGCTACTAATATACCGTACAAGAAGTGCTGTCTGCCAACGATGGCTACTAATATACCGTACAAGAAGCGCTGTCTGCCAACGATGGCTACTAATATACCGTACAAGAAGCGCTGTCTGCCAACGATGGCTACTAATATACCGTACAAGAAGCGCTGTCTGCCAACAATAGTTACTAATATACCGTACAAGAAGAAGGTAACTTCCCTCCACTTGCGCCTGCTTACCAAGTATAATAAAAAATAGCACGGCGAAGAATGACATCGCTATCAGAGGGTCTCTGTAGTGGTCCTTTTCACTTCCGGCATCCATTTTTGTGAAGGGACAGGCTTGGTTAGTGCGCTACAATAACAGCATGTATAATACATACCTACATATATAACACAAACCATATAGTAATCACTTTATTACTACTAGCTAGTTTTATTTAATATCTCTCATTCACTACTCTGAATGGAAGTGATTAAGTGTTTGTTTGAAGTGTGCACTCGTTGACCCCTGACTGGTATGTTGTGTGCTGTATGTCATGTGTACGTAGTATACTGTATGTATACAGTATGTACTACATACACTATATACTGCATACATAATATATAGCATACAATACAGTATATACTGTATACAGAATATATACTGCATACATTATATACAATACAATATTTACTGCATACGGTATATATATACTGCATACAGTAACTACTACACTCTTCAGTTAGTTGCCCATGGCAACTCTAGTGTTTACAATTAACATTCCATAGTATATCCCGGTGCGCATCATTAGATATAAATCATAGAAGTAGATGCAATTGATGTCCAGTAGCACTGATACGACCAATATATAACACCAATACATGACAGCTTGAGACAAGCTACTGGAGGGTCTTGTGTAGAATGCAGGCCGTCCTTACATGAAGAGATCTCACTGCACAACTATTTACACTCCCTCCCTCCGACACAAAAGATTCCCCATTTCATACTCATACACCCAGTAGCAGCCTTTGTTCTCCCTAATTCTTGTATTCTATTGATCCTAGCCTTCAATTCTCATACCGTATCACAAAAATGTGTGGGTGTAGCTGCTAAACTCAAGGCCCCCACCCAACCCAAACAACATTTACTTGCAACTTGAGCTCGCTCTCCAATGCATCAGAGAGCATTGTAGGCAGTCAGTGCAGGTGCATTCATTACTCCACTGACTGGGATTATCTCAGAGTGGCTACCCATAACAATAGTCCAGCTAGTTGTGAGATTACTAGTGCATTGCTAGCTTATTAGCGCACTCAGGAATGTTTGAAGGTAAACAGAGTACCAACAGAACTAGGCCAATGTTGTACTGCCACCTAAAGCCACCCGTCTTTTGCCCTTGTACACATTTCCTACCTGCCAACATTGTGGTTTTGGATTAGTATGGGATATATGAGCTGTACTCAGTATAGCTACCCTCAGCATAGCTACCCTCAGCATAGCTACCCTCAGTATAGCTACCCTCAGCATAGCTACCCTCAGTATAGCTACCCTCAGCATAGCTACCCTCAGTATAGCTACCCTCAGTATAGCTACCCTCAGTATAGCTACCCTCAGTATAGCTACCCTCAGTATAGCTACCCTCAGCATAGCTACTGTGAGCATTTCCTCTCATCTCTCTTTCCATCAGTACCCTTTGGTGCTAATTAGTTGGTGTCTTCAACTAGCATCTGGTATCAACTGTGTATGTGGTAGTACCCACTATATAAGTGGTAGTACTCACTATATATGTGGTAGTACCCACTATATAAGTGGTAGTACCCACTATATATGTGGTAGTACCCACTATATAAGTGGTAGTACCCACTATATATGTGGTAGTACCCACTATATAAGTGGTAGTACTCACTATGTATGTGGTAGTACTCACTATATATGTGGTAGTACCCACTATATATGTGGTAGTACCCACTATATATGTGGTAGCACCCACTATATATGTGGTAGTACCCACTATATATGTGGTAGTACTCACTATATATGTGGTAGTACCCACTATATATGTGGTAGTACCCACTATATAAGTGGTAGTACCCACTATATATGTGGTAGTACCCACTATATAAGTGGTAGTACCCACTATATATGTGGTAGTACCCACTATATAAGTGGTAGTACCCACTATATATGTGGTAGTACCCACTATATAAGTGGTAGTACTCACTATGTATGTGGTAGTACTCACTATATATGTGGTAGTACCCACTATATATGTGGCAGTACTCACTATGTATGTGGTAGCACCCACTATATATGTGGTAGTACCCACTATATATGTGGTAGTACTCACTATATATGTGGTAGTACTTACTATATATGTGGTAGTACTTACTATATATGTGGTAGTACCCCTATATATGTGGCAGTACTTACTATATATGTGGTATTACCCACTATATATGTGGTAGTACCCTCTATGTATGTGGTAGTACTCACTATATATGTGGTAGTACTCACTATATATGTGGCAGTACTCACTATATATGTGGCAGTACTCACTATATATGTGGTAGTGCCCACTATATAAGTGGTAGTACCCACTATATATGTGGTAGTACCCACTATATATGTGGTAGTACTCACTATTATGTGGTAGTACCCACTATATATGTGGTAGTACTCACGATATATGTGGTAGTACTCTCTATATATGTGGTAGTACCCACTATATATGTGGTAGTACCCACTATATATGTGGCAGTACTCACTATATGTGTGGTAGTACTCTCTATATATGTGGCAGTACTCACTATATATGTGGTAGTACTCACTATTATGTGGTAGTGCCCACTATATATGTGGCAGTACTCACTATATATGTGGTAGTACCCTCTATGTATGTGGTAGTACTCACTATATATGTGGTAGTACCCCTATATATGTGGCAGTACTCACTATATATGTGGCAGTACTCACTATATATGTGGTAGTACTCACTATATATGTGGTAGTACTCACTATATATGTGGTAGTACTCACTATATATGTGGTAGTACTCTCTATGTATGTGGAATCAGGAGTGGCCGAGCCACCTGCTCACACTTTCCCTCACATCCCTGCTTTAGTCTCCTGGCTCCCCCTCATTCACCCTCTTTGCCTTCCTGATACCCCCTCCCCTCATTCACCCTCTTTGCTTTCCTGGTACCCCCCTCCCCTCATCCACCCTCTTTGCCTTCCTGGTACCCCATCTTCTCTTTTTACCTACTTTCTCAAACTCCCTCCCGCGTCCCTGCTCATTGCCCTCCTTCATCTCTAGAATTACTAGTGATCTACTGTACAACTGAGCTAACTGTACCACTGCTGCCTTCCAACACTTATATCACATTTGTACCACACAAGTGTTATACAGACCACCTTTGAGAAAGCTCATGAGCTGTAGATATGCTACTTACACAGTTAGCTAAACGCTGTGATCTCTCTCTGCCTCAGTTTCCTCTGCTTACTGATTTATTCCACTGTATTAAGCTTCAGTGTAAGCCTCCTTAATTGCTCTATCGCACTGAGTAGTCACACAGACACGATAGTTACCACTAGGCCTTTGCTCTATACTAATCATTCATTCGTTGAAAAGCCCATCAGCTTGTTGCTAGCCGCTAGGCCCAGCTGATAGTCTATCTAGGCTTTAGCTGTAGTGCGTTAGAGCGTTGGCTGTACGATTTGTTATTTTGCATTCTCCAATCATATCATCTGTTTATTTGCACTCACTATAAATGTGTATACATATTGGCTGGCAATAACATGAGAAGCGGCACACACACAAATGCCACTAGAGACTGGTGCACACATCAGCTCTATTTAGAGATAGTGGGCAGCAAATAGCCATCTGAGTACTTGACAGAGTCTGTCCTGCTCTGTGTAATATGTGCTGGTGTGGCGTACTCATTCGTCTCTTGCGCCTTGTCTAGCTCACTCGGGTATTGCTTGTTGTTGTTTGGTTTAGCTACATCCATCATTTCGTACAAGTCATCTGCCTCTTCGTAGTTGTCTTCTTCCGCTACAAGTATGTATATGCTCTGCGTTACATCTCCTATACTATGTGTTGGGCCTATAGCTCAGGTTCTATTTACTACTTACCTGGTTCAGAGTAGTCTGTGATCTTAGCTCCATCGGCGGAGGGAACATATCTAGTGGTTGACTGTGCACAACTGGGCGTGCTGCTCTTAGAACTCATTCTATTGTACAAAGCCTGTTTAGAGGGAAGGGATTTACGCTCTCTGTCAGCTCTGTACTTACGCCTGCGTCTCACTACAGCATAGTGACATCACACAGTTACAGCTGACAGCCGTGACATCACACTATGACATTAACACAGTTACCGCTGACAGCTGTGACGTCACACAGTTGGAGCTGACAGCTATGGTATCACACAGTTGGAGCTGACAGCTATGGTATCACACAGTTGGAGCTGACAGCTATGGTATCACACAGTTGGAGCTGACAGCTATGGTATCACACAGTTGGAGCTGACAGCTATGGTATCACACAGTTGGAGCTGATAGCTATGGTATCACACAGTTGGAGCTGACAGCTATGGTATCACACAGTTGGAGCTGACAGCTATGGTATCACACAGTTGGAGCTGATAGCTATGGTATCACACAGTTGGAGCTGACAGCTATGGTATCACACAGTTGGAGCTGACAGCTATGGTATCACACAGTTGGAGCTGACAGCTATGGTATCACACAGTTGGAGCTGACAGCTATGGTATCACACAGTTGGAGCTGATAGCTATGGTATCACACAGTTGGAGCTGACAGCTATGGTATCACACAGTTGGAACTGACAGCGATGTCCCAAATGTTTGCCAACCCCCAAGTTAGAGAGGTTCTGTTGCTCATCGCAAGATCCTGGCCATTGTTGGTGCAAAGAAGTCTTGTATATGAAGTAAGTGGCTTTCCTCGCCTCTGGTGCTGAGGAAATGAATGTACTTACCCCTTTTACTGGGGGAGTAGATGTACTTACCCCTTTTACTGGGAGAGTAGATGTACTTACCCCTTTTTTGGGAGAGTAGATGTACTTACCCCTTTTACTGAGGAAGTAGATGTACTTACCCCTTTACTGGGAGAGTAGATGTACTTACCCCTTTTACTGAGGAAGTAGATGTACTTACCCTTTACTGGGAGAGTAGATGTACTTACCCCTTTACTGGGAGAGTAGATGTACTTACCCCTTTTACTGAGGAAGTAGATGTACCTACCCCTTTACTGAGGAAGTAGATGTACTTACGCCTTTACTAAGGGAATAGATGTACTTACGCCTTTTACTGAGGAAGTAGATGACAACTCCGATCAGTGATAAGATGGCCAACGCAAGCAGCACAGATACTACTATTAGAGCCTTCAAATATTTGGAGTCGTGTGCACCACCAAGTGCGCTAGCTTCCTCGTTGACGGTGCTCTCATTCCTATGTACTACGAGTGCATAAGGTTGTTGGCCAGTTGGTTCTGGTCTAAGCCCTTCTTGCTGAGGTAAGCTTGGCTCGGTTGATGCAGGCTCCACTGGTGTTATGGCGCCACAGTCCCAATACAAACCCACAGCGGTGTACCCCTGCAATGGTTTCTTCATATAAGTACATCTCCTATATTTTGTATGATGATGGCAAGCCTTTGTGCAAGATGCCTTTATTAAACCCTACCTTTATTCCTAGTGGGCATTTGATCTCTCCAAAGTCATACCCACTGATGTCTACGCCGAGGCAATCGTCCAAACAGTTGTTTAGATCATTAGTAAGTCTAACAAGTTCTGAGTTGTCCTCTCTCACATCTACATGTATTTATACAACCATATACTGCCTCGTCTTATGCTCCAGCCCCTCAATAAAACCTACCAGATTTTTGTAGAAACTAAGGAGTGGCTGCACTGCACTGTTGTTTTGGTGCCAATGTACCTATACGATGGATCGTTACTACTAGGTGCAGGTGGCTACACAGGTCGATGTAGCGTGCCAATGTACCAGAGCACATGGTTAGCTGCTATTGAACTAGCCAATCTTACGGCACAAAGTACAAGTTTTTGCCTGTTTCATTTCCGACAACAAATTATTTGTTTCCTTGATATAAGGATGAAAATACATGAAAACACATCCACTGTGATGTATGTGTGCTTTTTTCTTCACCATAAAAATGACTATTAATAATTATTTTGATTTTATTTATTATGAAATCATCAGAATATTGTTATTATTCATCATTTATTTTATCATTGTACTTTAATAATAATTATTAACTAGTATACATAGAAATGTTACAATTATCAATAATCTCTGCCCCCCCCCCCCCCCATATCACAATTTTATGAGCCTTGTCAAATAAATTCACTAGACTGAATTGTTTTTGGCAACAACTGCATTACATCAAAATTGTTTTGGTGCAAAGAGATTAATGTACAAGTTCTACGACATCACATTCCTTCGAAATTTGAAGTTGGTAACAACGATAATATAACGCATACTTGTTGACAAAAAATTTCGAGCGAAAATGTGTTGTAAATAGTCAAACTTGATGAGCTTGTGAAAACATTTTAGATTTAACCAATCAGTGGGCGCCGATGTGCCATTGCCATTTGTACACAACCTCAGTGGCACTTCTACACAACAACGAGCTAGGTCTCTACCGTGGAATGTATCCACTAACTAGGAGGAGACAACTACCAGAGTGTGGTAAATGCCTACAAAGGTCTACTGTGCATTACAGACTCACCCAGCGACTTTGGGCATTCATTCATGAGGAAGCTGTGGGTGACTGACTGGCTAATGGGCCGAGCACAAGTCTGCCTGGGTTTGCTGATTACAGAGTTGTTTTCTATGGGTGTGAGGCTAAGGTCATCTGGAACGTCGCAGAAAGCCTGGAACTGTCATATATACCCTGGTTTTCAGGCAGACACCAACAAAGAAGAGATAATTCCTCAAATGCTCAATTCTTGATTGACTGATATTGGAGGCATATTCATGAACATTGAGTCATATGTGCATTGGTACCTGCAGTTTCATGTTTGTGGCTAGTTGCGCAGTTTTGGAGGCATCTGGACAATTATAGCGAAGGTCCTGTGGCCCCCATGTTACATCTGTACATTGCTTGTTGCTGTAGCATTCCATTATCTGCGTAGTTAGTATCATCAGCATGTTTGTTGTGAATGTTTCGTCTGTAACAAAACGGTGAGTTATGAACCCTTGCACTACCCTTTTCACTCCCCCTCTCCATCAACTTTCACTCCCCGTTTCGCTTCCTCCTTTCACTCCCCCTTTCGCTTCCCCTTTCGCTCCTTCTTTCACTCCCCCTTTCATTCCCCCTCTCACTCCCCCTTTCCCTTCCCTTTCACTCCTTTTATTCCTCCTTTCTTCCTTTCCTCCTTTCCAAGTTTGCAAAAACCTTGACTTACGAGTACTCCAACATCAGTTACGCAGCAAGTGACCAATTTACTGCTTTGACGTAAAAGTTCACAGAGTAGTTTGCAAAAATCTCGCAGAGCGAGCCAATTCTGTGACTGAAAACCATTTCACAGCGATTGCGTTTTTTCACTCATATTTATTGTACGTATATAGATGATTGTAATGGTTAGTGCATTGATTACTTCTGTAATAAATAAAATCAAATGATCATGAAATAATTATAACAATGATAATTATTATTATAGTTTTATCTTCTTTAATAAAACGCAGATGTAAACCTGGTATTATTCTCACTGCGTTGAGTGGAAGCATTTTTGGTAAAAAGAATAATTAAAATGAAACGAATTTTCCACGCTTGTGGCAATAAAATTGCCTCCAGCATACAAGAGCAGCTTCAAGTATAAAAGAGCTTTTACATCGGACGAGACCATTAATCTCTGGTAATCCGGTCATGTGGTACCACCTCTCTCACGTACTCGTTACCGGCCTTATTGATCTTTCGAAAACTCGGTACTATCTCCCTTCCCCCTCGTCTTCCACCCGATCTTATCCACCCACATTTGATTTTGATCTATGTTTAACCTGTGGGTGTACAATCCTCATATTCCGCAGGTAGTACAACGATGCAGGTAAAGTCATTAGCGTTGTTGTATGTTAGAGGTTGTCCCTGCGCTGTCAGCAGTTTTGGTGCATTGTGACAGTCTGCTCTAATGGCTCCCATTGGCACATTTCCTGTCTCTCCCTGTTGTATATCTCCCGTAATCCACTGCTGCCGTAGTAATAATCCTTGAGCTGCAAGTAATAGCGTACCGTAGTGTACAGTGGTATACAACAGCGTATTGTAGTGTACACTAGTATGCAACAGCGTGCAATAGTGTACAGTGGTATACAACAGCGTGCAGTAGTGTACAATAGTATACAACAGCGTGCAATAGCGTACAATGGTATACAACAGCGTGCAGTAGTGTACAGTGGTATACAACAGCGTATTGTAGTGTACAATAGTATACAACAGCGTATCGTAGTGTACAGTGGTATACAACAGCGTATCATAGTGTACAATAGTATACAACAGCGTACCGTAGTGTACAGTGGTATACAACAGCGTACCGTAGTGTACAGTGGTATACAACAGCGTACAGTAGTGTACTGTGGTATACAACAGCGTATCATAGTGTACAATAGTATACAACAGCGTACCGTAGTGTACAGTGGTATACAACAGCGTACAGTAGTGTACTGTGGTATACAACAGCGTACAGTGGTATGCAATAGTGTACAATAGCGTACAATAGCGTACAGTAGCGTACAGTGGTATGCAATAGTGTACAATAGCGTACAGTAGTGTACAGTGGTATACAACAGCGTACAGTAGCGTACAGTGGTATGTAATAGTGTACAATAGCGTACAATAACGTACAGTAGTGTACAATAGCGTACAGTAGCGTACAGTAGCGTACAGTGGTATACAACAGCGTATCGTAGTATACAATAGTGTACAGTAGTATACGGTAGTGTACAGTTTTATACAATAGTATACAGTAGTCTACAACAGTGTACAGTAACAGTAGTATACAATAGCGCACATTAGTATACAATGGTGTACAATGGTATACAACAGTGTACAGTAGTATAAAATAGTATACAATGGTGTACAGTGGTATACAACAGCGTACAGTAGTATACGGTAGTGTACAATGGTGTACAGAAGTATACAATGGTGTACAGAAGTATACAATGGTGTACAGCAGTACACAGTAGTATACAACATTATGCAATAAAATAGGTGAAGCACAGAGCGTTGTCACTCACCGGTGATGAAAACCATGTACAATGTTACAGCCCTTCCTGTTAGATTCATAACGTCTCTTTTAACTGAACAAGCAAACAGCAGATCTTCCTTTGAATTTTTCTATAAATACATGACATGAACCCTATGACACACAACCACACTAATCCTCATGTCTAATCCACTATATCTATGTCTACTACACCTCTATATCTATGTCTCCTACACCTCGATATCTATGTCTGCTACATCTCTATATCTATGTCTGCTACATCTCTATATCTATGTCTACTACATCTCTATATCTATGTCTACTACGTCTCTATATCTATGTCTACTACATCTCTATATCTATGTCTACTACATCTCTATATCTATGTCTACTACACCTCTATATCTATGTCTACTACACCTCTATATCTATGTCTACTACATCTCTATATCTATGTCTACTACATCTCTATATCTATGTCTGCTACATCTCTATATCTATGTCTACTACATCTCTATATCTATGTCTACTACGTCTCTATATCTATGTCTACTACATCTCTATATCTATGTCTACTACATCTCTATATCTATGTCTACTACATCTCTATATCTATGTCTACTACATCTCTATATCTATGTCTACTACACCTCTATATCTATGTCTACTACACCTCTATATCTATGTCTACTACATCTCTATATCTATGTCTACTACATCTCTATATCTATGTCTACTACATCTCTATATCTATGTCTACTACATCTCTATATCTATGTCTGCTACATCTCTATATCTATGTCTGCTACATCTCTATATCTATGTCTACTACACCTCTATATCTATGTCTACTACATCTCTATATCTATGTCTACTACATCTCTATCTATGTCTGCTACATCTCTATATCTATGTCTACTACATCTCTATATCTATGTCTGCTACATCTCTATGTCTACTACACCTCTATATCTATGTCTACTACACCTCTATATCTATGTCTACTACATCTCTATATATATCTACACTCACCTCTATTCTACTAGTAATAAGGCTACTCCTACCCAATAATCGTACCTTTCTACGAATTACCAATGTTGTGCTCAGTGTTTCAACTTCCAAATCAGCGAGGCAGAACTGACAGATAGCATAGCAACTGGTGATTTCATTATCTGCTGTATGTGGGCTTATGTGAGACCCCCACATTCCTAAGCCTCTATCCTAGCGATGATCCCCATTCTAATAATCACTTACTCATTTTAATGAATTAGTGACACATACATGTATGTGTGATCTCTGGTAAACAGAGTATTATTCATAGCGTATACACACCCATAGCGAATCCTTGTTCTATCTCTCAAAGATACAGTGGTCATGTATCTATACAATACATACACGCCGATATAGCTACTGTATAATCCCTCGTGTAACGTCTAGTCTATTGATACCTTTCCTGTGTAGTCTTTTCAAACTATCTATATATAAATGTGAAATATTAAGCATGTGCTTCTGTCAGTCCAAGCGAACAGACACCTATACTGAGATAAATAGACACCTACACTGAGATAACTAGACACCTATACTGAGATAACTAGACACTTACTTTTGAGGTAGATAGACACCTACACTGAGATAAATAGACACATACACTGCGATAAATAGACACCTACATTGAGATAACTAGACACCTACACTGAGATAAATAGACACCTACACTGAGATAAATAGACACCTACCCTGAGATAAATAAAGACTGATGTACAAACATTCCATTGGAACTATCTAATGTATGGCAGGTGTTTGGATTTGGATATTTGTTTCTTTTTTCAATAATGTAGGTGGAAGTAGTATGATAGGACCAGATCTGCATGGAAAAATAGACTAATATATACCAGCTTAGTATATAATATATACCAACTTAGCATATAATATATACCAACTTAGTATATAATATATACCAGCTTAGTATATAATATATACCACCTTAGTATATAATATATACCACCTTAGTATATGATATATACCAGCTTAGTATATAATATATACCAGCTTAGTATATAATATATACCAACTTAGTATATAATATATACCAACTTAATATATAATATATACCAGCTTAGTATATAATATATACCAGCTTAGTATATAATATATACCAGCTTAGTATATAATATATACCAACTTAGTATATAATATATACCACCTTAGTATATAATATATACCACCTTAGTATATAATATATACCACCTTAGTATATAATATATACCACCTTAGTATATAATATATACCAACTTAGTATATAATATATACCACCTTAGTATATAATATATACCAGCTTAGTATATAATATATACCAACTTAGTATATAATATATACCACCTTAGTATATAATATATACCACCTTAGTATATAATATATACCAACTTAGTATATAATATATACCACCTTAGTATATAATATATACCACCTTAGTATATAATATATACCAACTTAGTATATAATATATACCAACTTAGTATATAATATATACCAACTTAGTATATAATATATACCACCTTAGTATATAATATATACCAACTTAGTATATAATATATACCAGCTTAGTATATAATATATACCAACTTAGTATATAATATATACCAGCTTAGTATATAATATATACCAACTTAGTATATGATATATACCAACTTAGCATATAATATATACCAACTTAGTATATAATATATACCAACTTAGTATATAATATATACCAACTTAGTATATAATATATACCAACTTAGTATATAATATATACCAACTTAGTATATAATATATACCAACTTAGTATATAATATATACCAACTTAGTATATAATATATACCACCTTAGTATATAATATATACCAACTTAGTATATAATATATACCAACTTAGTATATAATATATACCAACTTAGTATATAATATATACCAGCTTAGTATATAATATATACCACCTTAGTATATAATATATACCAACTTAGTATATGATATATACCAGCTTAGTATATAATATATACCACCTTAGTATATAATATATACCAGCTTAGTATATAATATATACCAACTTAGTATATAATATATACCAGCTTAGTATATAATATATAGCAACTTAGTATATAATATATACCAGCTTAGTATATAATATATACCAGCTTAGTATATAATATATACCACCTTAGTATATAATATATACCAACTTAGTATATAATATATACCACCTTAGTATATAATATATACCAACTTAGTATATAATATATACCAACTTAGTATATAATATATAGCAACTTAGTATATAATATATACCAACTTAGTATATAATATATAGCAACTTAGTATATAATATATAGCAACTTAGTATATAATATATACCAGCTTAGTATATAATATATACCAGCTTAGTATATAATATATACCAACTTAGTATATAATATATACCAGCTTAGTATATAATATATACCAGCTTAGTATATAATATATACCACCTTAGTATATAATATATAGCAACTTAGTATATAATATATACCAACTTAGTATATAATATATACCAACTTAGTATATGATATATACCAACTTAGTATATAATATATACCAGCTTAGTATATAATATATACCAACTTAGTATATGATATATACCAACTTAGTATATAATATATACCAACTTAGTATATAATATATACCACCTTAGTATATAATATATACCACCTTAGTATATAATATATACCACCTTAGTATATAATATATACCACCTTAGTATATAATATATACCACCTTAGTATATGATATATACCAACTTAGTATATAATATATACCAACTTAGCATATAATATATACCAACTTAGTATATAATATATACCAACTTAGTATATAATATATACCACCTTAGTATATAATATATACCAACTTAGTATATAATATATACCAACTTAGTATATAATATATACCAGCTTAGTATATGATATATACCAGCGACAACATATACTGGGTAGCATTCGACACACAACAGTCGTGTTATGCTGTTGTTGTTATGTATTCGACACACAACAGACGTGTTATGCTGTTGTTGTTATGTATTCGACACACAACAGTCGTGTTATGCTGTTGTTGTTATATCAGTTGTTCACATTGCAGATGACACTTGCAAGCAGTTAGCCCCTGTCAACTCACCCCTATACCTGATAGAAAACTTGCTTCAAACTCTCACTAATTCTCACACCGATGGCAGAATTATTGTCAACAAAGCAGACACACACAATACAGGTGATACAGGTGAGGTAGTACAGGTAAAGTAGTTCAGATGAGATGTTAGATGTAGAGAATGCTTCTTTACCACCTGCTACATACTGGTATAAAGGTAGAGACAATCTGCAGTACGATTATATAAATCGTGTATTCACCGTATATATAGGACGGTTGAAACATTTGTTGTAGACAACAACAGCAGGTGCTCTATCAGATACCTGCTTCTAAACCCTGCTATTTACTTCTCTGAGATAATCGAGAAATGCAGGGCTGTCGTGATAGCGGGTGGTACCATGCAACCCATCTCAGAGTTTAAACAGCAGCTTTTTGAGACTGGGGCTATCAAAGCAGAGAGGATAGTGGAGTACAGCTGTGGTGAGTTGCAGTAAAAGTCTATGGAAGGCACACAGTATAAAAGGCACACACAGGTGACCTATGCTACATGTTGTTGGTCTATTTTGTAGGACATGTCATAGCTGACTCCAACCTGCTCCCTATAGCACTATCTCATGACTCCAAGGGTGGTCTGCTGGATTTTACTTTTCAATCTAGAAATACTCCATCCACAGTAAGTAATATCGAACACGTAAGTTTTCTTACCACAGTCTATACACCCCTGTCTTCTTACTACAGTCTATACGCCCCTGTCTTCTTACTACAGTCTATCTATACACCCCTGTCTTCTTACTACAGTTTATACCCCCCTGTCTTCTTACTACAGTCTATCTATACGCCCCTGTCTTCTTACTACAGTCTATCTATACGCCCCTGTCTTCTTACTACAGTCTATCTATACGCCCCTGTCTTCTTACTACAGTCTATACGCCCCTGTCTTCTTACTACAGCCTATCTATACACCCCTGTCTTCTTACTACAGTCTATACGCCCCTGTCTTCTTACTACAGTCTATCTATACGCCCCTGTCTTCTTACTACTGTCTATCTATACACCCCTGTCTTCTTACTACAGTCTATGTATACACTCCTGTCTTCTTACTACAGTCTATTCACCCCTGTCTTCTTACTACAGTCTATACGCCCCTGTCTTCTTACTACAGTCTATCTATACGCCCCTGTCTTCTTACTACAGTCTATACGCCCCTGTCTTCTTACTACAGTCTATCTATACGCCCCTGTCTTCTTACTACAGTCTATCTATACACTCCTGTCTTCTTACTACAGTCTATTCACCCCTGTCTTCTTACTGCAGTCTATCTATACACCCCTGTCTTCTTACTACAGTCTATACGCCCCTGTCTTCTTACTACAGTCTATCTATACGCCCCTGTCTTCTTACTACAGTCTATCTATACACCCCTGTCTTCTTACTACAGTCTATCTATACACCCCTGTCTTCTTACTACAGTCTATGCACCCCTGTCTTCTTACTACAGTCTATCTATACACCCCTGTCTTCTTACTACAGTCTATACGCCCCTGTCTTCTTACTACAGTCTATCTATACGCCCCTGTCTTCTTACTACAGTCTATCTATACACCCCTGTCTTCTTACTACAGTCTATCTATACACCCCTGTCTTCTTACTACAGTCTATATACCCCTGTCTTCTTACCACAGTTTATACGCCCCTGTCTTCTAACTACAGTCTATATACCCCTGTCTTCTTACCACAGTTTATACGCCCCTGTTTTCTTACTACAGTCTATACGCCCCTGTTTTCTTACTACAGTCTATACGCCCCTGTCTTCTTACTACAGTCTATCTATACACCCCTGTCTTCTTACTACAGTCTATCTATACACCCCTGTCTTCTTACTACAGTCTATATACCCCTGTCTTCTTACCACAGTTTATACGCCCCTGTCTTCTAACTACAGTCTATATACCCCTGTCTTCTTACCACAGTTTATACGCCCCTGTTTTCTTACTACAGTCTATACGCCCCTGTTTTCTTACTACAGTCTATACGCCCCTGTCTTCTTACTACCGTCTATCTATACACCCCTGTCTTCTTACTACAGTCTATCTATACACCCCTGTCTTCTTACTACAGTCTATCTTCACACCCCTGTCTTCTAACTACAGTCTATACGCCCCTGTCTTCTTACTACAGTCTATCTATACGCCCCTGTCTTCTTACTACAGTCTATCTATACGCCCCTGTCTTCTTACTACAGTCTATCTATACGCCCCTGTCTTCTTACTACAGTCTATCTATACGCCCCTGTCTTCTTACTACAGTCTATCTATACACCCCTGTCTTCTTACTACAGTCTATCTATACGCCCCTGTCTTCTTACTACAGTCTATCTATACACCCCCGTGTAGCAGGCGCATAATACCTACTGACTGAGCTCGGATATTGTAAGGAGTGAAATATTGACAGGAACTAACACGGATGAAACCCTACATCTGTAATGAGCAAGGCTCCTTCACAAGCAAATGTCAAAAAGCTTGAGACAGTTTTGTCTGCGTTCATTTGTGGCGAGGTTGTTTCTATTGTACATCCAATTTTTAATCACATGTACAAGCAGGTAAACTACAAAAGCACGTCTGACGATCTCTTATATCCAATGTTGTCTCATAATAACTTTTTGCAGCTGAGGTCTTTAGGTCAAGTGTTGATGGAAACCTGTCGGTGTGTACCAGGAGGGGTGGTCTGTTTCCTGCCCTCATACCAATATGAAAGTGCTGTTATGGGCTATCTTCATGCATCTGGTGTGTTCGACACGATCAACAAACTCAAGCAGGTCTGTACCAAGTATATGTACCGGTAGTTAGTGATATATATACTGGTAGTTAGTAGTAGCAGTGGTATATGTATACTAGTAGTTAGTTGTATATAGACTAGTAGTTAGTTGTATATATCCTAGTAAGGAGTTGTATATATCCTAGTAGTTAGTTGTATATATCCTAGTAAGTAGTTGTATATATCCTAGTAGGTAGTTGTATATATCCTAGTAAGTAGTTGTATATATCCTAGTAAGTAGTTGTATATATCCTAGTAGTTAGTAGTATATATCCTAGTAGGTAGTTGTATATAGACTAGTAAGTAGTTGTATATATCCTAGTAGTTAGTTGTATATATCCTAGTAAGTAGTTGTATATATCCTAGTAAGTAGTTGTATATATCCTAGTAGGTAGTTGTATATATCCTAGTAAGTAGTTGTATATATCCTAGTAAGTAGTTGTATATATCCTAGTAAGTAGTTGTATATATCCTAGTAGTTAGTTGTATATATCCTAGTAGTTAGTTGTATATATCCTAGTAAGTAGTTGTATATATCCTAGTAGGTAGTTGTATGTATCCTAGTAAGTAGTCGTATATATCCTAGTAAGTAGTTGTATATATCCTAGTAAGTAGTTCTAGTATACAATATAATGGTAGTTGGGATTGATGAAATGAAATTGTGTATCACCTTGGGTTGATCTGTGGAAAATACAAGATTTATTAAGTGAGAGATGAGCCCATACAAAAAACAACACCAGGAACCTTGTGATAGAAACATTGTCACAGAGTGTACAGTAATACACGGTGTCCACCAACTAGAATCATACAGTGTTCGATCAAACAACCCCTAAAAAACACTACACAGATCAGCCCTGATCATTTGGTGACGCTCGTCTCCTCATCCACAACCTCTACATGTTCTGAGATGACTTTACTCAAGTCCTCAGTGCAAGCAGCACCACACGCTAGCGTCGTGTAATTTGTGGGCCAGTTTTTACGGCAGTGATCTGTACTTAGTAGTTGTAAGTGTCTGTACCTTTCCTCACAGGCTTTCTGTAAAATAATACGCTCAATCCTAACATTCTGGTGTGAAAGTAATTAGGGTGATGTCAATTGTCGCATCCTGGGACGCGACAGTTTGCATAAGGTAAACACAAGTTGTCTTTGAAAATCCATCGAATAATCAAAATTTGTGTGGTCAGCTTTGTTATAGGCAAGAACGCGTAGCACCATTACAATTTTATATATTAAGAGTTATTTTTTCCTCCCCAAAATAATCCTGTATATTATTTAACAAAAAGAAAACGTAAGTTGTTGATATTTGTTTATCAGACAAATCTTACAATGGAGAGCTGGCACCAGTAATGGTGCCAAAGCAATGCTGTCTGGCCATAACCCAGCTTTTAGTAGCCACATTACAAGATTAACTTACCTTCAGGGCATGCATGTATTTAGCATAGTGAAATGGTGTAATGTTAAGATTTACTTCATGAAAACATCAATTTATGGGCTTAAAAACTCCATTTCAGCGCAATTTTATTCCAACAACATCACATCAATCTTGTCATACGGTAATCCTTCATTGTATCTATTTTAGAGCAAAATAACAAATCCCAGTGATTTTACAGTGATTCTGGCTACCATATATATGGGGAAAATGAGCAAGAATTGACAGATTGTATTAGACAAAACAATGCAACAATATAAAAGTGTGTCTCACTCAGATTGGTAAATTTTTCAATGTTGCATTACTAATTTTTTAATACTTTGGGGCCATAAACAGCAAGGGGCGGGTTGGGGCCATAAACAGCAAGGGGCGGGTTGGGGCCATAAGCAGCAAGGGGGTGGGTTGGGGCCATAAGCAGCAAGGGGGTGGGTTGGGGCCATAAGCAGCAAGGGGGCGGGTTGGGGCCATAAACAGCAAGGGGGTAGGTTGGGGCCATAAGCAGCGAGAAACTAAATTTCTAAAGTTAATCAATGCACTGCTTGTAGACTTCAGAATGTGGTTTGGAAATGCATTGTAAACCAGCAACGTCAAAGTGCGCCTTGGTTCTTCAGCATATTATTTTATAATATCTGTCGTCCTACACTTTTACTGATCTATTGGTATACTATTTTATTCCCGTATGTTGAGGTGAAATTCCATATACAATGTAATAGCACAGGTTTAGCCGTATGCATTACCAACTACTCATGAGTGGTTACGCGCAACCTATTTTGCTTCATTATGATTTTGCCCACTACCACTATCAACATTGTGCGGTTCATGAGACATCGAATCATCCACTGGTGTCGCACAAGTAGTTTTGCACCACTAGCCAAGAAAAAACATTAACCTGAGACCTAAAGCTATTTTTGAAAACTTTTGGTTCAATTGAAAAAGGAAGCATTATTATACTCTATGAAATTAGATTATTATGACGTTATTGTTAAAAATAGTTATAAAAACACAGACCGGACTTAATTATTGAACGAATGTGTAAAATAGAGAACATAAAGCATCGATAGTATATATTGTGATATTGTATGTTGCCAGAGCTGAGACATCGATAGTATATATTGTGATATTGTATGTTGTCAGAGCTGTGACATCGATAGTATATATTGTGATATTGTATGTTGTCAGAGCTGTGACATCGATAGTATATATTGTGATATTGTATGTTGTCAGAGCTGAGACATCGATAGTATATATTGTGATATTGTATGTTGTCAGAGCTGTGACATCGATAGTATGTATTGTGATATTGTATGTTGTCAGAGCTGTGACATCGATAGTATATATTGTGATATTGTATGTTGTCAGAGCTGTGACATCGATAGTATATATTGTGATATTGTATGTTGTCAGAGCTGTGACATCGATAGTATATATTGTGATATTGTATGTTGTCAGAGCTGTGACATCGATAGTATATATTGTGATATTGTATGTTGTCAGAGCTGTGACATCGATAGTATATATTGTGATATTGTGTGTTGTCAGAGCTGAGACATCGATAGTATATATTGTGATATTGTATGTTGTCAGAGCTGTGACATCGATAGTATATATTGTGATATTGTATGTTGTCAGAGCTGTGACATCGATAGTATATATTGTGATATTGTATGTTGTCAGAGCTGTGACATCGATAGTATATATTGTGATATTGTATGTTGTCAGAGCTGTGACATCGATAGTATATATTGTGATATTGTATGTTGTCAGAGCTGAGACATCGATAGTATATATTGTGATATTGTATGTTGTCAGAGCTGTGACATCGATAGTATGTATTGTGATATTGTATGTTGTCAGAGCTGTGACATCGATAGTATATATTGTGATATTGTATGTTGTCAGAGCTGTGACATCGATAGTATATATTGTGATATTGTATGTTGTCAGAGCTGTGACATCGATAGTATATATTGTGATATTGTATGTTGTCAGAGCTGTGACATCGATAGTATATATTGTGATATTGTATGTTGTCAGAGCTGTGACATCGATAGTATATATTGTGATATTGTATGTTGTCAGAGCTGTGACATCGATAGTATATATTGTGATATTGTATGTTGTCAGAGCTGTGACCAAATCACCGTGATTTAAATATTTGGTGACTCAAATATTTGAAAAATGATTTGTTTCAAATATTTGATACAACTGGTGATTTGATTTGGTTAATTTCATCATTATTTGATTTGCCTTTTTCCACAAGATTTGACCAAATATTGGCAAAAATATAGCAAATCATCAAAAAAACAGTGATGATGTTTGCAGATTTTCAATGCTTGTAATTCACCTGATATTGCCATAATTCATAGTATTCAATTGTAGCAAATAAGTGAAAGCAGTGAAAAGAAAAGAAACTACCTAATTATTAGCTTATAGTAATGAAGGATCATGGAAAACTATGCTGCCTTTCCTTTTATGTCTAAATTTTCATGAGCAAAAGTTGAATTATCAGTTGACTACTTTCTTTTCTGACTTGAATGTGGTGAGCTGAGAGTGTTTATGAATGGTGACCAGGTTATTCACTTATCTGTAGTGAGTAATGCATTAGTTGATGATGTACTTTAATGATAACTGCTTTGATGCATATGCAAACTAATGCTCAGTGTTTGCTATTATTTATCAATTATCTAGTATCGCTGGTACTATTAGCAATAGGCTGGCACAATGACAGCTTCTTGGCAATGAAGGAATTTTAGAAAAGTATAACCTATGGTGGTTGGTTGTTTTGTTTACTGGTTATACATTTTATCTATTGCATGGAACTGGCTAATTCATTTGGCTAGTTTAAGAATTGTTTTGGAATTTGAACGATAATATATATCAGTAGGCATACCAATAAATAAGTTCCACTCGAAAGTGTACAAAGGAAAGTGTAAGTTTGCGAAAGTAATCAAGTTGGAATAGAATATTGTTTTTTTATTAGATAGAGGCCAACTAACCACACATTGTGATCTAAATTTGGGTCAATTGGTTCAGGCACCATATTAAAAGCTGAAGGTTTTTTTCTTATTATTACATTTCTAATAGTTTCAGTGATGATTTGAAAAATTTGCTGCAAATGACGCTCCAAATATTTGATTTGGAACAACGCATGATTTGACTTGATTTGACTTTTTTACTCACCTGTAAAAATTTGATTTGAAGGAAAATTCAAATGATTTGATTTGAGTCATGAAAATCGTGATTTGTCACAGCTCTGTATGTTGTAGTAATACTTACATGCTTAGTAATAATTAATAACTTGATAACCATGCTGCTAAAATAATTATAATAATTAGTACAATAATATTATAATAATAATAAACCGTCGGAATTGATTATTATGATTATAATTATATGTTATAATAATAATGATAACCATTACTACGAATATTTATAATAATTAACAAATTATTATTATGTTGTTCCTTACTACTTGTTATATGTTAATACAACACATCTCTCTAGCTAACTTACTACTTTAAACAAAACCAATAAATTTCCAACAACAACTATCATCAACGATGATCATTTTGCTGTTGTCTAAGAAGATGATAATGATGTTAGTTTATCATCATTCTATCTTCATAATAATCATAATAATAATAATAATTAATAATAATTATTATTATTAGTAACTTTCAATATATTATTATTATAATTAATAACAAATAAAAATAAAATAATAATACATTATTATTATTATTATTATTTATTAATAAATGAATAATACTGTTATAATAATAACAATAAAAATAATATTATTAAAATTTTATTGATTGAAATAAAATAAATTATTATTATTAATTATTATTAAATTATTAATTATATTATTCATTGGGTTTTTATTTTTTTTACCGCGATGAATTTGATAGTTTGGTTTGTCATCAACATAAGTTTTTCATTACCATGTTCATGGCATCGGGTTTATAATTTGTTTCCAAAACCTTTCTGTGAATTATTTCTGCAAGGTCTGTTCCAGGCCTAGTTTTGTTGATGGGCCATTCCTTACATAACATTAAAAACTTCTTGCGTATTGCAAAAGTAGCCATGACTTAATTGGAATCGCCAATGATTACCTCCTGGCCAAAAGAAGTGAAGTGACAAGAGAGCACAACTCCAATATACAACAGTTGGATTTCGTATCATGATCCCATGGTGATGCACCCCAAAAGCTGATTAGTGGAATGAACTGTGCTATAGCCTATAGCTATAGTAGATAGCTAGGGTTTGGTGTGGTGTGATATATAGGTTGATGCCAACACACCTTTCATCACATTCAGTGCTACATATTTATATGCTGTTAATGTTAATCAACATGCAATCAAAAGGTTTGTTTCCTTGCTCCAAATCCTTTACAACAAGCATTACAGCCAATGAAAATGGTCAAACATGTAGTATTCATACCTGTCATGTCATACCTGTCATATCACGCCTGTCATGTCATACCTGTGATGTTGGCTTGTGAAAAAAGGAGGTACTTTGGACCTTTTGCTTTCGGTTGTCGCAACTGGGTTTGAGTGAATGTAATATATTCCCTACCCCATATTATGGAATGATCTTGTAGATACAGCATGAGATAATAAGTCAGTTATTAGCTAGAAAGTCTATTGCTGAGGTGAATGCAACTTAAATAAGTTCCTATGTTGAACAATCTAAAATTACGCATATAGGAATAATGTGCAAACAATGTCCACCCTGAGCCATCTCGATGTCTAGTTATTGCTCAATGGAGAAGTAATAGTGAAGTTTGCAAGAGGTTGTTGGGAGGATATTCAAATTTCAGGAATTTTTAGGAAAACTGGCAATTTTAAGGAAAAGGGAAATTTTGTACGTAAAGATCAGGTGGGTCCTGACAAATGAGAAAACATGACAGGTATTTCACTATTATACTATTATACACCTACAGCAAATGGTTGTTTGGCCTGTCCATACTTGTTAACATTATAGATATTCCGAGAGCCAAAGAAAGCCAACATGGTAGAAACTATTCTAGCTTCATACTCCAAGGCTATCAAGGTACAATCTCAATACAAGGGTTCATTCATATATATGTTCATTAACCTTGTTCTGTGTGGCTTGTGATTGTATTGTGTAGTCCAAGGGTGGCGCTCTTCTGTTCTCTGTGGTGGGAGGTAAAATGAGTGAAGGAATAAACTTCTCAGACAACTTAGGTCGATGTGTAGTGATGGTCGGACTTCCATATCCAAACAAGCAGTCTGTCGAGTTGCAGGAGAAAATCAACTACCTCAACAAAACAACAGTTTGTGCTTTTTTGTGCCTAAACCATGGTCAAACAGTCACTGTAATCCACACTAGCTTGCTACTTAAAGATCTTTATCGTTTAGAAAGTGGGAATGGGTGGAATGAGCCCCGGTCGAATGCACTATGAGAACCTGTGTATGAAAGCTATCAACCAGTCAATAGGTAAATACGTCCCTAGCCATTGGGAGTGGATGTTATTTTACTTTGAATCCCTAATACTGTAACTCTCCCGCTTCATGCTAACTGGTACTGTAATACTTATATTTTATGCTAAATGGTACTGTTTTTCTTCTAGTTCATGCTAAATGGTACTGTAATACTTTTACTTCATGCTAAGTGGTACTGTAAATCTTTTAATTCATGCTAAATGGTACTGTAATACTTTTACTTCATGCTAAATGTTACTGTAATTCTTCTACTTCATGCTAAATGGTACTGTAACACTTCTACTTCACGCTAAATGTTACTGTAACACTTCTACTTCATGCTAAATGTTACTGTAATACTTCTACTTCATACTAAATGGTACTGTAATACTTCTACTTCATGATAGATGGTACTATAATTCTTCTATTTCATGCTAAATGGTACTGTAGTACTTCTACTTCACGCTAAATGTTACTGTAATTATTCTACTTTGTACTGAATTTTGTTTGTTGTAAATATTGTTCCATTTTTATTACAATCGGAGGGGTGGTTCTATAGTTGATTCATACCTTTTTAGCATTTTATTTTGTAGGGAGAGCAATTCGGCATAAGAATGATTACGCTTGTATGTTGTTGCTGGACCACAGATACCAACGTGACTCCATAATATCAAAGCTACCAGGATGGTTAAACAAACACGTAAAAAAGTTGAGTAATCTGTCAAATGCCAGTGAGCTTATGCAACAGGTAAAGTTCATATCTATCTACTTGATATGTGTACCTACTTGTAATGTGTGATATGCATATACTACATGTAATATATGATATATAACCACATGTAATGTATGATATGTAACCACATGTGATATATGATATATAACCACATGTAATGTATGATATGTAACCACATGTGATATATGATATATAACCACATGTAATGTATGATATGTAACCACATGTGATATATGATATGTAACCACATGTAATGTATGATATGTAACCACATGTAATGTATGATATCTAACTACATGTAATGAATGATATGTAACCGTATGTGTTCAATTTATTTCAGGTGATTTTTTAGCACCGAAACTGCTGCGGAGTTGTGCTCTCGCGAGCTCTAGCTGTAGCTTAAATGAATTGAAGATGAGGGCTTTCCAAAAAATAGTTATTGCACTGAAACTCTCAAAAGCATAAAAATTTATGCTGCCTTAAATTTTTTAGCGTTACCACTAAAACTACTAAAGGGTGTTGTATACAAACAATGGCCGTCAAGTCGTTGCTACAGCCGATTGATTGCATGCTAGTCAGTGTCGAATGCGCTTGTAGAGAGAGCACAACTCCATGCCAGACGTGACACTCCACCTTTAACTTGAACCATTAAATGGACTCTAGTCTGTAGCCCTGGCAATGATTAAATTTCTTCATTATATTGTTGAACGTACCTGTTGCCATGCATGCAGGTTGATTGAACGTACCTGTTGCCATCCATGCAGGTTGATTGATATCTCGCTGTGTTGGGAAGGAATTTATTCAGTAACAACCATAAACTAGTTAATCAACCATAATTTCAAAACTTTGTGGATAAAATAGTGTTTTATTAGACATGCTCATTCACTTGCAGTAACTCTCTAGTTGTATTCAGTAGATACACTGCATGTATGGCTCTATTTGTATGGCTCTATTTGTATGGCTCTATTTGTATGGCTCTATTTGTATGGCTCTATTTGTATGAACAATAACATTCACAGACCTACCAAACATTATTTTAGGTATTTTGGACTCTCTTTGAGGTATGATTGGAAAGTAAAGGTTACATATATTTTATGTTACAGTTCTTCAGCTTTCACCGTTCATCTTCTTAGCTGATGTGGAACTCTCACTGGATCTGCTTACAGCCTCTGCCGACCGAAGTTGTTTATTTTATGCAGTTTTAACCAAGTTTTTCATATTTTCTATATTCTGTAATTGATCCAATAAAAGTCAACCCTTTGACAAAATAATCAAACTACGCTCTTCGAGCTTCAATGTTGATTATTCGTGAGTAAGTAAGGTGATGGTGGCCGAAAGTAGGTACTGGTAGTCGCAGCCGAGCGTTAGTTTTGTTGTTCACTAGAAATGTGCATATTTAGGTCTTCAAATATACAACACAAGGTATTGACCTACATATATACAACACAAGATATTGACTTACGTAAATACAACACAAGATATTGACTTACATATATACAACACAAGATATTGACCTACATATATACAACACAAGATATTGACCTACATATATACAACACAAGATATTGACTTACATATATACAACACAAGATATTGACCTACATATATACAACACAAGATATTGACTTACATATATACAACACAAGATATTGACTTACATATATACAACACAAGATATTGACTTACATATATACAACACAAGATATTGACTTACATATATGCAACACAAGATATTGACTTACATATATACAACACAAGATATTGACTTACATATATACAACACAAGATATTGACTTACATATATGCAACACAAGATATTGACTTACATATATACAACACAAGATATTGACTTACATATATACAACACAAGATATTGACTTACATATATGCAACACAAGATATTGACTTACATATATACAACACAAGATATTGACTTACATATATACAACACAAGATATTGACTTACATATATGCAACACAAGATATTGACTTACATATATACAACACAAGATATTGACTTACATATATACAACACAAGATATTGACCTACATATATGCAACAATGTTCAGTGTTAGCTTTGTGCCATCTGAGTTCTACATGAGGTCAGTCTGCTACATAATGGGGACCTGTGGATTATCTTCCCTGCAATTCTTTTTCCATCGCTGCTACAACAAACCATCATCAAACAACAAACCACCGTCAAACAACAAACCACCGTCAAACCAAAGATGCAATACGTTAACTTCCTCACACACTGTACGCTGGTCATCAATGGTGAAATGATTTTCAGGTTGTACATGTTTGACGGTTTGTACATTTACATGGAACTATAGCGACTAATTGTGGTGTTTATAGATATATTGATAATATACGTTATATGAAATTACTAGCAGTATTACCTGTCGTATTCATAGACAACGGCCTGCTCAATTCTCGCCCCACTCTCTCTCACCTGCCAAACTCTGTTTCTCAGCCTCTACCCTGCCCTACCCCTGATTTGTTCTATTCCTACCCCCTTCTTATCCGGGCTCCGCCCTTTCCATCTCTCTCTTTCTCTCTCTCCCTATTCTAACTTCAAAGACAAGCCAAGAAGGCAGCGTGCTGGCACACTGCTGGGTGCTGCCACACTGCATTCACTACTGAGGGTACTGAGTGCTGGCACATTGCAGTCACTACTGAGTGCTGGCACATTGCACTCACTACTGAGTGCTGGCACATTGCAGTCACTACTGAGGGTGCTGAGTGCTGGCACATTGCAGTCACTACTGAGTGCTGGCACATTGCACTCACTACTGAGTGCTGGCACATTGCACTCACTACTGAGTGCTGGCACATTGCACTCACTACTGAGTACTGGCACATTGCAGTCACTACTGAGTGCTGGCACACTGCATTCACTGCTGAGTGCTGGCACATTGCACTCACTACTGAGTACTGGCACACTGCAGTCACTACTGAGGGTGCTGAGTGCTGGCACATTGCAGTCACTACTGAGTGCTGGCACATTGCAGTCACTACTGAGTGCTGGCACATTGCACTCACTACTGAGTACTGGCACATTGCAGTCACTACTGAGTGCTGGCACACTGCATTCACTGCTGAGTGCTGGCACATTGCACTCACTACTGAGTACTGGCACACTGCAGTCACTACTGAGGGTGCTGAGTGCTGGCACATTGCAGTCACTACTGAGTGCTGGCACATTGCATTCACTGCTGAGTGCTGGCACATTGCACTCACTACTGAGTACTGGCACACTGCAGTCACTACTGAGGGTGCTGAGTGCTGGCACATTGCAGTCACTACTGAGTGCTGGCACACTGCATTCACTACTGAGTGCTGGCACATTGCAGTCACTACTGAGTACTGGCACACTGCATTCACTACTGAGGGTGCTGAGTGCTGGCACATTGCAGTCACTACTGAGGGTACTGAGTACTGGCACATTGCAGTCACTACTGAGTGCTGGCACATTGCAGTCACTACTGAGGATACTGAGTGCTGGCACACTGCACTCACTATTCTGAGGCAACTAACTTGCAGAATCAATGTTACGAAAGAATGTTAAATGCTTTACTGGAAAGAAGTAATGTGGGTCATAAACCAAAACAGTATTGTTTGATTGATACTCCAGACATTAGCGAAACGTGTCTGCTTGTGATTCGTCTCCACCTGCATCATTGAAGAACATTAATATTAGATCTACAAATATCTCCGGTTTTAGAACAAATAGCAAAAGTATACCCCGGCCCAAACCCCGTCCCAAACCCCGGCCATACATAGAATTGGTTTAATAGAAAGTTTGTACAACAGTTTTTATTTCTTCCAGTGTACGGTTTTGGCATGTATGAGTGTAGAAAACACACAAACCCATACACAGATGAACAGACACACAGGCAGATGGACAAACACTCAGGCAGATGGACAGACACATAGATAAATTTGTCATATTTAGATAATTAAATGCGTATACCACACCTTAATGCCGAACATGTCAGAGTGGCAGTCTCTCTAATGCTGAACTCATTCTGGAGACAGTTGAGCCGTTTGCTACCTTGTGTTAAAGGTCGTAGCTGTGTGTGGTTGATTGGTTGTAGTTGACACCTTTTAGCAATACCTGAAAATAATATTAAGTTGTTCGTTTATACCGGTGGTATGGTAGGTGCTTATGTCATTATAGACAGCATATGTATATGTACTCAAAGTCAAGGCAGCAGCTGCTTTGGCATTGTATATATGATTGTTATCATATATGTAACTGGTGTAACAGTGTCTCCATGCATATAGCGTAAGTCATTGCAGATATCTATTATCTGTTGCACATATAAATACCATCGTATATATAAATAAATGCACTTTGTTACCAAAACCAGGTATAACTTTACTTTGAGCTATTTTGCCCGGAGCTGCTGTTGTCTGATTATTATTAGAGTGTCGTTCTTTGGTAGGGAAAATTGATGGAGGCAAATGTTTGGCTATTAGCTGGTTGAGCCTCAGAGCACCCTCAATACACTTGCATCTGATGACGCGATCGTCTTTTCCCAAACTGCATTCGGCCTTTACATGCTCATTTGTGCTCATGCAAGCTTGCAGCTCACTATTTTGCTTGCAAAGTGCAGGGAAAGTACCATAGGACGGTTTTATCCTTAGAGCGATATCCCTATCTTTCTGTAAATAAAGCAACCAGTTAAGCTGCTACAACCCTTTATCCTGTAGTGAAAACTGCTTGTAGAAGACTAGATTACTACTGCTAGTAGAAGACTGAGACTCTACAGCAGAAAGTCAATAATAAGAGGTAAATAGATAAAGCAAAAAAGTTGTATGAAGCTCGATGGTCTACTTGATAGTTTCCAAAAAAAGGATGTTAACTTAAAGAATGGCTCCGGCCATTTCTATATTTATCTGATATGTCATTGATATGTTCTTATGAGGTGCTTCAAATACCAACTTTGTCAAAATTCAATTGATTTCTATGGTTTTTAACAACATTCATAACAAGCATATTGTGAGTGTTGTCTCCCCTTCGAAATATTTTGGCAAAACCTATGACGTACGCAAGTATTTTAGCGAACGGTAGACTTTTGTTTGGATCACCGAAATCGCTTAAGCATAACAGCAACGATTATGCATAATCGTTGAGCCTATCTCCATGACCGGACACAAAAGGGACGATCTATCACATGTATCGACATTTGAAAAGTTACGACATTGGTCTATTCATCCATATGCTACAATTCAAATGTGCCATGAAAATTGCACATACTTTTGGCGTGATGATTATTTCAACCTTGACCTACTAGTATACTAACAAAAAAGTCGTTTGTGATACCTACACAAAATAATTAAAAGGAAATATGAAAAACATAACAGTTATTATTATTTTCCCTCCACCATTTGGCTGTATTCATTAGCAGATATTATCAGAAAACTGTGCTAATAAATATTTCTATCACTTAACAGCTTCAGTTCAATGATATATGTCAATAAATAATTTTAGTTATTATCATGAACCGCCGTCATCATTCCGTGAGTAGAGCTTTATAGATCGGGCAAGTCCTTCTATGGTACAGAGAAGAGTCGACCGATTACTGTTTTATTAATCTTTGAGCAGAGATCGCGACAATGAATCGAACTTTTGAAGGCTCGCCCTTCCATAGACGTGAAAGATCGACATAATCACAAAGATCGGTACAATTTTCGTCATGGAGATAGGCTCACTGATAACAGTACAAGTGACCTGGTTCATTTATTGATATAACTAGTAAGTAGTAATAGCGGCACGTGGTTAGTAGTAAAAACAAAAGTTTAGCGGGTCGGGTCGCTAAAACACTTGCGTACGTCATATGTTTTCCCAAAAGATTTCAAAGGGGAGACAACACTCACAACATGCTTGTTATTAATGTTGTTAAAAAAACATAGAAACCAATTGAATTTTGACAAAGTTGGTATTTGAAGCACCTCATAAGGACATATCAATGACATATCAGATAAATATAGAAATGGCCGGAGCCATTCTTTAAGCTGCTCAAATCAGTTTTTTTATGACGAGAAGAGAATATTGTGACAAAGAAGTGTTGTTACTACTATATTATTGTAATGGAAATTAGTGAGTGAGTGCGAGCGACCAGACGTACCAGGAGTTGTCATACCTTACCAGCAGATGAGATGTACCCGCTGCCTAGCAACAAGACGTAGCCTACAGATCCACCGACGTGTGAGCCAAACTAGCCAAGCTTGAAAGACCTCAGCTAACAGTTAACATATTTAATTATATCGATCGTGAGTTACTGTAAGGGGATCGCTTGTCTTGTATGTCTATGAGCCAACGCTGTAGTAAATTACGGGTGTGCGCTTATTTTATTATTATTATTATCTTGTTTGAATTAGCCAATGGCATTGTTACACTGCATCCAATCATGGGCTTTTGATTTCAACTGCTATCATTCGCATTTATTGTCTGTAAATACTGGGGCAAATCGCCCACTGCTTCAGAGCTCTGGAGTAGTCGCGTAAGAGTTGAACTGTGTAACGTGGTGTAGCATTGTGTTCCTCACAGTCATTTACTGGAGTATATTGTAAGTCGTTGTTAAACGTTCCAGGACTGTTATTTAATGTTTGGAAACATCTCTCACCACTATAGTAAGTTTGCCTCTTTCTCGTTAATAAATATTATTATTATAATATGAAACGACTCCTTTGCTGAACAACTCGTGAAGTAGAATAAAGCTTGTGAATCGCAATATCCTTGATAATAACTGAATGCTTAGATATTGTCCAAGTCTACTACATTTGAGTGCCGAAGAAGTCAACCAAGTTAAAAGCACAAGTAAGAAGTCTGTCAACTGTTGTTGCCGTAATTACGCACGTGGCTGTTAAGCTAAACTGATAGACAAAGGGATCTCCTTATAACGTGTAATTGATCCCCGTATTGTGAGTCTCATTATCCCACGCTCTGAGGGGTCGACTAAGTAATTGATTAAACACCGGTTGCTGGCAGAGTTATACTGCGCTCAGTAGACGCCACAACACGGGTCAGATTAGTGCCTGAGGCTACCGGTACGCTACCAACTTACCAAAAGCCCTCAGTAGGTTACCCCAGCTATAGTAGACAGTGGTCCGGTGACGGTCGCTCACACTAGTGCGCGTAAAACCTTTACATTATTTAACTGATGTTTAATTACAACAATGTGCTGAGAATGAAAAAGCCTAGACACAAACAATAGCTGGTGATGAAATATCTGCTACTGAAATTACGCTTAGAGCCCACAGCATGTCTTGAATATTGTCGGTTACGAATTATTTGAGCCACGCATGGCAGGGACCCACATGGCATGAGACAGCTAGTAAACAGCCGTCTAGTAAATAAACCTATTGCTGTGGCAATGATAGCCGCATAGACAACGACACCGACATGTCAACAGTTGGGATGGCTGGGCCGTCGAGCCGTCCTTTAGAATATGACACTGCTTGGAATATTTTATCCCACTCTTCACAGAGGTTGCCGACGCCATTGAGTGGGACCACAACGCTGTGCTCGTGCACTTAAGAGAGGTCCTCAGAGGAGACACTTTAGAGTGTGGCAAGCCTGCTAATGTATAGGGAGTTTTCACTGCCCTGAAGGCTCACTTTAGCTTAACCACCATAGAAGTACTAGCCAAGCTGGCTTGCATGCACCGGTTGCACAAAAAGACCTTACAAGAGCATGCCAACGGGGCTCAACTCCTCGTGAATACAGCTTATGATGATTTGCCACCCAGGCAAGTAGAGGGGATGGAGAGACTGAAGAGGATGCTGTCATAAGTGGCAGTGAATTCTTGCAAATCAAACAAACATGAAATTAGTTACTTGACACTGTAGCCATCTGGTGACAACCAAATGTGATTTTGTCCATATGTCCAAATACATTATTAAAATAAAATTGAAAACAGGCGAAATCTTTGGTTTAAAAACAAATGGCAGGCTTGAATCCTTCCTTTATATCTAAGTAGTCCAATAGATTGTTTGTACAACAAGTTCTTCCTTTGTCGGTGTGGTGCTGTAAGAGTGCTTTGGCATAGACATGCACACACAGGTATACAGCACACACACAGGCAGCACACACACAGGCAGACAGTACACACACAGGCAGACAGCACACACACAGGCAGACAGCACACACACAGGCAGACAGCGCACACACAGGCAGACAGCACACACACAGGCAGACAGCACACACACAGGCAGACAGCACACACACAGGCAGACAGTACACACACAGGCAGACAGCACACACACAGGCAGACAGCACACACACAGGCAGACAGCACACACACAGGCAGACAGTACACACACAGGCAGACAGCACACACACAGGCAGACAGTACACACAGGCAGACAGCACACACACAGGCAGACAGCACACACACAGGCAGACAGCACACACACAGGCAGACAGCACACACACAGGCAGACAGTACACACACAGGCAGACAGCACACACACAGGCAGACAGTACACACAGGCAGACAGCACACACACAGGCAGACAGCACACACACAGGCAGACAGCACACACAGGCAGACAGCACACACACAGGCAGACAGTACACACACAGGCAGACAGCACACACACAGGCAGACAGCACACACACAGGCAGACAGCACACACAGGCAGACAGCACACACACAGGCAGACAGCACACACACAGGCAGACAGCACATACACAGGTAGACAGCACACACACAGGCAGACAGCACACACACAGGTAGACAGCACACACACAGGCAGACAGCAGACACACAGGCAGACAGCACACACACAGGCAGACAGCACACACACAGGCAGACAGCACACACAGGCAGACAGCACACACACAGGCAGACAGCACACAGGCAGACAGCACACACACAGGCAGACAGCACACACAGGTAGACAGCACACACAGGCAGACAGCACATACACAGGCAGACAGCACACACACAGGCAGACAGCACACACAGGCAGACAGCACACACACAGGCAGACAGCAGACACACAGGCAGACAGCACACACACAGGCAGACAGTACACACAGGCAGACAGCACACACACAGGCAGACAGTACACACACAAGCAGACAGCACACACACAGGCAGACAGCACACACACAGGCAGACAGCACACACACAGGCAGACAGCACACACACACAGGCAGACAGCACACACACAGGCAGACAGCGCACACACAGGCAGACAGCACACACACAGGAAGACAGTACACACAGGCAGACATCGCACACACAGGCAGACAGCGCACACACAGGCAGACAGCACATACACAGGCAGTGGTACATACACAGGCAGACAGCACACACACAGGCAGACAGCACACAGGCAGACAGCACACACACATGCAGACAGCACACACACAGGTAGACAGCACACCCACAGGCAGACAGCGCACACACAGGCAGACAGCGCACACACAGGCAGACAGCACATACACAGGCAAACAGCGCACACACAGGCAGACAGCACATACACAGGCAGACAGTACATACAGGCAGACAGCACATACACAGGCAGACAGCACACACACAGGCAGACAGCACACACACAGGTAGACAGCACACACACAGGCAGACAGTACACACACAAGCAGACAGCACACACACATAGGTATACAGCGCACACACAGGCAGACAGCACATACACAGGTAGACAGCACACACACAGGCAGACAGCACACACACAGGTAGACAGCACACACACAGGCAGACAGTAGACACACAGGCAGACAGCACACACACAGGCAGACAGCACACACACAGGCAGACAGCACACACAGGCAGACAGCACACACACAGGCAGACAGCACACAGGCAGACAGCACACACACAGGCAGACAGCACACACAGGTAGACAGCACACACAGGCAGACAGCACATACACAGGCAGACAGCACACACACAGGCAGACAGCACACACACAGGCAGACAGTACACACACAGGCAGACAGCACACACACAGGTAGACAGTACATACACAGGCAGACAGCGCACACACAGGCAGACAGCACACACACAGGCAGACAGCACACACAGGCAGACAGTACACACACAGGTAGACAGCACACACACAGGCAGACAGCACACACACAGGCAGACAGTACACACAGGCAGACAGCGCACACACAGGCAGACAGCGCACACACAGGCAGACAGCACATACACAGGCAGTGGTACATACACAGGCAGACAGCACACACACAGGCAGACAGCACACAGGCAGACAGCACACACACAGGCAGACAGCACACACACAGGTAGACAGCACACACACAGGCAGACAGCGCACACACAGGCAGACAGCACACACACAGGCAGACAGTACACACACAGGCAGACAGCACACACACAGGCAGACAGTACACACACAAGCAGACAGCACACACACATAGGTATACAGTACACACACAAGCAGACAGCACACACACATAGGTATACAGCGCACACACAGGCAGACAGGTGTTTTGCCTGTAGATAGGTAACTTACTTCAGCAGGGGATTTCATAAGAACTTCTCCGGAAACGCAAGTCATATTGATATATTTCCGCAGCAAGCGGTTTCTATTCAAAGGAGTGGATAAATGGAATTCCTCAGCCACTACCAATGCTCTCTGGTTAATTATATCACTGCTGCCTGGTTTATGTCTGGCAGCAACAAGAGGTGGTAATTTTGGTAACGAAACATAGCCAGCAAAGTGACCTTCCTGCTCAGGAGTTGAGTGAAAGGTTGACTGACCTCTAATTGCCAGGGAATTGTATGCAACTTGACCTTGACCTGTCTCTTTTGGCCTCGTCCAATATTTTGGCGTTGGAGGGTCCTTGCTAAAAGTGCAATTGGTAAACTTTCATAGTGTCACTGATACTGCTGCTATAACTGAAGTTCTTGCTAACATCTCGGCGTACTCAAAACTTCAAGTTCGTGAAAATTGCGTTATAATATTCAAGGCACAGTTTTGGTGATGAATACTCACTGCTATACATTCGTTGTTGCGCGTTAAATGTAGAGAATTTTTATAGCTCATAGGAAATACATATTAGGTAGAGAAATGCGTTCGGCTAAGGTGTGCACTCACCTACCGCTTAATGTTGTATGGCAAAGTTGTACGCTTCTTAGAAAACTTGCAGGCATTACATGGTACTTTATGGTTAGATCTATGATCAAATTTGTCATGTCTGTTCTTTTTCTTTCCTCCATCTGTGTGAGAGCATAAAGCGCTGATAGATTTAACTAGCAGCATTACTCGTCATATTCAAACTTTCTGGCCCAGCCTTCCCACACCCCTTCCCCCTCACTCTATCACACCCCCCTCACCCTCACTCTACCACACCCCCCTCCTCACTCTACCGCACCCCCTCCCCCTCACTCTACCACATCCCCCCTCACTCTACCACCCCCCTCTCTCTACCAAACCCCCTCACTCTACCACATCCCCCCTCCCCCTCACTCTACCACACCCCCTCCCCCTCACTCTACCACACCCCCCTCCCCCTCACTCTACCACACCCCCTCGCTCTATCACATCCCCCTCCCCCTCGCTCCACCACACCACCCCCCTCACTCTACCACACCCCCCCCTCACTCTATCACACCCCCTCCCCCTCACTCTACCACACCCCCTCCCCCTCACTCTACCACACCCCCCTCCCCCTCGCTCTATCACTCCCCCTCGCTCTACCACACCCCCTCCCCCTCACTCTACCACATCCCCACCCCCTCGCTCTATCACATCCCCCTCCCCCTCGCTCTACCACACCACCCCCTCACTCTACCACCCCCCCCCTCACTCTACCACATCCCCACCCCCTCACTCTATCACTCCCCCTCGCTCTACCACACCACCCCCTCACTCTACCACCCCCCCCCCCCTCACTCTACCACATCCCCACCCCCTCACTCTATCACTCCCCCTCGCTCTACCACACCACCCCCTCACTCTACCACCCCCCTCACTCTACCACACCCCCCTCCCCCTCACTCTACCAAACCCCCTCCCCCTCACTCTACCACACCCCCTCCCCCTCGCTCTATCACTCCCCCTCGCTCTATCACATCCCCCTCCCCCTCGCTCTACCACACCACCCCCTCACTCTACCACACCCCCCCTCACTCTATCACACCCCCTCACTCTACCACACCCCCTCCCCCTCACTCTACCACATCCCCACCCCCTCGCTCTATCACTCCCCCTCGCTCTATCACATCCCCCTCCCCCTCGCTCTACCACACCACCCCCTCACTCTACCACACCCCCCTCACTCTACCACACCCCCCTCACTCTACCAAACCCCCTCCCCCTCACTCTACCACACCCCCTCCCCCTCACTCTACCACACCCCCTCCCCCTCGCTCTATCACTCCCCCTCGCTCTATCACATCCCCCTCCCCCTCACTCTACCACACCCCCCATCACTCTACCACACCCCCCCCTCACTCTATCACACCCCCTCCCCCCTCACTCTACCACACCCCCTCCCCCTCACTCTACCACACCCCCTCCCCCTCGCTCTATCACTCCCCCTCGCTCTATCACATCCCCCTCCCCCTCACTCTACCACATCCCCCATCACTCTACCACACCCCCTCCCCCTCACTCTACCACACCCCCTCCCCCTCACTCTACCACACCCCCTCCCCCTCGCTCTATCACTCCCCCTCGCTCTATCACATCCCCCTCCCCCTCACTCTACCACACCCCCCATCACTCTACCACACCCCCCCCCCCTCACTCTATCACACCCCCTCCCCCTCACTCTACCACATCCCTTCCCCCTCACTCTACCACATCCCCACCCCCTCACTTTACCACACCCCCCTCACTTTACCACACTTCACCCACCCTACTCCATCTCACCCACCCTACTCTACTTCTCACCATGTGCATTACTCTACGCTGTCCGGAGCCACACTTGCCCCGCTCTACACTCTCCTTCTCTCTTTCTCCCTGCTCAATCTAAAAGATGACACAATAAGCCAGCGTGCTGGCACATTGCAGTCCTTATCCTAACAACAACTTTTTGAAAGAATGTCGCAATCTAAAGCCAGAAGCGGACTGGCGATATTTGAGGGCAATTTCCAGGGGGGTAGCGCCGCGAATTGGCTTATCGCGGCGCTGGCCAAAGCACACAAGACAATGACGTTGTCATGTCAACTCGATAAAAATAAAATTTTTTCTTAATTATTTTTTTTAATTATATTAAGAAAACAAACCATTACTACTATTATTAATTAATAATTGTGAACTGAACGAAGATAAAAAAAAATACTACCCCTGGCAATCTGATTAATTACCACAAGTTTATATAAATTATTATAATTATTATTTATAAACAAACAATCATAAATTATTATTTAAACTTTCATTATTATTGAACGATAATTCATAATCTATATATATTACAACAACAAGAACAGTAAAAACTAAATAACAAAAATTATTGTAAATAATATTAATAATCAATTAAGGTTTAATTAAAATCACAGAGTGATTAAATTAATCAAAATCACAGATAAAAGTGAAAGAATCTGCGCAAGTTGATGAAGAAATCAAAGTAGTTGGGCAGCTGTAGGAAGTCTGGCCAATCAGAGCACAGCGTTATGGCTGAGCGTCGCAAAATATCTGGCTGGCTGGATACTGGCCGCTTGGCCCCAAATCACTCAACGCCCTAGGCACTGCAGCGCCCGAGGGCATAACCGCTCTGAAAATCGCCAGTCTGTTTCTGGCTTAAGAACCTGGGATGAAATTATTGTAAGGCATAAACCAAAATGGAAATGCTTTATTTGACACGCAACCATCTGGTACCACCATCATTATTAATAAAATTTATTTTAAAATCTATATTACTGTGACGGACGGCGTCGACATTACTACACCCCCACAGTGAAATCCTGCACATTACTATTGGAGAAAAAATATTAAATCTTCAAATATCTCCTGTCTGAGAACAGATAGTAAATTTAAATTAAACTATTCCAACGGAATGTTTTTTACAGCAGTTTTAATTTTTCTTAGCTGAGCAGTTTAGGTGGTTATGCAACTGGTATGAGAGACAAAACTATGGACAGGCTTTTCATATTTATACAGAGAATACCATAGTACAGTTAGTGGGCCATTTATACAGAGAATACCATAGTACAGTTAGTGGGCCATTTATACAGAGAATACCATAGTACAGTTAGTTGATATAATCAAATATCACAAATGGGATGATGAAAGAGATTAATTTAGAAAATGAATAAATATTACAATGATTATTGAATAACGAGGTAAATAACAGGTGATAGTTTGGTAATAGATGTTACCACGCAATTGCTTACCTTTACTAGCCGCACTCTTACGTAAGTCATCATTGTTTGGGTCATAACCTCCTCCTGCACCGGCCCCTACTAACCTGATAGGAGCGTCTACTTCTGTAATGAAAGTTTTCTGTGCAGCCTCCCTCTGCAACAAATTGTACGTACAGTACTACATGATGCTTAGAGGTTGACTTGGTGGGATGGCAGAACAAAGCAACATCCAGCACTCACTTGATTGGTGGTGAGAGAGTTGTCCTCATCGGTGGTGAGAGAGTTGTCCTCATTGGTGGTGAGAGAGCTGTCCTCATTGGTGGTGAACTCCCCGGAGCTGCTATCTATACAGTCCCTGTAGTACTTCTCTGAAAACAAGTTTGGAAGCAAGCCGTCGCTGACAGACCTCTTAGAAATCTTTGGTTTTTTAGGTGGTTTGAAGTTTTCCGCTGATTTTGTCTTTGCTTTATTGCTAAAGTCACATTAGAGCAGCATATAGTCATATACATACGCTGGTTTGGTACTAAAGTCACATTATAGTAGCATATAGTCATATACATACGCTGGTTTGGTACTAAAGTCACATTATAGTAGCATATAGTCATATACATACGCTGGTTTTGTGTTAAAGTCACATTAGAGTAACATACAGTCATATACATACGCTGGTTTGGTGCTAAAGTCACATTAGAGTAACATACAGTCATATACATACGCTGGTTTGGTGCTAAAGTCACATTAGAGTAACATATAGTCATATACATACGCTGGTTTTGTGCTAAAGTCACATTAGAGTAACATATAGTCATATACATACGCTGGTTTTGTGCTAAAGTCATATTAGAGTAGCATATAGTCATATATATACATACGCTGGTTTAGTACTAAAGTTACATTAGAGTAGCATATAGTCATATACATACGCTGGTTTAGTGCTAAAGTCACATTAGAGTAACATATAGTCATATACATACGCTATTGTGCACTAAAACTATTATATGGGCTCTTAACGATGTAGATGCTTGCTGGCATTAACTGCAATGCTTGTCGTTTGATAAGAGAGGAAACTTGTTAAGAAGAGATGCACTGAGGAGACAGCAAGACTAACCATTCACTCAAAAATAATTCCTGATACGCAATGAAAGTTCAAAGTATCTAAACTATACATATGTGCAGAACGCAACCACGCATAAACATGCCCAATGAGCCTTAAAATGAAAATGTCTATGTCATTCATGGAACCGACAATGTCTATGTCATACATGGAGCCGACAATGTCTATGTCATACATGGAGCCAACAATGTCTATGTCATACATGGAGCCGACAATGTCTATGTCATACATGGAGCCGACAATGTCTATGTCATACATGGAGCCAACAATGTCTATGTAATACATGGAGTCGACAATGTCTATGTCATACATGGAGCTGACAATGTCTATGTCATACATGGAGCCGACAATGTCTATGTCATACATGGAGCCAACAATGTCTATGTAATACATGGAGTCGACAATGTCTATGTCATACATGGAGCCGACAATGTCTATGTCATACATGGAGCCGACAATGTCTATGTCATACATGGAGCCAACAATGTCTATGACATACATGGAGTCGACAATGTCTATGTCATACATGGAGCTGACAATGTGTATGTCATACATGGAGCCGACAATGTCTATGTCATACATGGAGCCCACAATGTCTATGACATACATGGAGCCGACAATGTCTATGTCATACATGGAGCCGACAATGTCTATGTCATACATGGAGCCGACAATGTCTATGTCATACATGGAGCCGACAATGTCTATGTCATACATGGAGCCGACAATGTCTATGACATACATGGAGCCGACAATGTCTATGTCATACATGAAGCCGACAATGCTTCTATGTCATACATGGAGCCGACAATGTCTATGTCATACATGGAGCCGACAATGTCTATGACATACATGGAGCCAACAATGTCTATGTCATACATGGAGCCGACAATGTCTATGTCATACATGGAGCCGACAATGTCTATGTCATACATGGAGCCGACAATGTTTCTATGTCATACATGGAGCCGACAATGTCTATGACATACATGGAGCCGACAATGTCTATGTCATACATGGAGCCGACAATGTCTATGTCATACATGGAGCCAACAATGTCTATGACATACATGGAGTCGACAATGTCTATGTCATACATGGAGCCGACAATGTCTATGTCATACATGGAGCCAACAATATCTATGTCATACATGGAGCCGACAATGTCTATGTCATACATGGAGCCGACAATGCTTCTATGTCATACATGGAGCCGACAATGTCTATGACATACATGGAGCCGACAATGTCTATGACACACATGGAGCCGACAATGTCTATGACATACATGGAGCCGACAATGTCTATGACATACATGGAGCCGACAATGTCTATGTCATACATGGAGCCGACAATGTCTATGTCATACATGGAGCCGACAATGTCTATGACATACATGGAGCCGACAATGTCTATGTCATACATGGAGCCGACAATGTCTATGTCATACATGGAGCCGACAATGTCTATGTCATACATGGAGCCGACAATGTTTCTATGTCATACATGGAGCCGACAATGTCTATGACATACATGGAGCCGACAATGTCTATGTCATACATGGAGCCGACAATGTCTATGTCATACATGGAGCCAACAATGTCTATGACATACATGGAGTCGACAATGTCTATGTCATACATGGAGCCGACAATGTCTATGTCATACATGGAGCCAACAATATCTATGTCATACATGGAGCCGACAATGTCTATGTCATACATGGAGCCGACAATGCTTCTATGTCATACATGGAGCCGACAATGTCTATGACATACATGGAGCCGGCAATGTCTATGACACACATGGAGCCGACAATGTCTATGACATACATGGAGCCGACAATGTCTCTGTCATACATGGAGCCGACAATGTCTATGTCATACATGGAGCCGAGAATGTCTATGTCATACATGGAGCTGAAAATGTCTATGTCATACATGGAGCCAACAATGCTTCTATGTCATACATGGAGCCAACAATGTCTATGTCATACATGGAGCCGACAATGTCTATGTCATACATGGAGCCGACAATGCTTCTATGTCATACATGGAGCCGACAATGTCTATGACATACATGGAGCCGACAATGTCTATGACACACACGGAGCCAACAATGTCTATGACACACACGGAGCCGACAATGTCTATGACATACATGGAGCCGACAATGTCTATGTCATACATGGAGCCGACAATGTCTATCTCATACATGGAGCCGACAATGCTTCTATGTCATACATGGAGCCGACAATGTCTATGTCATACATGGAGCCGACAATGTCTATGACATAGAGATAGAGTTTCAAACCGATTCGGATGTGAATTTAGTAAAAGTACCTCAACTGAGTAACAAGAAACGGTTTGGGATGGCTGTGTCCCCGTCTCACCACAATTCCTTCCACAATAAGGCTAAGGTCCGACCAAGAAGTGGTACTGATCAATTCTTCGTCCTACAAAAGGTAGAACTAGGGCTTACCTACATACACTAGTAGTAGTAGCAGTAGCAGTAGTAGTAGTAGCAGTAGCAGTAGCAGTAGCAGTAGCAGCGGCAGCGGCATTGGCTGCGGCGGCGGCAGCAGCAGCAGTAGTAGTAGTAGTATTATAGGACCAGTTTCTGCGCAGTCGCATTAGAGCAGTAGTATTATAGGACCAGTTTCTGCCCAGTCGCATTAGAGCAGTAGTATTATAGGACCAGTTTCTGCCCAGTCACATTAGAGCAGTAGTATTATAGGACCAGTTTCTGTCCAGTCGTATTAGAGCAGTAGTATTATAGGACCAGTTTCTGCCCAGTCACATTAGAGCAGTAGTATTATAGGACCAGTTTCTGCCCAGTCGCATTAGAGCAGTAGTATTATAGGACCAGTTTCTGCCCAGTCACATTAGAGCAGTAGTATTATAGGACCAGTTTCTGCCCAGTCGCATTAGAGCAGTAGTATTATAGGACCAGTTTCTGCCCAGTCGCATTAGAGCAGTAGTATTATAGGACCAGTTTCTGTCCAGTCGTATTAGAGCAGTAGTATTATAGGACCAGTTTCTGCCCAGTCACATTAGAGCAGTAGTATTATAGGACCAGTTTCTGCCCAGTCGCATTAGAGCAGTAGTATTATAGGACCAGTTTCTGTCTAGTCGTATTAGAGCAGTAGTATTATAGAACCAGTTTCTGCCCAGTCGCATTAGAGCAGTAGTATTATAGGACGAGCTTCTGTCCAGTCGCATTAGAGCAGTAGTATTATAGGACCAGTTTCTGCCCAGTCACATTAGATCAGTAGTATTATAGGACCAGTTTCTGTCCACTCGCATTAGAGCAGTAGTATTATAGGACCAGTTTCTGCCCACTCACATTAGAGCAGTAGTAATAAAGGACCAGTTTCTGCCCAGTCGCATTAGAGCAGTAGTATTATAGGACCAGTTTCGGCCCAGTCACATTAGAGCAGTAGTATTATAGGACCAGTTTTTGTCCAGTCGTATTAGAGCAGTAGTATTATAGGACCAGTTTCTGCCCACTCACATTAGATCAGTAGTATTATAGGACCAGTTTCTGCCCAGTCACATTAGAGCAGTAGTATTATAGGACCAGTTTCTGCCCACTCACATTAGAGCAGTAGTAATAAAGGACCAGTTTCTGCCCACTCACATTAGAGCACTAGTATTATACGAGCAGTTAGCAGTAGTAGTATTCGAAGAACTAGATTTAGCACACCGAAACCAGTGTGTTAGGAAGGTAGCTCTGACGGCCACTTGGCATCAGGCACGCCTAGTTTAGCCCTGGCACAGGGCATTTAGTGAGCCGATACTAATAAATAGTGCCATAACTTAGTAATAAGCACGAGTAGCAATGCCAGGTATACTGGCCCTGGGATGCATCCCGGTCCAGTATCAAGATGGCTGTCACAGGAGTATATATCCACCTTACAACCATCTCCAGTTGTGAGTATTTCAAAATCAAAGGCTTACCATAGACCAAGAATCTACAAGATGATCCATATACCCTGGAGCGACGTTAAGTTGGATACCAACTCAGTAACTGCACTCATTACTACAGGGCGCAAGATGCACTCATTGCTACAGGGCGCAAGATGCACTCATTACTACAGGGCGCAAGATGCACTCATTGCTACAGGGCGCAAGATGCACTCATTACTACAGGGCGCAAGATGCACTCATTACTACAGGACGCAAGATACACTACTTACTACAGGGCGCAAGATACACTACTTACTACAGGGCGCAAGATACACTCATTACTACAGGGCGCAAGATGCACTACTTACTACAGGGCGCAAGATACACTACTTACTACAGGGCGCAAGATACACTCATTACTACAGGGCGCAAGATGCACTCATTACTACAGGGCGCAAGATGCACTCATTACTACAGGGCGCAAGATACACTCCTTACTACAGGGCGCAAGATACACTCATTACTACAGGGCGCAAGATACACTCATTACTACAGGGCGCAAGATACACTCATTACTACAGGGCGCAAGATACACTCATTACTACAGGACGCAAGATACACTACTTACTACAGGGCGCAAGATACACTCATTACTACAGGGCGCAAGATACACTCGTTACTACAGGGCGCAAGATACACTCATTACTACAGGGCGCAAGATACACTCATTACTACAGGGCGCAAGATACACTCCTTACTACAGGGCGCAAGATGCACTCATTACTACAGGGCGCAAGATACACTCATTACTACAGGGCGCAAGATACACTCCTTACTACAGGGCGCAAGATACACTCATTACTACAGGGCGCAAGATGCATTTGATAATATGCTTGGTTTACTTGTCAACTTTTGTAATCTGTATTACCCATATTTATGTTACATTTGATTGGTCTGTTCATTAAGTAGACCAATTAGCTTCCAGTAGTTGGCCTGTAAAAGCCAAGATTTTACCATTTTTATTGTTATTTTCTGTTGTGTGCCACTTGCATTGAGTCACTATTTGCTTTTACACTGAGTTGTATTATGACAAATACATGTAAACTTGAAAGAACCAGATTATATGTCTAAGCTGAGAGCTGGCTCACCTTGACTGTGGACTTGAGGTAACCGCTTCACAGTGTTTTCTGGAGCTCTTTTGACTGAGTGTCCTATCTGGTGACAGGCGATAGCCAAGCCTGTAGAGGCTGGCCGAGTGACTGTGCTGTCAGACAGGGTGTCTGCCTGGTTACAGCAGCTTCATGGACAAGTATTCGGATTGACAGAATCCACTAAATTGTCGGCAATGGTGGGATAGGTTTTACACACTGTTTAGCTGTGCCATCTTGGCTCTGCAAGTTGCTAACCCAGCATTCCAACCATGTATTCAACATTGCAGGCCAAAACATCCAACTAAACTTCTACTAGGGTTGTTACTCAAACTCTGAAGGTGTTACAGCAGCACTGCTCATTACAGTATTGGACAGCAACTGGTCACTATGGCATCGAGTCTCTACTTCACCCCCCCCCCCAGCAAATGACCACCATGGCGTTGAGTCTCCTCTCCACCCTCCAATATTAATACAGGCACGACATTCTCTAATGCAGACTAACTAGTAGGCATACCAGATATGCATATAACGATACTGGCCTTGCATTTTCAATTCCGGCCTTGCATATCTTGATACGGCCCCTGTATTTTCTTAACAAGCCAACAGCTGGTTGCTATGGATCAGTACTATTATTCAGCCTGAAACTGCCTGTTTCAGTCCTGAAAACTGTAGAGCCACTGGCACCACTAATGGTAGCACTAATCCAGGCCCAGCGTTTAGCTTACCATCTCCAATCTAAAAACTTAGAGTTGAGTTATTCCTCTTGCCGTAACAACTACAACCCCACAAGCTCATAGTGCTGTGAGATCTCCTACTGCAAATCCGGAGTTGAATTTAATGGATCCCTTGACTTCACCAGCTGCCATGCAGCCACCCTCTGCTAATGCGCATATCCCATTCAAAGCCTCAAGTATAAAACTACTGATTATGTGTCTGCTAATGCACACATCCTATTCAAAGCCCCAAGTATAAAACTACTGGTTATGTGTCTGTTAATGCGCACATCCCATTCAAAGCCCCAAGTATAAAGCTACTGGTTATGTGGAATAAATCATCACCCATTTCATGTAGGTGGCAGAGGCCCAGAGATGGCCCGAACACACAACTATGCTGCACCTGCAAGAATCAATGTTTGGAAGTGAGCTAGAGTGTAGAAAGCCCACACTGTTGCACTTGCCGATTGAGGGCATGGTTAGGTCTAACACTTAAAGAGGCAATATCAAGGCTCACTCGCCTCTGCAGGCAGTGTAAGACTGCACGCCCAGAACACTCCAAACCCCATTGAGCAGCTGGTGCATGGGGCATAGGATGGCTTTCCCCAGACCCTTGTTGTGCAGGACTTTCCCCAGACCCATGTTGTGCAGGGCTTTCCCCAGACCCATGTTGTGCAGAGCTTTCCCCAGATCCATGTTGTGCAGGGCATTCCCCAGACCCATGTTGTGCAGGGCTTTCCCCAGACCCATGTTGTGCAGGGCCTTCCCCAGACCCATGTTGTGCAGGGCTTTCCCCAGACCCATGTTGTGCAGGGCTTTCCCCAGACCCATGTTGTGCAGGGCTTTCCCCAGACCCATGTTGTGCAGGGCTTTCCCCAGATCCATGTTGTGCAGGGCTTTCCCCAGACCCATGTTGTGCAGAGCTTTCCCCAGATCCATGTTGTGCAGGGCATTCCCCAGACCCATGTTGTGCAGGGCTTTCCCTAGACCCATGTTGTGCAGGGCCTTCCCCAGACCCATGTTGTGCAGGGCTTTCCCCAGACCCATGTTGTGCATGGCTTTCCCCAGACCCATGTTGTGCATGGCTTTCCCCAGACCCATGTTGTGCAGGGCTTTCCCCAGACCCATGTTGTGCAGGGCTTTCCCCAGACCCATGTTGTGCAGGGCTTTCCCCAGACCCATGTTGTGCAGGGCCTTCCCCAGACCCATGTTGTGCAGGGCTTTCCCAAGACCCATGTTGTGCAGGGCTTTCCCCAGACCCATGTTGTGCAGGGATTTCCCCAGACCCATGTTGTGCAGGATGCTGAACAGTTTTAGCTTGACCGTAGAAAGTACATACCTGCAATGGCATCTCCTGGCGATGCATCCGGCACACCTTGCAGATGCATTAAGAGTAAAATCACTCACGGTGAGCAATTCTCTCGCAAGGAAACAACTGGATATGAAGTAGAACATGGAAAAGAGTATAGCGGTACTACCAAACAGTGACTTTATACCCTAGGCTCCTAAAGCTCTCCAGTCCAATGCATTTACAACGTACCCCCTAGAGCTGCTAGCCACCCCTTGCAACAACACTGGACACCTTGCGGGCCCTGACTGAGAAGATTAACTCTTTAAAGCGGCATTCACATTGTATGATTCTCAGCAATGCAATTATCGGGCAAAACCAGGATTTTTGTGCCCGGTATCGCATGGCCTGATAGTTATCAAAACAGCAGATTTTATTGATAACTACATAGCATCAAATTATTAATAATAATAGTAAATAAAGTGTAAATGATGATAATCTTTTTTTCCATATGATTATTCATTATAATCACGGATCCAGCAATCGTTTTTATTTTATCGATATTATTTAGGATACTCACGTTATTATTGTACTTGTTAACTAAGCTAGCAATCGATTCCAGAAACAATAAAAACAAATTTTCAAGTATGTGTTCTAAAATTGAGTGTGAATAAATGTAGCTGCAAGTTTCTTGAAAATTACAAAATTGAAAACCTGTAATGTGAATGATGATTGGTTGAACAATCTAGTAATTGTACAGAGCTCCGTCACTACCCGAAGAAAAAAATTTGCCACCGACTGTGAAATTGTTAACACATGCACTGTTCACACTTGCGAGCCAATTTTTGGCTCTGCGCACTCGTACGAGAATCGCATAATGTGAACGCAGGATAAAGAAGGACGGTTACCCATGGCTGCACCTGTGGCTCATCAAGCCAAGCAACTATGCCAAAGAGAAACGACCAATGCTTGCAGTAAAGCTACTGGTGCCTTGCCACAATTGGCCAGCTGAAAACTTGATCAAAGGAGTCAGCAGACAGAATAACCCAGTGTGGGCAGATCTCATTGACTACATCCAAAAGTACAGGTGGCTGGCAGGTGGCTGGTACTACTGGCTTTGTCCTAGAACATCCATACCAGGCAAGTTAATTCTCATCAGGGGGATGGAAGGATGAACAGTATCCATACTCATAGACACAGGACGAACAACAAACTTATAGCCTCGACACCATATTGTCAATTACCACGATGGGCCAAGGAAGAATGGCAGGATAGTTAGTGAGCCATATGGTTTGATAGCCAACAGATCAAAAATACCATTTTGATGGCACAATAAACGTGTCACTACACCTGCGTGGAACCCATACTGTTGACAACTTTTTCTTCATTAAAACAAATGAGGAAGCCATTATTGAAATGCCTTTCCTCGCCACTCACGAGTGCCTAATGAGATTCCAGGACTTTACTATTATTGATGTGCATGCTCTGGCATGTGCTGACAAGTATAGGGAGTTGCTGACCTACAGCACTAGTATAGGGAGTTGTTGACCTACAGCACTAGTATAGGGAGTTGCTGACCTACAGCACTAGTATAGGGAGTTGCTGACCTACAGCACTAGTATAGGGAGTTGCTGACCTACAAAACTAGTATAGGGAGTTGCTGACCTACAGCACTAGTATAGGGAGTTGTTGACCTACAGCACTAGTATAGGGAGTTGCTGACCTACAGCACAAGTATAGGGCGTTGCTGACCTACAGCACTAGTATAGGGAGTTGCTGACCTTCAGCACTAGTATAGGGAGTTGCTGACCTACAGCACTATTATAGGGAGTTGCTGACCTTCAGCACTAGTATAGGGAGTTGCTGACCTACAGCACTAGTATAGGGAGTTGCTGACCTACAGCACTAGTATAGGGAGTTACTGACCTACAGAACTAGTATAGGGAGTTGCTGACCTACAGCACTAGTATAGGGAGTTGCTGACCTACAGCACTAGTATAGGGAGTTGCTGACCTACAGCACTAGTATAGGGAGTTGCTGACCTACAGCACTAGTATAGGGAGTTGCTGACCTTCAGCACTAGTATAGGGAGTTGCTGACCTACAGCACTAGTATAGGGAGTTGCTGACCTACAGCACTAGTATAGGGAGTTACTGACCTACAGAACTAGTATAGGGAGTTGCTGACCTTCAGCACTAGTATAGGGAGTTGCTGACCTACAGCACTAGTATAGGGAGTTGCTGACCTACAGCACTAGTATAGGGAGTTGCTGACCTACAACACTAAACTGCTGGAAACAGATCAAGTCAAAAGGCATCATTTTATACCAAAAAAATAAAACGAATGGAATTCCCCCGACAACAGCTTGCATAACCAAGCAAGTCCCTTAGAAAAAACCCAACCTCTGAAAAATAGTGAGTTAATCTGTCTAGAAAATTTGATTCAGATTCAACTAAACCTGTGGTAGTTAAGGCATCTCCACATGCATAGAGTTTGTCACAATTTGCTACCGAAAGCAAAAAACGAGCTTTTATTTGACTGCAAATGAATTGTGGTTCCCAATTTGCCACGTTCATTGAATATCAAGCACGTTTGATATTTAGCTGGCAGTTTAACAAATAGTAGTTATTGATACCTGATGCTGATTGGTCCATGTCGATATGTGGCATGGCTCTTCTCTATTGGGAATTTCCCAATCAGAACGGCTAAAGCATGCAAAATAGATTACTCATACGCACAGTCCATGGCCATACACCACTGTGTATAAAGGGGCCTTTGCAGGTAACCATGGCCATACACCACTGTGTATAAAGGGGCCTTTGCAGGTAACCATGGCCATACACCACTGTGTATAAAGGGGCCTTTACAGGTAACCATGGCCATACACCACTGTGTATAAAGGGGCCTTTACAGGTAACAATGGACCATGGCCCTACACTACTGTGTATAAAGGGGCCTTTACAGGTAACCATGTACCATGGCCATACACTACTGTATATAAAGGGGCCTTTGCAGGTAACAATGGACCATGGCCCTACACTACTGTGTAGAAAAGGGTCTTTACAGGTAACAATGGACCATGGCCATACACCACTGTGTATAAAGGGGCCTTTACAGGTAACCATGGACCATGGCCATACACCACTTTATACAAAGGGGCCTTTACAGGTAACAATGGACCATGGCCATACACTATTGTGTATAAAGGGGCCTTTGCAGGTAACAATGGACCATGGCCCTACACTACTGTGTATAAAGGGGCCTTTACAGGTAACCATGTACCATGGCCATACACCACTGTATATAAAGGGGCCTTTGCAGGTAACAATGGACCATGGTCCTACACTACTGTGTAGAAAGGGGCCTTTACAGGTAACAATGGACCATGGCCATACACCACTGCGTATAAAGGGGCCTTTACAGCTAACAATGGACCATGGCCATAAACAGGCCCACTGCGTGGTTCCAGTATGAGAATATGATGAAAAAAGTTGCTGAACCAGAACAATATAGCTCTATGCTGGCCTGGGGTAGGTCTATGCCTACTCGGGATACACAGAAGGCCACAAAGAAGTTGGCCAAGCAGTGTAGAGGTGATAGCAACCAATCATGGCCATTCAGGAAGGATGAATTATGAGAAAGACTTATGCATGTAACAAACGTATATATATATTGGGGTAGATTTTGTCGCACAAATGGCGTAGAAACTTGCTCTATACCGACTGCCATGAGAGAGAGCAGATCTGAGGTCCAGAGGCTCCTCTCTCCCTCCATTGCACTGGCAACCAGCCATTGGTCGTGGTCTGCTTGCTGCCAAATAGCCACCATAAGGGGTGCAACTCTCGATCGAATGGCCACCATTAGGGGTGCAACTCTCTATCGAACAACAGAGTCAGTCATGTCCACTGCAGACTCGGTCATGACTGATACAGATCTAGTATCAATTCGGGGTAGTATACCCAGGATAAGTAATTTCAAGATTGACTCATGCAAATCTGGTACCGACTCGGGGTAGTGGACCCAAGATCAGGCATTTCGGACACCAGAGAACGCCTTAGCCAACATTCCTTGACTAGCCTCAACCATTACAAGAATGTATTTAGGAATTAGCTACCCTCGACCCTCAAGATCTCTGGATTCTAGCTTGTAAATGCCCAAGAGCATACCTAGAGTTGGGACTTTGACTATAAATAATGCTGCCCTATTAACTTCGCCCACTTGCCACTAGGCGCTTATACTCTATAATCTCGTGCACTCCATTTATTGTTTGCCAGTATATTTAGCTTTGTTATCTTACTTGTTACATTCACTTTCTGTACAAGTGATTGGCCACATCATGATCTAGGCCATTTGCTTCCTGCGGTTCTGCCTGTAAAGCAGGACTCACTTTATATTCATTGCATTTAGCCCTGCATTTGACTAGTAAGCATTTAGTCTCCAGCATTGGCAGTAGTAATATATGAGCAGATCTCCCTACCAAGTGTTTTTTTGTGGATTTGATCTTGGAGTTGAGACAATGGGTTACGGCGTTGGATGAATTCGCCGAGTTTATATTGTATTTCATTTGAGGGGTACTTGAGTGGCATTTGAATGGCATTTAAGTGGCATTCGAGTTTTGATTATTTTTTTACTTGATTTGAACTCATATGGCATCTAGATTTTGAATGTATGGCATTTAAGTTTTGATAATTTTTTTACATAACTCGAACTCATATGGCATCTTGAGAGAAAGGAGAGAGGAAAAGAGGAGAGAGAGGAGAGAGGAGATACATCTACATTGAATAAATACATTGATTAAAAATGAAACAATATGTGAATATATACATTTATTGTATAATAAGTAGGGATACATAAAGAGAACATATTAAATATTGTAAGCTTGAAATAGTTCCAATATCATTTCAAATGAAAAAATGGATGATGAGAGATTTTCATCCGTCTGTATGTATCTACATATATCTGATTGAAAATGATATAATAATTCAGTAGTCCATTGTATTGAAATCAATTTTTGAGTGAGCTCTTTATTCCACACTTTTCTTTGAATTTTCTTTAAGTAATCATTAATACTGACAGTTTTTGACATTTTTACAACTGTTTGAAAATTGTTTTTAGTCATAAGCTTAAATATTTCTACTGAATTGTCAACGTATTTATGTGTAGTGTATGGTCGGTATTGTATCGGTGAAAGTTCTCCATGTAAAGAAGCTACAGTTAGCAAATGCTGTGTCATACATAATAATATAGCTTGTAATGTCAAGCGATATCCAATCTTTTCCTGTACTTCAACATTTTTTTTAATATAGCTATGATATATCTTTGGAAGGTAGTCTTTGATTGTGTATCTTTTTGAACTCATAATGAACTAAAATAAAATGTTAAGTATTAGTATATGATGATTAAACAGTGTTGTAAAATAATTACATTTTAACTTTTATTAAGTAATTTTTCTATTAATTCTTACCTTATCACCAAGAAATCAGCTGTAGTAGTTGATGAAATCAGTTGTAGCAGTTGATGAATCAGTTGTAGTAGTTGATGAAATCAGCTGTAGTAGTCGATGTTTTATTGCTGGAGAGAATGATTTCTATGCAGAGAGAGCTGTTCTTATATAGTATAAGCCACTCCTACTCATTTAGCTTATAGCCATTAAAAACACTCACGCGAAAACTCTATCAGAATAGTGTTATTCGCGTGAAATATCCCTGTTTTATTCGCGTGAAAATAAAAAATTTCATTCCCGCGAAAGCAGCGGTTTCCATTCGCGTGAAAATAAAGTATATATTCCCGCGAAAGCATTGGTTTGTATTCGCGTGAAAATAAAATTTTTATTCCCGCGAAAGCAATGGTTTCCATTCGCGTGAAAATAAAATTATTTATTCCCGCGAAAACATTGGTTTGTATTCGCGTGAAAATAAAATGTTTATTCCCGCGAAAGCATTGGTTTGTATTCGCGTGAAAATAAATTATTTATTCCCGCGAAAACATTGGTTTGTATTCGCGTAAAAATAAAATGTTTATTCCCGCGAAAGCAACGGTTTCCATTCGCGTGAAAATAAATTATTTATTCCCGCGAAAACATTGGTTTCTATTCGCGTGAAAATAAAATGTTTATTCCCGCGAAAGCAACGGTTTCTATTCGCGTGAAAATAAATTATTTATTCCCGCGAAAACATTGGTTTCTATTCGCGTGAAAATAAAATGTTTATTCCCGCGAAAGCAACGGTTTCCATTCGCGTGAAAATAAATTATTTATTCCCGCGAAAACATTGGTTTGTATTTGCGTGAAAATAAAATATTTATTCCCGCGAAAGCAACGGTTTGTATTCGCGTGAAAATAAAGTATTCATTCCCGCGAAAGCAACAGTTTCCATTTGCGTGAAAATTAAATGTTTATTCCCGCGAAAGCATTGGTTTGTATTCGCGTGAAAATAAAATATTTATTCCCGCGAAAGCAACGGTTTGTATTCGCGTGAAAATAAAGTATTCATTCCCGCGAAAGCAACAGTTTCCATTCGCGTGAAAATTAAATGTTTATTCCCGCGAAAGCATTGGTTTGTATTCGCGTGAAAATAAAATATTTATTCCCGCGAAAGCAACGGTTTGTATTCGCGTGAAAATAAAGTATTCATTCCCGCGAAAGCAACAGTTTCCATTCGCGTGAAAATTAAATGTTTATTCCCGCGAAAGCATTGGTTTGTATTCGCGTGAAAATAAAATATTTATTCCCGCGAAAGCATTGGGTTGTATTCGCGTGAAAAAATGTTGATTCATAGGATTTAATCAGTGCAACTTTACCTATTTAAGAGCCACTGTTTTCACACAGAAAGCATCCAGTTCTACAACGACTAGCGGAGAAGCAACATCTACTAAATCTTTCATTGCAACAACTAGGAGCTCATCTTCTTTATAAAGGTAAGAGTAAAAATATTTATTTTTTGTTAGCTAACGCTACTAGCTGAAGGTTTATGACCTTTATGATCTTTTAAAATTAATTACGAAAAATTAAACAAAATGTTTTGTTTTTTTAGAATGAATACTCAAGACGAAGGAAGTCAACCGATGAATGAAGAAGCAGGATCCCAGCAAACCCTTTCCCCATCACCTTCTCCTATCTTTGATATGGCAGAAAGTCAATTGGTGGTTGATGAACCAGAATCCCAACAAGATTTTACTTCATTCACATCTCCTACTAACAAGCTGTCTTCAAAAAGAACATCGATGAGGAAACGATCTTTTATTGATTTGACAAAAGATGAGAATGAAACTGGCTCGAAGTGCAAAAAACTAGTTTTGACGGATGTTGGAGATGAAACGCTTTTTCGTCACACCAGAATACCCTTTCAAGATGCTGGAAGTAATGAACTAACCACTCTCACCTACAAGAGCGCTGGGTTAATAAACTCTCTCTCTCCAGATAGTCTAGAAAAACTTGAAGAATCCATGGAAATCCGAGAACTACCAGTACCAACAGTTATGGAGGTGTTGTCTGTTGAATTTCGTGATGAATCAAAGTGCACCATGATTTACAACTACCGAAAGGATAAGAAGATAACTCGGGTGAAGAGTGATGTTTCAACCGAAATAGGACTGCTTGTTAATAAAGCTAAGCAAACACGTCCAATTGTTTTAATTTATATGGGAGAAGGAAAGACAGGAGATGCGATTTTTCGTACTGCTGAATCTCATGGATGTAATCGAAAGATCAACGATCCATTCAACTCATTGTATGGCAAGAGTTTGAGACAAATACAGGCTTATTTCAGTGTTGCTCACCTACACGATTTTCCGACAGGAAGTGTTATAGCTTATGAGAATCCTGGAATGCTAAGAAAATGTGATACTCGTTGGAACAAGACTGCTGATGTTATAGTGGCTAATTACAGATGTATGGTGAAAGGAGAGCTGTTGATTGGAGATCTTAGCATCCCTGCTCAAATAGCTTCATCTGTGGTGGCGGAAAAAAGTGGTGTAATCGTATTCAGAGGACTGAAACAAAATACGAACAACATGATTTCCTACGACATCATTCTACTCTCAGCTCTTCAAGCTTTCATTCAAGTCTCAGAACTGTTTGATACTTCGCTGCAGCACACCTGTCTCTCCTACTTTGATGAAAATGAAAAAGAGAATTGTCCAGAACAGCATATCAGAGCCTTAATCGATAACACAAAGGATGTGACTCGTCTTCTATGATGGTAAGTTTCATATCTATTTAAAGAAAGATCTGAAGTATTTTTGTAAAATTAATTCATATAACTATGTATGATAGAGTCATTAGTTACTATGTCTTTTAGATATAACTAAAGAGCGCTCCTGAGGAAGAAAATGAGAAGATCTTATTTACTTCTTGCTTGAAACATTACAAAATAATAGTTTTTATAGGTTCTGTAGTGTTTAGCACAAATAATGAGATAAGTTGTATTTTATTCATTATATTTGTTATATCAAATAAAAATCAATTATAATAATTTATTTTAACAATTTACTTAGTAAATTAGTTCCTTGTATATGTACACCATCTATTCCTTCTACTGTATCATCTTCTATGAACTCGAAGTTAGGATAGGTCTGTATGATAAATCTCCGTATTGAGTGATCTCTCATCTCACTATCTCCTATGTCTCGTAAACTTCTAACAATTTCATCCATACTCCATCCTCTACTTCTCAGTAAACAAAAGTATACACAATAGTCGCCACATACAGTTGACAAAAAACTTTGTAGTTGTGTTTCATTACTTCGTATTGTTTCATATCCTCCATGAATACTTAGTATTTCATTTACATCCGGATAAAAGGAAACAGAACGTCCAAACGAGTCAAAAAAATCCACCTCTGAATCATTAGCGTACACAGCCAACCAATGCTCCCCGGGTTGATGAGAATAATGGGTGTTGAATACGAAACATCCTGTTGGAAAATTGCAAATTTGCTTCCAAAACTGTTCTCTAGCTCCAACTTGAATCCCTACGCTTTGACATAAAACGTCTGAAGATAAGATCGATCGAATTTGTATGGTATTCATCTGTAACTTTCTGTTTAAAGCACTGCGTCGCCTCCGATAGTTAATTGAAGAATGCTATCCATCTCCAACACACCGTCTTTTACAAAGTATGCTACCAGGGATAATCCATCCGTCGTGTTAGCGCTAAAACGAATTTCCACACTTGTTGTGACATTTTTCATAGAGTGAAAACCTTCTTTAAGAAAATCACCAGTCAAATCAAATCCATAAAGTGTAGTACCATCAAGGTATTGTTCTTTCGTAATACCAAGACTATCGCCTTCAAGCAAAGTTCCGGTAGCGTGTAGAAACTGATGATATTCTCTTCCAAAAATTCCTCTAGCATAATTTGGTTCAAATCTCCTTCCAATTGGACAATCACCAACTCTCAATACAATACTATCAACACCAGCATGCTGCATTCTATATGGATTCAAGGCGAAACGTCCGTTCATTGCGTTGTGATTAACTAAACCTAAATAAATTTGTTTAGGTTTTTGTTTGTTTTCTTCCAAAGTGATGTCGATCTGCGCAACACCAGAACGAATTCCATATAGTTTTATCCGTTTTCGATCAACAGGATAAATGTAGTTGTGGCCTTCCAATGCCAAACTGAGTTGGGAGTTTTGTATTGTAGGATTCACCTTAACTTTACAAAGATGAAGTTCAAATTTATCAATTCTAATCTTTGCCCCTCCTGCAGGCGCCTCATTCGCAGCAAACAAAGCTAGTTTGGCAGAGGCGCGCTCAAACTCCAGCTGCATAGTAGGACCTGGTATTATTAGTTTTTTCTGCTGAAATAATGCGAGATGAGGTTTTCCAGTTTATTCTATTGTCTTTCCACCTATGATTAGAGCTCTCCTCTTTTTCTTATCAGCGGTTTTGTGATGACCACCGTCTTTGCTAGTTGAATCATCATACAACCATCCTTCCATCTTACCTTGATATTTCTTTCTTTCTGCACTGTTTTCGAGTAGTTGTGAAAAGTAGGAGCGTAAACCGTAGTTGTTAGCGTATTCAACGGTGGTTCCTTCTATCGACATTTTCAACTCACTGAATAATGCATGCATTGAATCCCCCATCCACACAACTGCATCATCATCATTACCTGTAATATTGGTTCCATCATCTTGAACAACCGTGGCTTCAACTTGCAGAAACGAGTTGTAAAGATCTGTGTAATGTTCAGTGCTCCCTGACAAGGTTAACTCAATACTACCATAAGGATCTAACCTATCAGGTCTGATGACAACATATTCCGATCTTTCTACCGATATGTTTGTTGGTTCCGTAGCAAATACATCCAACGTTGGATTTATGTTGTAGGAAGAACCTTCCAACTTATTACCTGTTGTTCCATTTAGGCTAGCCATCTTTTGCGAGTGATGAATGCTTGAAGCGTTACCGCTTAATGAATATAGATATCAAGCTCAGCTGTCTTTATACCGGATTCTACTGCTATTAAAATATACCACGATTACCAACACCTCTCCTCTTCTTTCCACCTCTTGTTTTTCTCCTTTTCATTCTATCTGGACGAACTGCATTGAGCACATCTCCCCCCAGATCATTCAACTCTGCCAATCCCCTCTTCTTTGCCGACGCTGCAAAACTTTGACCATCGATGACATCACGCGCTACATTTCCACCTACAGACAATGCTCTTTTCCCCAAACTAATTGCTCCTCTTTTCAGCATTGGTGCTGCAGATTTAAGTAAACTTGAAAAAATACTACCAAGTCCATTTCCTCTCATATTAGGCATCACTCGTCGTCCACTATACACTCCAATTCCATTTCCAGCTTGCATCTTGTAGTACTCATCAAAAAAATCTTTTGAATCCTCAGGGGTGTATCGTACCAAACTCATTTTAATTTTTTCTCTCTATAGTGAACCGTCAACACAACCTTTCCACCATCAAATGGTATTCGTTGACCGTCGTCACTCGTTATAAGTACTTTAATCATATCACTATTTAGTGATGAAGCGTCAACATAGTGGGGATTTTTAAATTCTTGATACACAACACTATTCTTCTTTCCTTGAACTGGAACTACTCTCAATAAAGGTACATTCGTATCTCCTACCATTCTATTATCAACAATGTTGGAATAAACATACAGGGATGTTAAACCGGAATTTATATCAGGGGGTGTGATATTATTGTATCTACCACGAGGGTATGTAGTTTTTGATTCAAATCCAAAAATATATGCTATATCTTTGGAAAAGCTTATGGCAGTATCAGGATCACTGTTAGTTAGTAAAGCGGTGTTGGTGATCTTGTTGTAGGAGATGGCGAATTTCTTGTCTAAATCCATTTCATTCATTCTCTTTCGTATAATCTCCTCCAACTCCTCTATACTATCATATCTTCCATTACCGATTAGGATGAAGGACTTTTCGCTTTTACCAGAGACATTAGTCTTTTCTAGATATATTTTCCCTTCGGTAACATTTTTCCAATTATTAGAATAAGTCATATCTAGCAGAGCTAGCTCCCATTTACCGCCATCGATAACCAAATATTTATACAGTCTCACTGTAAATTCGGAATTGTTATTATCAGGAAACTCTTCACCACTAGAGTTTGAGGGTAAAGTTATCAGCATCGACATTTTCCCAACGTATGATGATTATATCAAGCGTTGTTTCCTTATAAACTATTCATCTACCCAGTCATTGAACTTTTCTCCATAACCTAACCACTTAACCAGAATCTGTCTTTTACCTCTTCTCATTCTTCTTCCCAGTATCTTTTCAATTCTGAAAATCGTGGGTTTTTTTACTTTTTGCAACTCTTTTTCGTAAAAGGTACCATCGATCATCTCCTCAGCTAAATCTTTCACCCTATATACAACAGGTTTTTCATCAATAAGTACATCGGTGATTATAAAAATCTCAATCGTCCAATTCGGGGTGTATCCTCTTTCAAACGCTCCTCTTGCCTTACTTATTCTCACATAATCCCCAACCTTTAGTTTTGCTTCTTGAGTTAAACTATGTTCACCTCCTTCATACACACGATTCCATACAAGTTCTTGATTTTGAAAATTCACATCATTTGGTCTCATACCTATAGCACCATGAATTGTGTTGTTGTATGCATTAACCATTTCTGGTAAAACATCAATGTATCTATCATCATCTTTATATGTCAAATATCTATATATCTTCTCTTTTAAAGTTCTGTTAAAACGCTCCACCATCGATGCCTTTATCGTTTCATTTTCGGTTGTAAAGCGCTTGATCTTTTTTTCCGCCAGCAGAGTCTTGACATTGACGTTGTCAAACTCTTTACCTTTATCAGATTGTAAAGCTTTATAGTTTTCCCCTTCTAGTATTCTTCTCAATCCTCTTGCTACTACCGGTCCTGATTTGTTGATGAGCGGCACAGCCCAACCTTTTCTAGATAAAGAATCAATAGCAGTCAGTAAAAATGCTGTATTATTATTTTCATCTCTTCGAGATCGAACATCCATCAAATCTACCTGTAGCTGCTCCCCTATTCCAGCTACAATTGTAGGACGACGCTTAAACTTGGTTACAACTTTTTTATGTAACGTGTAGGCATCCTCACCACTCAACCATTCACGGATTCTTTTTTCTCCCTCTCGTTTTCTACGAGCTTTCAGTAAAGCTCTAGCTCCTCGTAGAGATGTATGTAATGCAGGATTGTAATACAACTCTTTTAGCGTGTCGATGTCCATGAATTAGTACCGGGAACGACCAACTTTTTCTTCTGAGTCTTACGTGTTCGATGCGGGGATTTTCTGACAGTTGTGATTCCTTCATCAGTTAGCAGGCTTTTAAATCTACTGTAATTGGTATTTCCCGATTGTATTTTACCTCCTTCGGTTAGAACGTCTCGTAGTAAAGTTTTGGAAGTCCTAGGATTCAACCAATGTTCTCCAATTTTCAGTCTGTTCTTCTCCGAGTCGTATCTACCAATTTTACTCAGATTATTCAACATTCTGACAGTGATCGTTTGATCACTCTTTTTTGTTGTTAAATCAGCTGCTTTTTTTTCAAAATCTTTTAAATTTCCGCTTTCACTATCGTGCTCATCATCTCCATCAGTAAGAAATGTACTTCCTAGTAAGGTTGTGTCTTCAGTATCAAACAACCTTCCTTTTATTAATTCCATCCCAATATCATCATCATCATCAACCACTTTCACTGATTCTAACTCATTGTCTTTATCAACATTTGGTGAAAAGACATTAGGTTTATTATCGATAACTGTGCTATTGGCCAAAGGAAAAGTAGACTCTGTCTTTTTTTTCTTAATGAGATTCCAACTATCCTTTTGTGTCTGGTTTTGGTTATTTTTAATCTTTTTGACATCAGACAAATACCTACGTAGGTTTTCAACATTTTCATCTAACTTTTCGTATGAGGATAAGTCAGAATCATAAGCCGTTTCCAGTAGTTCATTTCGCTTTCGCTTCATATTTCTCACTGTTATAGCTTCCATAGGATTATAATACAATGGAGGTCTGGTTTTCTCTTCCTTTACCACTGTTTTATCATCCTTTCTTTCCGTTAATCTATAGTATTCATCTTCAGTGAGTATAAAATTACGTCTGGAGAATGTTAAAGGCTGACGATTCATCTTTTTATTGATGATAAAACAGATACAATAGGTGTTATAATAGCATCCAAAAGATTCCCTCTACCACTCTGAATCAAAATTTTACGCTTATCATCAACTCTCCCTCTACCACTAAGTTTATGTAGCTCCTTCTTGTAACGCTGCAACTCAATAAACTGCTCAGAATCAAGAGGAACATTACCTAATATAATATTTTTAACACTTTCTATCAATGATTGAAACAAATCTGAGTTAGCCTTTTCGACTATAGCGATTTTTCCTTTCTTACTCAGATCATCCAGAGCTAAAATCGCCATTCTATTTCGCATCATTCGTGTTGAGAGTTTCATCTTTATCTTCTCCCTCCGCCTAGCACACTTTTAAGTAACCCAGGAACTATATTGCTGATGATAGGTCCTAGTAGAGCACCTAAAAATCCTCCTTTTTGCAATACAGCTTTCTTATCATCTAACGTTGATTTTCTTACTAAAGCGCTAATATCCTTCACGTTTCGCTGCAACTCATTATACTGAGATGATGTCAATGGTATCGTTCCATTTATAATAGCTTTAGCACATTCCATTAGAGTCATAATAAACTCCTTTTTGGCTTTGGCTATAACAGACTTTTGAATAGCAAAGGTTGTATTGTTGAGCGATAACAACACAGCTGCATTTTTTGTTAATTTTTTCTCCAAAGCTTTAGACATTATAATGCTTTCGTGTTGCGTCGTTGAATAACAAAATACGATTGAGGTGAAGTGAATAGTAATTGTATTTATATCCTTTTACTTGGGTACATATAATATCATAGGGAGAACTGATGTAAAATTTCCCAATAGTCTATATTGATCATTCGTTTGTTGAGTCGTATCTATTCGTAAATAAGAGTATGGTTTCTTTGTCGCATCTTCAAAAGCCTCTTGTACATATTTTATTTTTGATGGAAAACATTGTCGAGCCAAATAGGAAATAGAAGAAGCATCTCTAGGGTTTTTAAAAAGAAAAAAATAATGACTATTCAAGGAAATTGTACGATTTCCTTTTAAAAACAGATTCTGAACAATAAAAAACACACTTATGTTCAAATGATGACTATGTTTTGTATACAAAGCATTAGCATCAGCTTTACCAGAAACTTCATCCATGAGATCATCAATTATCAGCCATCGATTTTTACCATCTCTGGGAAAACTCACTGTTATATCTATCATGCCTTCATGAAAAATCACTCCTGATACATCATCAAAGGCTTTTTGGTAGGCTCCATAACAGTAGTGAATCTCTGTTGGTGGAGGGTGTGCTATAGTCTGACTAGCTTCAATCATTCGAAAAATTGCTTGCGTCTTTCCCGATCCAGTTGGTCCTGCAATCATTGCTGTAAAAGGAGATCGCATCGTCGGGTCATAATCTTCAGGTTTCCCATTCATCATAAAAAGATGTTCATCAATCAACAGTAGTTTCATTTATGATTCCAACAGGAGAGTTTCTCGCTTTTTGTATTTTTTCCATAGCTTCTTCATACATACTAAACTCAGTAACACCTCCAAAAGTGGAAAGCCCTACGACAAATACCAAAATTATCATAATTATCAACGCTTTACGCTTCATACTCGGTAAAACATCTATCATATCACGTTCAGCACCATCAATAGTATCAACTTCATTCATCGGTCTCATCTCAACATCATCCTCCGTCGACATCTTAACTTCCAATAACCATACAATCTTATCACGTTTTCATTTATATACAATGTTAAAACTATCAAAAAAATCAAATGCCATACATGCAAAATCTATATGCCATATAAGTTCAAAATAAGTAAAAAAATAATCAAAAACTCAAATGCCACTTAAATGCCACTCAAATGCCACTCAAGTACCCCTCAAGTAAAATACAATATAAACTCGGCGAATTCATCCAACGTCGTAACCCATTGCATAACCTCCAAGGTCTAATCCACAAAAAAACACTTGGTAGGGAGATCTGCTCATATATTACTACTATTGGCTGCTCGCCCTTGTATTCTCTAGTGGACAGCCTCCCTAGGGCAGTACAGCAATAAATACACGTTGTTAAACAGAGCTGCTCTGACGGTGTGCCTGAGCCAAGCGCTCTAACTGGTTATGGAGGTCTGGTACACTAGCAACGCTTACCCATACTGTGGTGTCCCCTCTGGAGAGAGGGAGAATACTTGAGCCTAGTGGTATCTGTGGTTTCAAGACCACAATCTGTTACAATATGTATTTGTAGGAGTAACAAATACAATATACATTCATACAACAAACATTCACATATTTATACCTAACAGAACTGAAACAAAGTAGTTACCTCCAAAATATCTTCTATAGTTTCATCACTTGAGCTGGAAGATCTTGTTTCCCCTTCAGTACTATCAGTTAGAAACTCATCCGAGGAAAACAGATGGCCAACATCTCCCTCGTCTCTGGAGGTCAGATGTGCAAACTCCATATCTGAGAGGTTTGGTGTTTCCATTCCTATTTCAAAGTAAAGTGTGTCTACATGCAAGCCTTGTACGTTTATATGCACTTCACACACATTCACACTAATATTAACTGGCTATATACGAGTGAATTATAGCCACACAAAAATACTCATCCGTTATACAAGTTGTATACAAGTTGTATACAAGTTGTGGTCGAATTTAGAAGACATTAAGCATAAGGAGTTGGCTCCTTCCCTTCCACTACCCCTGTGTAGATCCTTCCCTCTTTCCTCCCCAATGCCTCTTTGTAGACCCTTCATCAGCTCCCTCCCCATTACCCTGATAGACCTTCCATTCTCTCCCTCCCATTACCCTTATTTAGACCTTCCATTCCCACACTCCCCGTTACCCTTACTTAGACTCTTCTTCCTTCCCTGTCACTACAGAAACCATCATCAACTCCTAAAGGGGTCATTAGCCACTAGGATTGTGCAGCCAAATAGCATACACAAAGTGGGGTTTATCCCTTGCCTTGCTTCTCCATCCATTTCAATCAAATTGGCCCCCGTAGAATGTCCACATAGTTGCCCACTACACACACAGCTGTAAGTTAATACCTGATAGCCAAGTTTGGATGGCAACAGTTTGCTACTAGGAGGCTAAACTGAAAGTGAGTACACCATTGGAGTGAATAATTCTGTTGGCCAAAAGTTCATTGCACCGACTCGCTGTCTTTCCTTAAAAAAATGTTCCAAAATTGCCTGTTGTTCCCAAAACCAGACTTAATCTCTGACACACAAAGCTTGTTGTCCCAGTGGAGCCACTAGAGCTCAGTGGTTAAGGTGACATAAGCCGTACTAACGTGCAATAGTCCATAACAACCTTTCATGTGCCTTATACAAGCTTCCATACCAGCTCTAGTGAAGCCCACCACCAGAGGTGGGCCTACAGTTTTGACAAACTTTAATGAAGTTACTAGGATCTGGACATTCTCACTTCTCTCTCAAAATAGGCTGTATTCTGCTCTGAAAAACTATAAAGTATAGCTTAATAGACTGTTACACTGTTTAATGTGTCAGACTGGCTCACTCTATTGTCCATATAGTGAGGTTCAGCTGCCATAGTAGCTAGCTAGTCACTGGCAGCTAATACTGGTAGTACTCTGGAAAGCAGACGAATGCTTGAGCTAGCGTTATTTCAGAGAAATAATGACAGAGGCACAGCTGTATTAAAAGAAGATTGCAAATTTTCTACAATTTATAATATGTGATTGGAGGCAGGAAGACTTAAGTCCTTATAAACTTGGGTTTTGTGTACAGATCTTGAGTTCAGCTTCCTTCCTACATTCTCTCCATAAAACACAAAGTAAAGCCTTTTCAGGTTTTAATCTACAAGCTGCAGCAAACTTTGCCATTTATACAAAAAACCAACACATAAGCAGTAACCAATCACACTAGCATTTACGAAATCTACTACACAATGAACGATGTCACGCCAGGCTCACCCACCAAACACTATATAACTCTTGTAGCCTGAGGTCTTGCCTGTACCACTCTTGTCTTAGCCTGTTATAGTTTGGTATTACAAGAGTAGTTTCTATTTTTTAGGCTGCCTCTACTTTGGCTCACAAGTGAAAAGTTATCACTTCTACCGACTAGCGAGTAGCTGCTGTTACTCACAGTACTACTGAGTACTACTGTTACTCACTATACTGCTGAGTACTACTGTTACTCACAGTACTACTGAGTACTACTGTTACTCACTATACTGCTGAGTACTACTGTTACTCACTATACTGCTGAGTACTACTGTTACTCACTATACTGCTGAGTACTACTGTTACTCACAGTACTACTGAGTACTGCTGTTACTCACAGTACTACTGAGCACTTATACAACTGCTATTTGTAACTGGTTATCCCTTGTGTGTATTTCCTGTACGTTCTGTATAAAAGGACAGCAGGAGGGTGAGTGCAAACAGACACCACCTTGATATGGACGTACTTTGGTGTTTGAAAGTTATGCTGTGCGCCTTGATTATGACAGAGAATATACTGCATCAGCTTGAAAACCTCTGTTTGTCTGCTCTGTAACTGAGCAGACATCTAAGAACCTTTGTTTGTCTGCTCTGTAACTGAGCAGACATCTAAGAACCTCTGTTTGTCTGATCTGTAACTGGGCAGACATCTAAGAACCTTTGTTTGTCTGATCTGTACCTGGGCAGACATCTAAGAACCTTTGTTTGTCTGCTCTGTAACTGGGTAGACATCTAAGAACCTTTGTTTGTCTGCTCTGTAACTGAGCAGACATCTAAGAACCTTTGTTTGTCTGATCTGTAACTGGGCAGACATCTAAGAACCTTTGTTTGTCTGCTCTGTAACTGGGCAGACATCTAAGAACCTTTGTTTGTCTGCTCTGTACCTGAGCAGACATCTAAGAACCTCTGTTTGTCTGCTCTGTAACTGGGCAGACATCTAAGAACCTTTGTTTGTCTGCTCTGTAACTGGGCAGACATCTAAGAACCTTTGTTTGTCTGCTCTGTAACTGAGCAGACATCTAAGAACCTGTGTTTGTCTGCTCTGTACCTGAGCAGACATCTAAGAAAGCTTACAACAAATAAAAGGAATAAGTCCTAACCCAGTACTGGCGACAGAGCTAGTGTCAAGGTGATTGCTTGGAAAGTAATTGACAGGGATTGGTAGGTAAGCAATAGATCGGTGTTAGCAGGGTCTAGTAGAGTAATGTAAGATATAATCAATGCAAGTAGTTTTGTCTGGTAGGGGTGCCAGTGAAAACTTGCTGCAATACATTATGCATACAGTATACTTACAGTATGCAGTATACTTACTTACTTGTAGTATATGTGCAAGTATGCTTGTGAATTATATACAAGTAATACTCAGGGACATACAAATGTACATACATGTCATATACTAGTTATACACAGAGACATACAAAAGCACATACATGTCATATACAAGTTATACACAGGGACATACAAATGTACATACATGTCATATACGAGTTATACACAGGTACATTAAGTAACAATATGTACACTTACTGCTGGTATCAGGGAGTGAAACTGTCTTTCTCTTGTTGGCACTCCACTTCTCCTTGTGATGGTACGCCATTGCGCTCTTAGTCAGCCTGCCGTCAACCATGAACAAGCCGCTGCTCACTGTTGATGATTGGGTAGTGGCTGTCAAATCTGATGATGACTCTATCAGTAATTTACAATTTAAGTGATGTTAGTATGATGTAACCTGAGTGATGTTAGTATGATGTAACTTGTGTGATGTTAGTATGATGTAACCTGAGTGATGTTAGTATGATGTAACCTGAGTAATGTTAGTATGATGTAACTTGTGTGATGTTAGTATGATGTAACTTGTGTGATGTTAGTACGATGTAACTTGTGTGATGTTAGTATGATGTAACTTGAGTGATGTTAGTATGATGTAACCTGAGTGATGTTAGTATGATGTAACTTGTGTGATGTTAGTATGATGTAACTTGTGTGATGTAATTATGATGTAACTTGTGTGATGTTAGTACGATGTAACTTGAGTTATGTTAGTATGATGTAACGAGTAACCCAATGTATGTATCACTACCCTTCCAAGTTTACAAACATGTACCAGTAGTCAGCAGTTAGCCCTACCTACCTTGCTCTTGAAATAGATTGCGGTAGGAAGAGTTTACTTCCTCAGGCCAAGAGAACTCACTTTCCCAATCTACAGAGCAAGAAGGAGAACAACATGTCTCTGTTAATGGCCAAAAGACGATCAGCAAAAAGAGAAGACTATACCTGCCTTTCTACTAATCTACAGTCAGACTCCCTGGTATTCTATAAGTTGAATCTGAAAGTACAGGTAGCTACATCATACACTATGTACTGATATGGCTACATCATACACCATGTACTGATATGGCTACATCATACACCATGTACTGATATGGCTACATCATACACCATGTACTGATATAGCTACATCATACACCGTGTACTGATATGGCTACATCATACACTATGTACTGATATGGCTACATCATACACCATGTACTGATATAGCTACATTATACACCGTGTACTGATATGGCTACATCATACACCCTGTACTGATATGGCTACATCATACACCATGTACTGATATGGCTACATCATACACCATGTACTGATATGGCTACATCATACACCGTGTACTGATATGGCTACATCATACACCGTGTACTGATATGGCTACATCATAGTGGCATAGACACACATAGTGGCATAGACACACGTAGTGGCATAGACATACGTAGTGGCATAGACACACGTAGTGGCATAGACATACGTAGTGGCATAGACATACGTAGAGGCATAGACACACGTAGTGGCATAGACATACGTAGTGGCATAGACACACGTAGTGGCATAGACACACGTAGTGGCATAGACATACGTAGTGGCATAGACATACGTAGTGGCATAGACACACGTAGTGGCATAGACATACGTAGTGGCATAGACATACGTAGTGGCGTAGACACACGTAGTGGCATAGACATACGTAGTGGCGTAGACACACGTAGTGGCATAGACATACGTAGTGGCATAGACATACGTAGTGGCATAGACATACGTAGTGGCATAGACATACATAATGGCATAGACACACGTAGTGGCATAGACACACGTAGTGGCATAGACATACGTGAGCGTGGAAAAACACACGGACACACAAACAAACAGGCAGACACATGATTTTTACTTTATGTATTTAGGTATAGCATATATTTTGATTGATACCCACCTATTTCTGCAGTAAAGGTTGTTTCTGATTGATGATCACTCGTTGTCAGCATACTTTGCTCTGAAGAGACATCAAGCTGCAGACGAAAAGTTAAAATCAACAGTTGCTACCTTTTTATCAGCTGGTGTTACTTCTCAATGGACTCTTAACAGAAAGCACACCTGATAAAGGTGAGATGGAGCTCGACACTTACATTACTGAATGTAGATGGCTGAGCAGATACTGGAAAATAGACTGAAGAGTCTGATGGAATGGAGTTAGGTGAAACTGGTGACTGGTGACTGACTGATGGGTTGTTGTGTGCATTTCTACTGTAACAGTCCAAATATACAAGTGCATTTACAATATATACATAAATCTCTGTTCTTGTGCATATTGTGGTAGATTTCAGTGCACTCTAGTAGTAAACGGGTAGTTTACACTAGAAACCTTGCGAAGCAATGCGCTAGACTTCTGCCCACAGCATTTGGTTAATAGCTGTTGGGTAGGAAGTCATACTGTGCCGGTAGCATAGTAAGCAGGGCCGGTATTGACCCCTGCAGGGTCGGTAGTGACCTCTACCGACCCGGTACAGCTGTACTGGGCCGGTACAAGATGGCCGCCTTAGACGAGGATCTGTAAAGATGTCCAGGAACTTAGTCAAGGTCGTAAACAGGAAGTGCCTGCCCCTAAAGTACCAACTTAGTGGACCTAATTCTATATACAGCCTGGGGACCCTGTAGGAGCCGTCATTGGACAGTTAGGAGAAAAGACTCCGCCCTTAGCCACTTGGCACCTCCTTGTATTATCTTGCATTGCATTGTGATTGGTTAAGTATTTATATAATTGATGTCATTGGTTGCATTACTTCCTGTGCATTGTCTCTTATATGTTTTGTGTTCCTTAGCTCTCCTATAAAAGGAGAGCTCCTACTGATAATCAGTGCATTCATTACAATGAGCCATAGCATGTATTCTTATATTGCTAACCACCTAGAGGAATAATTACCCTCAGGACTGCTTTGTAATAAAGCCACTATAGCAAACACTACTCGGTACTGTTTGTCTGAGCCATGGGCTCTTGCCTTACCGGGTAATTCGGTTGCCCTATACAGTTGTCACTGTCGGTCAGTACAGTGTCCCCTCTGGAGAGAGGTAGAATACTCGAGACTAGTGGATGTCCGTGGTAACAGACCGGAATCCATTACATTGGTGGCAGCGGTGGGATAAACGGTACCTTCCCACGCTGTGCTCTTTCACGCTACCCTCTGGCCCTGCGAATGCACTGCAGGCCAGCTACCACTGAGGAAGGAGAAGTGATCTACCGGGTGTAGATCTGGAGAGAGGAGGAGAAATCGATCTACCGAAGTAGTAGATCGGAAGAGCAATTGACGCAAGATACTACCGGATTTCTCTGCAGGTTCGTTTGAGTGCGCTCCGAACTGCAGCAGCTATACCGGCACAGTATCCACTACTAAAGGCTGTCTGCATCAACCGTAGAGCTCGCTCCATTTGCAGCAGTCCAGTACAGACGCTACCGTATCTCCTACAGGCTCGTAGAGTTCGCTCCGACCTGGACATAGAGATACCGGCACTGTGCGAAAAGAAGAGAGAGTCGTGTATCAGCTATAAAGACTCAGCTACCAGAGGTTACTCAGCTTGGAGTGTTACTCAGCTGGTAACAGTGACCCCGGCACTGTATCCATTTACAGTGTCACTACACTACTGCCTGTAGGCCCGTAGAGCTTCGCTCCGCCCTGCAGCAGTACAAGAAGTTTCGTAACGGTTGTTACAAGCGACGGAGTGCCAGATACTGCCACAGTATCCATTGGACCAACCCCTAGATCTGCTAGAGCCACTGGAAACACAGCTACCGACCCGGATCTAACCTATACCGGCCCGGGATCCAGTTGTACTGACCATTTCTTAGATTTGAGTTGAGATCACTCCTCTATCTGCAAAGAATGGCCAACCAGAGAGCACGCAGCGCTGGTCGAGCACCCGCTGGCAACCCAGAAGCTACAGCCATCGATAGATTGACCGAAGCATTGACGGCTATGATGAGGCCCAACCCAGACAATGCACCAGCAAGGCTAAAGGCTCCGAGGTTTGACGGCGAAGGAGACGTCGAGTACTTCATCAGCCGATTCATTGAGGTAGCCGAAATGAATGAGTGGCCAGAGAACACGGCCATGTTATACCTAAGGGATGCATTACGAGGTAAAGCATTGGACTGTGGAAAGCCTCCACAACTGCAGGGTATCTTTGCTGCACTACGAGCACGTTTTGGGCTAACACCCAGGGAAGCTATGTCCCGGCTGACCAGCCTACGCCGCCAACACAAGACGTTGCTCCAAGAGCATGCAAGTGAAGTAGAGCGCCTAGTGCGCGTTGCTTATGCAGATCTACCTCACCGACCCATGCAGAGGATGATGCTGGATATCTTCAGCACCACGGTTGGAAATGCTTACCTGCAAAGGCACTTGTTGGCCATGCAGCCCATTGACATTGCTGAAGCAGTCCGGGCCGGCAACGAGTATATGCAGATAAAAACACCGTTTGAGGAGCGCCAGGCTCATGTACGGATGTTGGAAGAGGATGCCGACGAGGAGGAAGAGGAATGGATGAGGACGGTTGCCAAGGGCCCGTCTCAACGTGTCTCCACCACTACTGCCGTACAGCAGACACACCACACCCCTACACCTGCCATACCGGATCCTATGACAACAGTCATGGACAGCCTAAAGCTACTAACAGAAGAACTACGGTCGCTGAGAGCAGCAAGACAGGCGGCTCCCGCTCCACAGTTGGAGGCAGAGCCTGCAACACGCTGCTGGGGCTGCGGACAACCAGGTCACATGATGAGTACCTGCCCCCGAACTCAGCTTGCAGCTCACTTCGCAAACAACCCCAGACAGACGGGAAACGGCCGGCGCCCGCAGTAGCGCCACCGGCAGCTGACTGCAGCTGGGCAAGCCGGACCACACCCACAACCCCTTATAGTCCTGGAACTCTGAAGAAGGGTGGACAACCTCCCAAGATACAACCGACAGCAACCAACCACAGCTGGACAAGCCAAACAACTCCTGATGCCCCGTACAGTCCTGGAACTCTGAAGAAGAGTGGACAACCCCCCAAGAGAGCATCAACACCCGCTGACTGCAGCTGGACAACTCCTGACACCCCGTACAGTCCTGGAACTCTGAAGAAGAGTGGACAACCCCCCAAGAGAGCACAGACGCCCGCTGAGGACAGCCGGACAGCTCGACAAGCCCCCATTAGTCCTGTAACTCTGAAGAAGAGTGGACAACCCCCCAGGAGAACACAGACTGACAGTAGCCGGATTGCTCATCAACCCCCTTACAGTCCTGTAACTCTGAAGAAGAGTGGACAACCCCCCAGGAGCACACAAATGGCAGCGCCACCGCTGGAGCGACCTTACCAGGCCAGCTACTTCCTGGCTGGAAGGTTAGCCGGTAGACCAGCCTCCCTGTTGATTGACACAGGCTGCACCACCAACTTGCTGTCGAAGCATCTGTACCAGCAATTGCCACAGTCAGTGAAAGACACGCTGCAACGCAGCAAGGCACATGGACTCACGGCTGACGGGTCTAGGATTCCCTGTTACGGTACCCTGCAAGTAAACTTGCAGCTTCGTAAACTGAGAACGAGCGTTAACTTCGTCATTAGTGACATCAATGAAGATGCCATAATCGGCATGCCGTTTCTCACCTTACACGAGTGTGCCCTAAGGTTTTCAGACTCCCATGTCATCATTGACGGACATGTGTTACCTTGCACAGACAAGCACGGGCGGCCACTTAGTGATAGTGTCCATCTAGCGCAAGCAGAGCTGACGGAGAAACCCCCTTACACCCCTGAAGAAGAGGATGTCCCCACACAACCACCCGCTGTAGAGAGAACTACAGGTGGAATGTACCAGGCTGAGAAGAGCCCCCCGCCACAGGTAGATGGCAGAAGATTTGAGCCGGATCGGACAACAGCTGTAGGAGCTATAGGCAAAACAGTGTTTTCCCCCCCAATGGCTACACCCATGCGATGGAGAGAGGAGACCCCCACGGCTGGAAAGAGGCAGCCACCCTTCAGCCAACCAACCCCTACAAAGAAAAGTAGACTACCCCGAGGAGCTCCCCGACAACCTCCAGTGAACAGAATCACTGTAGCTGACCGTCTAAAGATGTTGGAGAAGTGGCCAAAACCTCCCAGTACTCGAACCCTTCCTGTTAAGCCGGGCAGAGTGAGACAAAGTTGTAAGCAACTCTGCAGCACAGACCAGCCACTCGTACCTAGCAGTGACAGTGACAGGACCATCCCCCAACTAGCCATGGCGGCTGATCAATGCATAGAGCTTGAGGACCAAAAGGCAGATTTGCTGCAGGATGCAGGCCTTGATAATTGTCCGTCAACCAACTGTGCAGACACAGAAGTACTGGAAGCGATGCCAACGGCAGAGCTGTATACCAAGGTAGAGAAGGTCAAGCTAGCAGAGAAAGAGAAAGAGGGTGAGCAATTAAATGCAGCATTTTCAAAATGGTTATTTGAGAACTGCACACCACGAGATCCGTTAGCACTACGGAGTGGCAGCCCACCTGGCTATGCTAAACCTGTACCTCTAGACTCACCATGCGCTGGTGACAGTAGAGTATGCGCTCTCCCACAAGTTGGGACTGTTGACACCCTCATAAGGGCCGTAGATAAGAAAGAGCGGGAGATCAAGTGCTCACCACTTGATGCTGCCTGCCTGCCGGCCCGGGATGACTCCCTATCGGCCCGGGGTCCTCCAGAGATTCAGTCAGGGAAGACTGAGAAGCTACAAGGCAGTAGTTACCCTTGTAGAGCTTACCGAAAGAGAAAGCCTGTGGTGGCAGCTAAGGGTGAACGTCCCACGACGTCTTCACCACCAACCTTAGTGCCACACAGCACAGTGCACCACACCCCGGCACGGGATGTTGCTTGCACCCCCACGGTACAGTGGGAAGAGGAGAGAAGGCGCTGGCTTTCCTTAGAAAAGGAACGGCGGTCTCCTAAAGTTGAGATAAGGAAGGTTCTGCCAGCACTAGAACTTCCAGGGCCACTGCTCGCACCCATACATGACGCTATGGTACAGCAAGCCCCGCTGCACTATAGGCAGCCCATTGACATGTTGCATAAAACTGGTAATGCACATGTTGCTGTAGACGCGCGCTCACAAATGAACGTGACGCCCATGCTTACCATACGATTGGTACAAGCATCAAGCCCTCCCGTGGAGGAGGAAAAGGAGCTGATTACTAGCTTCCCCTATGATCCAGGAGGAGTTGAGTTATGGGAGGTCACCTGCAAGGGCGACCTTCTCTGGAGAGAGGTGCTATGTCATCCCATGGCATAGTACCTGACTTTATATATAATCAAATATATAATCTGGGTACGGGTGTTACCCCCACACATATCTGCTCTTGATATTTTGTTATTAAAGCCAGGCTATGACTTTAATGGAGAGAGGTATGTGGTAGATTTCAGTGCACTCTAGTAGTAAACGGGTAGTTTACACTAGAAACCTTGCGAAGCAATGCGCTAGACTTCTGCCCACAGCATTTGGTTAATAGCTGTTGGGTAGGAAGTCATACTGTGCCGGTAGCATAGTAAGCAGGACCGGTATTGACCCCTGCAGGGTCGGTAGTGACCTCTACCGACCCGGTACAGCTGTACTGGGCCGGTACAAGATGGCCGCCTTAGACGAGGATCTGCAAAGATGTCAGAGAACTTAGTCAAGGTCGTAAACAGGAAGTGTCTACCCCTAAAGTACCAACTTAGTGGACCTAATTCTATATACAGCCTGGGGACCCTGTAGGAGCCGTCATTGGACAGTTAGGAGAAAAGACTCCGCCCTTAGCCACTTGGCACCTCCTTGTATTATCTTGCATTGCATTGTGATTGGTTAAGTATTTATATAATTGATGTCATTGGTTGCATTACTTCCTGTGCATTGTCTCTTATATGTTTTGTGTTCCTTAGCTCTCCTATAAAAGGAGAGCTCCTACTGATAATCAGTGCATTCATTACAATGAGCCATAGCATGTATTCTTATATTGCTAACCACCTAGAGGAATAATTACCCTCAGGACTGCTTTGTAATAAAGCCACTATAGCAAACACTACTCGGTACTGTTTGTCTGAGCCATGGGCTCTTGCCTTACCGGGTAATTCGGTTGCCCTATACAGTTGTCACTGTCGGTCAGTACAGTGTCCCCTCTGGAGAGAGGTAGAATACTCGAGACTAGTGGATGTCCGTGGTAACAGACCGGAATCCATTACAATATATATATATACATCTCTGTTCTTGTGCATATATATATACATCTCTGTTCTTGTGCATATATATATACATCTCTGTTCTTGTGCATATATATATACATCTCTGTTCTTGTGCATATATATATACATCTCTGTTCTTGTGCATATATATACACATCTCTGTTCTTGTGCATATATATATACATCTCTGTGCTTGTGCATATATATATACATCTCTGTTCTTGTGCATATATTGTGGTAGATTTCAGTGCACTCTAGTGGTAAACGGGTAGTTTACACTAGGAACCTTGTGAAGCAATGCGCGAGGCTTCTGCCCACAGCATTTGGTTAATAGCTGTTGGGTAGGAAGTCATACTGTGCCGGTAGCATGGTAAGCAGGGCCGGTATTGACCCCTGCAGGGTCGGTAGTGACCTCTACCGACCCGGTACAGCTGTACTGGGCCGGCACAAGATGGCCGCCTTCGACGAGGATCTGTAAAGATGTCTAGGAACTGAGTCAAGGTCGTAAACAGGAAGTGTCTACCCCTAAAGTACCAACTTAGTGGACCTGATTCTATATACAGCCTGTGGACCCTGTAGGAGATGTCATTGGACAGTTGGGAGAAAAGACTCCGCCTTTAGCCACTTGGCACCTCCTTGTATTATCTTGCATTGCATTGTGATTGGTTAAGTATTTATATAATTGATGTCATTGGTTGCATTACTTCCTGTGCATTGTATCTTATATGTTTTGTGTTCCTTAGCTCTCCTATAAAAGGAGAGCTCCTACTGATAATCAGTGCATTCATTACAATGAGCCATAGCATGTATTCTTATATTGCTAACCACCTAGAGGAATAATTACCCTCAGGACTGCTTTGTAATAAAGCCACTATAGCAAACACTACTCGGTACTGTTTGTCTGAGCCATGGGCTCTTGCCTTACCGGGTAATTCGGTTGCCCTATACAGTTGGCACTGTCGGTCAGTACAGTGTCCCCTCTGGAGAGAGGTAGAATACTCGAGACTAGTGGATGTCCGTGGTAACAGACCGGAATCCATTACATTGGTGGCAGCAGTGGGATGAACGGTACCTTCCCACGCTGTGCTCTTTCACGCTACCCTCTGGCCCTGCGAATGCACTGCAGGCCAGCTACCACTGAGGAAGGAGAAGTGATCTACCGGGTGTAGATCTGGAGAGAGGAGGAGAAATTGATCTACCGAAGTAGTAGATCGGAAGAGCAATTGACGCAAGATACTACCGGATTTCTCTGCAGGTTCGTTTGAGTGCGCTCCGAACTGCAGCAGCTATCCCGGCACAGTATCCACTACTAAAGGCTGTCTGCATCAACCGTAGAGCTTGCTCCGTTTGCAGCAGTCCAGTACAGACGCTACCGTATCTTCTACAGGCTCGTAGAGTTCGCTCCGACCTGGACATAGAGATACCGGCACTGTGCGAAAAGAAGAAAGAGTCGTGTATCAGCTATACAGACTCAGCTACCAGAGGTTATTCAGCTTGGAGAGTTACTCAGCTGGTAACAGTGACCCCGGCACTGTATCCATTTACAGTGTCACTACACTACTGCCTGTAGGCCCGTAGAGCTTCGCTCCGCCCTGCAGCAGTACAAGAAGTTTCGTAACGGCTGTTACAAGCGACGGAGTGCCAGATACTGCCACAGTATCCATTGGACCAACCCCTAGATCTGCTAGAGCCACTGGAAACACAGCTACCGACCCGGATCTAACCTATACCGGCCCGGGATCCAGTTGTACTGACCATTTCTTAGATTTGAGTTGAGTTCACTCCTCTATCTGCAAAGAATGGCCACCCAGAGAGCACGCAGCGCTGGTCGAGCACCCGCTGGCAACCCAGAAGCTACAGCCATTGATAGATTGACCGAAGCATTGACGGCTATGATGAGGCCCAACCAAGACAATGCACCAGCTAGGCTAAAGGCTCCGAAGTTCGACGGCGAAGGAGACGTCGAGTACTTCATCAGCCGATTCATTGAGGTAGCCGAAATGAATGAGTGGCCAGAGAACACGGCCATGTTATACCTAAGGGATGCATTACGAGGTAAAGCATTGGACTGTGGAAAGTCTCCACAACTGCAGGGTATCTTTGCTGCACTACGAGCACGTTTTGGGCTAACACCCAGGGAAGCTATGTCCCGGCTGACCAGCCTACGCCGCCAACACAAGACGTCGCTCCAAGAGCATGCAAGTGAAGTAGAGCGCCTAGTGCGCGTTGCGTATGCAGATCTACCTCACCGACCCATGCAGAGGATGATGCTGGATATCTTCAGCACCACGGTTGGAAATGCTTACCTGCAAAGGCACTTGTTGGCCATGCAGCCCATTGACATTACTGAAGCAGTCAGGGCCGGCAACGAGTATATGCAGATAAAAACACCGTTTGAGGAGCGCCAGGCTCATGTACGGATGTTGGAAGAGGATGCCGACGAGGAGGAAGAGGAATGGATGAGGACGGTTGCCAAGGGCCCGTCTCAACGTGTCTCCACCACTACTGCCGTACAGCAGACACACCACACCCCTACACCTGCCATACCGGATCCTATGACAACAGTCATGGACAGCCTAAAGCTACTAACAGAAGAACTACGGTCGCTGAGAGCAGCAAGACAGGCGGCTCCCGCTCCACAGTTGGAGGCAGAGCCTGCAACACGCTGCTGGGGCTGCGGACAACCAGGTCACATGATGAGTACCTGCCCCCGAACTCAGCTTGCAGCTCACTTCGCAAACAACCCCAGACAGACGGGAAACGGCCGGCGCCCGCAGTAGCGCCACCGGCAGCTGACTGCAGCTGGGCAAGCCGGACCACACCCACAACCCCTTATAGTCCTGGAACTCTGAAGAAGGGTGGACAACCTCCCAAGATACAACCGACAGCAACCAACCACAGCTGGACAAGCCAAACAACTCCTGATGCCCCGTACAGTCCTGGAACTCTGAAGAAGAGTGGACAACCCCCCAAGAGAGCGTCAATACCCGCTGACTGCAGCTGGACAACTCCTGACACCCCGTACAGTCCTGGAACTCTGAAGAAGAGTGGACAACCCCCCAAGAGAGCACAGACGCCCGCTGAGGACAGCCGGACAGCTCGACAAGCCCCCATTAGTCCTGTAACTCTGAAGAAGAGTGGACAACCCCCCAGGAGAACACAAATGGCAGCGCCACCGCTGGAGCGACCTTACCAGGCCAGCTACTTCCTGGCTGGAAGGTTAGCCGGTAGACCAGCCTCCCTGTTGATTGACACAGGCTGCACAACCAACTTGCTGTCGAGGCATCTGTACCAGCAATTGCCACAGTCAGTGAAAGACACGCTGCAACGCAGCGAGGCACATGGACTCATGGCTGACGGGTCGAGGATTCCCTTTTACGGTACCCTGCAAGTAAGCTTGCAGCTTCGTAAACTGAGAACGAGCGTAAACTTCGTCATTAGTGACATCAATGAAGATGCCATAATTGGCATGCCGTTTCTCACCTTACACGAGTGTGCCCTACGGTTTCCAGACTCCCATGTCATCATTGACGGACATGTGTTACCTTGCACAGACAAGCACGGGCGGCCACTTGATGATAGTGTCCGTCTAACACAGGCAGAGCTGACGGAGAACACCCCTTACACCCCTGAAGAAGAGGACGTCCCCACACAACCAACCACTGTAGAGAAAACTACAGGTGGAATGTATCAGGCTGTGAAGAGCCCCCCGCCACAGGTAGATGGCAGAAGATTTGAGCCGGATCGGACAACAACTGTAGAAGCTATAGGCCAAACAGTGTTTTCCCCCCCGTTGGCTACGCCCCTGCGCTGGGGAGAAGGGAGCCCTGCTGCTGGAGAGAGGCAGCTGCCCTTTGACTATCAACCCTCTGTTAAAAGATGCAGAGATGAAGCAAACCAGCACCACACAGAAGCAGGCTATGAGAGCGCTCAACTGTGCATAGATGGGAATTCCCACCACCCGCCTAGAGGAAAGGCAAGGAAAGCAGTAAATAGACCCAAAAAGGCTGCAAGGAAGGTGCGGACCACATCACGCTTGGTTTCAAAAGAATCCCCAGGAGCTCCCCGACAACCTCCAGTGAACAGGATCACTGTAGCAGACCGTCGGAAGAAGTTGGAGAAGCGGCCAAAAACCCCCAGTACCCAAACACTTCCTGTGGAGCCAGACAGAGTGAGTCAGAGTTGTGAACAACACTGCAGCTCCAAGAAGCCACTCATACCCGCGAAAGTCGTCGACAGAGTAACACTTGCTCACAAGATGTCCAACCACTGTCTAGAACTAAGTGACGCAGAGGATCTGCTACTGGACTTAGACGACTACCCACCTACCCAGAAAGAGCTGGAGACCATGCCCACGGCAGAGCTGTTCACCAAGCCTGACCAAGGAAAAGCTGAGGAGAAGGAGATCCAGCTGGCCAAGAAAGAAACAGAAGGTGAGCAATTAAACGCAGCGTTTTCGAAATGGTTGTTTGAAAACTGCACGCCACGAGATCCGTTAGCACTACGGAGTGGCAGCCCACCTGGCTATGCTAAACCTGTACCTCTAGACTTACCATGCGCTGGTGACAGTAGAGAATGCGCTCTCCCACGAGTTGGGACTGCTGACACCCTCAGAAGGGCAGTAGATAAAAAAGAGCGGGAGATCAAGTGCCCACCACTTGATGCTGCCTGCCTGCCGGCCCGGGATGACTCCCTACCGGCCCGGAGCACCTCTATGCCGGCCCGGGGCAACCCTGTACCGGCCCGGGGTCCTCCAGAGATTCAGTCAGGAGGGACTGAGAGGTTACAAGGCAGTAATTACCCTTGGAGAGCCTACCGAAGGAAGAAGCCTGTGGTGGCAGCTAAGGGTGAGCGTCCCACGACGTCTTCACCACCAACCTTAGTGCCACACAGCACAGTGCACCACACCCCGGCACGGGATGTTGCTTGCACCCCCACGGTACAGTGGGAAGAGGAGAAACGGCGCTGGCTTTCCTTAAATAAGGAACGGCGTTCTCCTAGGAGCAAGATACGGAAGGTTCTGTCGGCGCTAGAACTTCCAGGGCCACTGCTCTCGCCCATACATGACACTATGGTAGAGCAAGCTCCGCTGCAATATAGGCAGCCCATTAACACATTGCATAAAATCTATCATGCACCTTGTGTTGTAGATTCACGCTCCCAAGTGGACGTGACACCGAGGCTCACCATCCGGTTGGTGCAAGCGCCTAGCCCTACTGCAGAGGCGAAGGCAGAGGAGACCGAGGAGAAGGTGCCGGCCCCAGTCACCCCTACGTTGGACGATGAGCCAACCACCTCATGGAAGGAGGATGGGAGACGAAACCCTACAAGATGGCGCATGCTGCGCTGGGTCACCTCGGAGACGGAGGAACGGGTGGAACACCTGTTACAGGAGGCCGTGGACTACACTTGTATTCAGTGTACCTACCGAGGCCGAAACACTCGGCAGCTGAGAACGCACCTTCTGCAGCATTATGAGAGGCACTCCTGCCGAGTACACAGCGCTCTCTATTGAATGAGACGCCCGACATTGTATATATGCTACTAAATATATACTCTTGTTCTGTTATATATATATCTGTTACATAATCAAATATATAACCTGGGTACAAGTGTTACCCCCCACACATATCTACTCTTAATATTTTATTATTAAAGCCAGGCTATGACTTTAATGGAGAGAGGTATGTGGTAGATTTCAGTGCACTCTAGTGGTAAACGGGTAGTTTACACTAGGAACCTTGTGAAGCAATGCGCGAGGCTTCTGCCCACAGCATTTGGTTAGTAGCTGTTGGGTAGGAAGTCATACTGTGCCGGTAGCATGGTAAGCAGGGCCGGTATTGACCCCTGCAGGGTCGGTAGTGACCTCTACCGACCCGGTACAGCTGTACTGGGCCGGCACAAGATGGCCGCCTTAGACGAGGATCTGTAAAGATGTCTAGGAACTGAGTCAAGGTCGTAAACAGGAAGTGTCTACCCCTAAAGTACCAACTTAGTGGACCTGATTCTATATACAGCCTGTGGACCCTGTAGGAGATGTCATTGGACAGTTGGGAGAAAAGACTCCGCCTTTAGCCACTTGGCACCTCCTTGTATTATCTTGCATTGCATTGTGATTGGTTAAGTATTTATATAATTGATGTCATTGGTTGCATTACTTCCTGTGCATTGTATCTTATATGTTTTGTGTTCCTTAGCTCTCCTATAAAAGGAGAGCTCCTACTGATAATCAGTGCATTCATTACAATGAGCCATAGCATGTATTCTTATATTGCTAACCACCTAGAGGAATAATTACCCTCAGGACTGCTTTGTAATAAAGCCACTATAGCAAACACTACTCGGTACTGTTTGTCTGAGCCATGGGCTCTTGCCTTACCGGGTAATTCGGTTGCCCTATACAGTTGGCACTGTCGGTCAGTACAGTGTCCCCTCTGGAGAGAGGTAGAATACTCGAGACTAGTGGATGTCCGTGGTAACAGACCGGAATCCATTACAATATATATACATCTCTGTTCTTGTGCATATATATATACATCTCTGTTCTTGTGCATATATATATACATCTCTGTTCTTGTGCATATATATATATACATCTCTGTTCTTGTGCATATATATATATTCATACAAGTTCTTGGTTTTGAATGTTGAGGTCATTTGGCTCCATGCCAATAGCCAAGTGAGCTGTCTTGTTGCACGGACTGACCATCGGTGGTAGATCGTCAATGTATCTATCGTCATCTTTGTAAATCAAATATCGGTAAATCTTTTTCTGAGCCAGTAAGCTTTTGATACACTGATTATCAAACGCTTTACCTTTATCTGATTGTCAACCCCCGTAGCTTTCCCCTTCCAGTATCGTTTTTCAAATTTCTAGCTATGATTTGTCCTGCATGGGAAAATACAGGCACAGCCAAGCTTTTCCTAGATAATAGATTGACAGCCATTAGGAAAAAAGTAGTTTGATGATTTTCATCTTTTTGAGAAAGAACATCCATCAAATCAACTTGAAACTTGAAACTGCTCTTGTATTCCTGCAGCAATAGTTGAATATCAACATTTTGCACAGCAAATAAACATTCCCCTGCTCAAAGTTCGCAAAATCTTCTTTTTAATTTCTTTTGTTCTGTGAACTTGCAGCAAAGCTCAAGCTCTTTGTAAAACCTATGTAATACCAGAATGTGATAAAAATTTTCAATTTCTTTGTTGACCAATGCTGAGTACTTGCAACTCTCAAGGTTTTCGAAGGTGTTTGCCCCAGAGTCTTCCAATGCTTATGATTCCTTGACTTGCTGTAGTTGAAGTTCCTTGACGTTATTAGGCCTATATTGGCTAATACACCTGACAACTAACTTTTGGAAAACCGGAGTTTCGACTAACTCCATACAATTTTAATTTTGTCGTCTTTTTGGGTGGTATTTTCTAAAATTTGTCGACTGATGCAGAACTTTGACACTAATTGATAAAAAACCTTTATTCAATGTCATACCAGACATTTTTTTCCAAAATCAACCAATCATCCTACCATCTTCGTTATTTAGTCATCATCAGCATCATGTGACATAGTCAGCGCAATCACAGACACCACTACAGGAGTGATAAAAGTTGGTGTGAAGAGTGAAATATTGCCGGCAGTAATGGCACTATTAGCAAATGGCAATGCTGCGGGTAACTTGAGGTTTTTAACAGAGTTCTATGTTTACATTTGCTGTATTTTATAATCTTTCGTACATGATTTGAATACCTTTGCATGTTTGGAGCTTTGTCGTACTTGGAAAAGTCGGGATCATCTGCTGTTTTTATCAACGCGAATCTTTTTTGCATGTTATCTCTAATCACAATAACCTTCGTCTGGTTGTAATGCCATATGCCACTTTTACTTTCCTCTGTAAGCGCATTTTTTCTGAACTTTCTCTTTATTTTGCCATATTTTTTTTCTGGCACAAAAAGAAAACTTCTAAAAAATGTTAGAGTTGAAGAGTCATGGCTCTATCGATGATGAACCTCGGACAATGGGAGTGATTGAAGCATCTAAAAGAGTTCCTCTACAGGTTTGCGTTAGTATTTATTGTTTGTCATTATTATTTCGATTACGGATTAGTTCATGACTTCCTCTTGAACCCGCAACTCAATAAACTGTTCTGAAGCTAAAGGAACATTTCCTTATATGATATTTTTGACAATATCTATTAATAAATGGAGCAAATCCAAGTTGGCTTTCTCAGTTATAGTGATTTTTCCTCTTTTACTCAAAATGAGTGAACAAAAATAGCCGTTTTATTACTCATCCTTTATCTGGAATAGTTTGTTACATGTTTGTTATATTTCAGTATACCAGGAACTACTGTGCTCATCATAGGTCCTAGCAAGAAAGTTAAAAATCCATTTTTTTGGAGTAGAATTTGTTTATATTCTATGGGCGGTTTTCTCACTAGGTCAGCGCTGACCTTTGCACTTCAGTGTAGTTGATCATACTGAGATTAGAAAATGGTAGAGATCCATTTATAATGCCGTTTGCGCACTCTATTAAAGTCACAATTAGATCTTTTATTGCAGCTATGACAACCTTTTGAGTGGCAATAGCCATGATAACGAGTGACAACAACAGAAGCGCAGTTTTTCTCAACTTTTGTTGCAAAGCTCAAGTCACTGTATTGACATGTTAATTACTTGATTAACAAAAGAGATCTGCAATGTCTCAAATGGTAATCTTATTCGTATGTTTTTATTTGGTTACCTATAACGTAGGTATATAACACCATAAGATTGTTCGAGACAGATTTTCTTAATACCCTGTATGTATCGATCATGCGTATGGTGAGTGTCATCTATACGGAGAAAAGAAAAAGGGTTCCCAGCCGCTTGTTCAAATGCTTATTGCAGTTATTGCACGCATAAAGACCTTTTGGGAAAGCATTGTGAAGCGAGATACATGATGAGAAGAGAATCGCGAGAGCTTTTAAAAAATCAAAAAATAGTGACTATGATATGTCCGGTTTTGATGCTTTTTAATTACTCATAGCAATTTCATTGGAGTTGTCCTCCCGATAATGCTAAAATCTTGAGTGTTTCCATGCGTAGGCTATTTTATAGTTAACTCTATTCTTCTACAGTTGTGATGGTTAAAAGCACGCACCAAGTTGTCCTTGCTATGGCATGAGATTGATAGCCAATATAATTCTAGTCTTGCTGGATTTCAAGCTGTTGTCCAATGAAAGTTATGTTGCTCTGGCAAGTTGTACATTAATATACAACACATGTAGTAAGATCTGACCCTTTTATGTTACAGACGCTGATGAGTCAAGATCTACACCTATTGCCCGCATCACAGAAGTAAGTGCTCCACGTAGGTCGTGGCCTGCCAGAGACGTCCAGAATCACTTTTCTATCCATCTATCTGAGGAGCGACGTATCGACGTATATCACTCCTACATCGGAGAAAGAGAGAGCACTGGAGCTTTTCTTTTCTAATAAAAAAGTGCTTAGGGTTCATTATTAATTGTCTTTCCCTTCTCGTTATGTAATTACTAGTAACTAATTAATCACGTAGATAATTATGTAATTATATGTAGTCTAATGTTATTAGTAGTAATGTAAGAGTAGCTCGATTATTAACTACTACTTAATAATAATAACAATAATATTATATAATAATAATAATACACCTAATTAATACCCTGACAGCGTAGGAATTATTTAGGTAGACTGATATACTTTGTTAATGTACAGTGTACAATTATTCTAGCAGCAGTGTAACTACTACAACTAACTTGTTCTCTTGCATGCTAAGCGATCCATTTAACGAATGATATGGTGAGACATGTTTGTTGTTAATTACAATAATAATTATTATTCTTTTATAGTTGTATAATTATTGTTGTAGATATATTCTCCGTTGGTCATCGGCTTTCCTCCTGCCACGTGGTTGCTGTCTGGCCTTTGTCTGAGTTGACTGATTGTTGCATTTGCTATCTAATCTGTTCTATCGGTGAAATACAAATAACATCTAGAAATCCCACTTTCACCTGGATTTGCATTACACAATCAATCACATACACACTCACACACAATCCATATATCATTCTTGGATCACTAACTGCAAAACAGCTATTTCAGTAGAATCAACTATCCAAAGAAATAGTACAATTTCCCTGCAACAACAGATTTTAAACAACAAAAAAGACACGTATGTTCAAATGCTGGCCACTCTTCATATACTAAGCATTGGCATTGGCTTTGCCAAAAACTTCATCAATAAGATCATCAACTATTAACCCTCTGCTTTGTCCATCTTTTGGAAAATTCATTACGTCTATCCCAACTTCATGAAAGATCACTGCGAACACATTATCGGAAGCTTCTTGACAAACATCATAACAGTAACGGATAAGTAACAGTAACGAATAAGTAACAGTAACGGATAAGCTATAATCTGACTAGCGCCAATCTTTCGTAGAATCGCACTGTCTTTCCAAATCATGATCCTACTATCATTATAAAATGTTCTCGAAAGTTTGCTCCAAAATCTTTTGTAGTCCATAATGAATTGAATGTTTTGACATTGAAGAATTATTGCCTTATATAGTTCCTCAATAGCACTGGCACATACAAGTACTATCATAACTGTTATTGCTCTTCATTTCAAAGTGGACGTACCACTGCCTACTACTTAGCTATCCATACAAGCAACTGTATTTTTTGCACTCATCATTCTCATCTTCAAACTTTCTTCTCCTGACATCTTAGCTATCAATATTTTTAAACACAATGACCCTTTTTTATATGAAATATCAAATTTAAAACAGAGGAAAAAAATTTACAAATTGATAACACTCATATCCCCCTATTGACACTCAATGTTAACAACTATACAATCTGAAGTATCAGACCAGTTTGTAGCAACATCTGTTTGTGGTCAGCCAATCATCGATACCATGTTACAAATCCCGTATATAAACCAAGCAAGTAACCCGGTGCACATAAGGTACCTAGGGCTCTCCAGGTCTCTAATCAGTGCACAAAAAACGCTCACATGAGAATTAAATTGTCAGAAGCTCCAATTCTTTCAATTCAACTCTCAAAATCAACTGTGAATTGTTCAGTGACATACACTATCAACACTATAAGTTATACCAACTAACAAACAAGAGATGTAAACAAGAGATGCATAAAAAGTGCACCTCCAATGGGTGCTCATGTATCAACTGGTGCTCAAAAAAGCTCAGGGATCCATGAATACGGGAGTCTCCTTAAGGCACTCTGTGGAGATATGCTTCTAATGTACTACTGATATGTATAACAGAACGGGTGTATATACACAAAACATGTACATGTATCAATGCTAGTTTATGCAAACTGATACATACTCTGGACAATTCAGATCAACATCAGAAATGGTTTCTTGAGAAAGTAGGTGTCGTGTAGTAACCAAATCTGTACTTGTCTCACCTGTTGTACACATCATGAATAAATATGTTATATCTATATGTATAACATGTTTAGAAATTAGCAATGATCAAATACGTTACACATTACAAATGTTACATGTTAAAGATGTGTATCGACTTCGAATGAATACAAAATATAATTGCGTAAATCATAAATATGCGAATAAAACATAAATTAATCTGTACGTTGTACTCTGGTAAGTTTTGTAATCATGCAACACAAGTGGTGAAGTTTATGGACTTACTAGAAGAGAACGAACAGTCCACTGTAGAGTCTTTACCTCCACCATCCATATTAATCGAAACAGCTGCTGCAAGAACTGACAAACTGGACACAGTAATTCAAAAAATTCAATTGTTAATGACATTGTTAGAAGTCATGGTGAAGCATTAGCAATGTTGCAACCCAACTACACAATTCTCCAAAGAAGAACTTTTTGTTACACTACGACTAGTAGAAGTTTAGCTATTAGGTGCAATCACTAACCCCTACAACTCGAACGTTGAGGCAAAATCAAGTGGACCTGGTTCCATGCCGGCATACCGAACAAAACCAGTTAGTTAGAAAATGTTTGGGGTTTGGGGTTCGAAGTACTTGGAAAGGATAGAGTATGAAGAGGACAAAGCCTGTGGTTGATGACGTCATCCCGTAGGAAAAGCCGAGACCTACCCGTAGACGTGTCGTTCGGCCCTGTGCGGCCATTTGCAAGGAGACAAGAAGTTGGAGTTGCCTGTTCACAACAAAGAGCGCAGTCGGCGCTACGATGTCATACTTGATGTCATCAGAGACCTCGGTTCATCGATTGGTTTAGTGAAAATCGAGGACCGGATGGTTTGCCGGTTCCGGATATACGGGGTTTGATGATCGGGGTCAGTTGTTTGTGTTTTCGCAGTTTTGGGGTTACAGGTTCCCGGGCGTTTGTGAAAACTTAACCTCTAACTGACAAAACTGATTGGTAAAAAGGCAAAGAGCTACCTGTAGTTACGTCGCTCGGTAACGTTCAGCCTATCGCGAGAAGACGGGGAGCAGGAGTCGACTCTCACAGCGGAGAGTACAGTTCGGGCAAGGCGGTTGTGAGTAATGTCATCATAAAGATCTCGGTCCGGAAACGAGTTTGGCAAAAACCGATTTCCTGTGAGTGCGTTGGTTTAGGAAAAAGTGGTATTTTGGTATGGGGCGAGGGGGTTGTGGTTTTGGGGTTACAGGTTTCCGGCCGTTTAACCGGACTTTGCCTCTAACCGATGGCGTCATCTCGCAGAAAAAACCGAGAACTACCCACAGACTCGTCAATCAGCCCTGTTCCAAAATTATCGGTTTAAGGTTTGTGGTTTGGGGTTTGGGGTTTACGGTTTAGGGGTTTGAGGGGTTTGGGGGGTTTGGGGGTTTGGGGGGTTTGCGGTGTTTGCCGGGTTTGGGGTTTGGGGTTTCAGGTGGTTTGCAGTGTTTGGGGGATTTGGGGGTTTGCGGTGTTTGGGGGGTTCAGGGGGTTTGGGGTCTGAAGGGTTTGGGGGGGGGGGGGGGGGAGGGGGGTTTGGAGTGTTTGGGAGGTTTGCAGGGTTTGCGGGGCTTAGGGGTTTGGGGTTTAAGGGGTTTGGGGAGTTAGGTGGGTTTGTGGGGTTTGGGGGGTTTGCGGGGTTTGTGGGGTTTGTGGGGTTTGTGGGGTTTGTGGGGTTTGGGGGACTTGAGGTGTTTGCGGTTTAGGGTTTGGGGGGTTTGGGGGTTTGGGTGGTTTGGGGGGTTTGGGGGGTTTGGGGGGTTTGGGGGGTTTGGGGGGTTTGGGGGGTTTGGGGGGTTTGGGGGGTTTGGGGGGTTTGGGGGGTTTAAGAGGTTTGGGGGGTTTGGAGCTTGGGGGATTGGGGGGTTTGGGGGTTTGGGGGGTTTGGGGGTTTGGGGGGTTTGAGGTTTGGGGGGTTTGGGGTTTGGGGGGTTTGGGGTTTGGGGGGTTTGGGGGGTTTGGGGTTTGGGGGGTTTGGGGTTTGGGGGGTTTGGGGGGTTTGGGGGGTTTGGGGGGTTTGGGGGTTTGGGGGGTTTGGGGGGTTTGGGGGTTTTGGGGGGTTTGGGGGTTTCGGGGGGGTTCGGGGGGTTCGGGGGGTTCGGGGGTTTCGGGGGGTTCGGGGGGTTCGGGGGGTTCGGGGGGTTCGGGGGGTTCGGGGGGTTCGGGGGGTTCGGGGGGTTCGGGGGGTTCGGGGGGTTCGGGGGGTTCGGGGGGTTCGGGGGGTTCGGGGGGTTCGGGGGGTTCGGGGGGTTCGGGGGGTTCGGGGGGTTCGGGGGGTTTCGGGGGGTTCGGGGGGTTCGGGGGGTTCGGGGGGTTCGGGGGGTTCGGAGGGTTCGGGGGGTTCGGGGGGTTCAGGGGGGTTCGGGGGGTTCGGGGGGTTCGGGGGGTTCGGGGGGCTCGGGGATTCGGGGGGTTCGGGGGGTTCGGGGGGTTCGGGGGGTTCGGGGGGTTCGGGGGGTTCGGGGGGTTCGGGGGGTTCGGGGGGTTCGGGGGGTTCGGGGGGTTCGGGGGCCTCGGGGGTTCGGGGGATTCGGGGGGTTCGGGGGGTTCGGGGGGTTCGGGGGGTTCGGGGGGTTCGAGGGGTTCGGGGGGTTTGGGGGTTCGGGGGGTTCGGGGGGTTCGGGGGGTTCGGGGGGTTTGGGGGGTTTGGGGGGTTTGGGGTTTGGGGGGTTTGGGGGGTTTGGGGGGTTTGGGGTGTTTGGGGGGTTTGGGGGGTTTGGGGGGTTTGGGGGGTTTGGGGTTTGGGGGGTTTGGGGGGTTTGGGGTTTTTTGGGGTTTCTTGGGGTTTGGGGTTTTTTGGGGTTTTTTGGGGTTTTTTGGGGTTTGGGGTTTTTTGGGGTTTTT